>NC_051170.1:40881620-41289120 GCF_013339725.1 Rhipicephalus microplus
TTTATATTTTTTTTGTCTCGCTGTGTTCACGTGTACAATTTGCACACATTCCGCTTACCCGCATTTCATACTGCGCCCTCGTGTACAACTTCAGAGTACCAATTTACGTTTCAGGGCAACAGTGCGAGAGTCACAAATTGCGGCATATCTCAATATACGACGGTTTAGCTGTTGGTAAAAATATTTGGGCAAATGATTGCAGGAGCCATTTATTTCTTCTTCTATTTCGGGTCAATTCAAACGTCTCTTGTGTCGTAGTGGTTTGGATAGCAAAGTGTTTTTCTATTTTTACACCCATTTTTTTTTTGGCGATGAAGAGCAGCTTTCTTCGTGTGCCTGGGCAGGAAGAAACATTTTCCAGCGAAAGTAGAGAAAACAGGAGCCAAGCTAGGGAAAACAGGAGCTAAGTTTTACGTGCATGCGCGCGTCTGTGCAGAGCAAGAGTAGCGATGAGAAGCCGAGTCGAGCGCACTACGTGCTGCGCGTGTGTTTCAGCCGAAGTGAATTATGTCGAACGCCTGAGTACAAAAGACACACTGAAGATTGCAACAAAAAGAAACTATGGAGGAGACATCGTATAGCATATTTAATGGCGCGGAAACAAGCAAAGCGCGACGAATTCGGGCGCAAAACGAGGCTGCTGCGGCGAGGTATACGGAAAACAGCACTCTTCCCTAAACATTGATTTATGCACCCGCTCCGCGAAACCGCACACGCAGCCACGCACGCTTTACGTGCTACATTTTTTGCTGTTCTTTTTTTCTTTTCATTTTTTCTAAAAAGCGTTGAAATGCGCCCGCTTCTTTTTCAAGCAAAACTCGCAGCTCCCGGAACAGCGTGTTCTGTGTTGGCCGTTACCGCAAGCCTATGGCCTGGCTTTGCAACAAGTCATTATACGCTGATGCGAAACGGAGGCTGACGGCATAGGGTGGAGACAACAAAACATGCACGCAATGTAAGAAGAGTCACATTCTCTACGTATCGCTGACACAACGTTGCAGGGCACCGCTAACGCGCAGAATGGAGCACGTAGAGAGGAAGAGCACGATGATATATGAGTATGCAACAGGGGTTATCCGGTCGCCACGTTGTTCGACGAATGACGCATGCCTAATACGCGTGGGGATGCGCGTGCCAGCTGCTGGACTTCATAACGCGAGAAGAAAAACAACATTGTGTTTTTTTTTCGGAATAAACGGGGGACAATTTAGCATCGTTAGAAAAAAAAAAGCTCCTTTCAAAGTGAACTATTTGAAATCGGATAGTATATTTGACGCACTGAACGCTCCAAACAGACGGAAGTACATCAAAGTTTTTTGGCATTGACAACGAACCAATGAAGCCTCCCTAACATTTCGACAAAAAACACAGATGCAGTACACATGATGTGACGGGAAAGTTGGTTGCAAAGGCTATCGTATAAAATACCTATATCGCCAAAAAAACAGCCAGTTTATTAGTCCTAAGCATAAGTCCACAAGTATACATATGCTTTAAAGAATTGTAATTAATTATCTCATAATTCTAATAAGTATTCAGCTATAAGAATATTCCTGATTAGTGTAAACCAGGCGTCATCACAACAGTATAATAATTGAAGACACTAGCGAAAATTTAGCAACGTCTAGGTGCATTTGAAGACACACTGACATTTAAAGTTTTTTCGAGAATTTCACGTCCTCTAAATTTCTCTAAAGAGACACTATATGTTTATTTTTTGGAAGGTCTACTTTTAAGCATGTAAGCACGTAAGAAGTACATTTAGGTCACTACCTTTCATTTAAAACAATTTTTCTCCAGTTTACAGAACAATAATACAGTAAAGGTATAACATTGAAATGTACTATAGGTTGTGATATTTTGTGAAAGTAAAATGAATTAGAAAAATTGATCAAATCAGTTACTGATAAATAGGTAAGACCTGCGGACAAATACTGCTTTGTGACCATCTCACAAAACAATGACATAGTGATGTATATATGCAGAAGGCTGACCTAATTAACCGCGGCACAAATTCATTAGACCATCGGCAAAGAGCATAACGGTCCCTAAAAGCAAACTCCTGCAATTAATTTTCACCAGGGTCATCAGAACCAGAAATATTTGCACACCTGTAATGAAGTTACTTGAAGCTTAATAAATGTTTCGAAGGGTGCTATCTAGCAAAAAACGCCGGTCTTGCTTTTTCAGGAATCACTGTCAATAACTAAATTAGACGTTCATAAAAATCGTTATTAAGATATCAAATTTGTTACATGTCAAGAGCTCTCCGGTGCGACTCCATCTTGAATATGTATAACTACTCCTTTCTTTGTTGCCGTGCTATGTAGCGCACGCCCGTATACATATCTCTGCGGCAAGGGAGGCTCCTGTCTTTGGACACACTGTCTGATCCATCAGATCCCCGGCATAAAACACTTCTATGTTAAAAAAAGCTAAATAACTCAAGGACGCAGTGTACAGTGTTCGATTACGCTCGCTAATAGTTCCTAATTGGTAATTTCTACTTAGAGTATAGATTGGTCTTTCAAAAATTTTCGGTGCCAGATGTTGGCGGATTTCCGGAGTTTCAAATAAATAGAAATCTTACTTTTAAAATGTGCACACTTTCAAAATTCATCGACAACGACAGATCGGCGACCACAGAGAACTCAGCAGCATGCGAGGAATTTAATTACAAGCTTGTTTTTTAAAATCACTGCCGTCAGTCAGCTTTTTTTACTTTTTTATATTTTGTAGCTGTGTTAATCACTCGGTTTCTCGCCGAACAATACAGCATCATGAATCACGTGCTCCGTTAACACCACATACGCACATACGTTTCAGGCACCACACAATGCAAGGGTAAACAAGAGTATAAGACACGGTAGCAGCAAAGTTGGAGACCTTTTCAACGCATTGCTTTCGCCTAAGCGAAAGAACAATATTAGAAGCGGTGAAAGCCAAACAAACTAGTTTTCCTTCATAGGAACCTCAGGAATTTCAATTTCCTTACCCAGTAGGGCATTTTCACGCCAAAAATTATCACTTGTCAGCTTAACAATCTTTTGCTTCCTCTTTTCCAGTGCGCCCTTAGCAACTCGGCTTAAGTGGAAGCCGTTAAGTGGACTAGCGCGCGCCGAGTGGTCGTGATAAACGACGTTCAATTAGTCGTCAAGCGTAGGTGTCACGCATGGTTTAAAGTGCGTATGTATAGGTTTATATGGTTTGGCAGCGTCCTAGGGAAGTAGGGAGTGACAGGGGAAAAAAAAACGAAATGAGGCAGCAAGCTGTCTGTCGGTTTGCACCGCACGCATTTATTTCTGCTGTCTTCCAGTTATATTATGGTTTTGTTTCGCTGCTGTTGCCTCGACTCCACTCTTTCCGGAGCAGTGCCATTCATTGCGAAATCTGACTTGCGCAACATCTAGTAAAGATGTGGCAGCGTCGAGATTTCGCGTTCGCTCGTATTTCTGGCTGCCTAAACTGTGCGCAACCGAGAATCACTGTTCTTTAATATTTTGAATAAAGAGGCTCGCTAACTAATAGGTGCATGCATGCAATTTATGCAAACGTTATTCTGTATCTTTTCCTTGTTTTGTTTACGTTGCGGAGAAAATGCGGAGAAAATGTGGAGAACGTCGACGTTTGAGAGGAGTTTTAATTAAATGACTGCAGTCAATTCAGTCAGAAACCTCGTCTGCGTAACTGGTAAGGCAGTGTCATTCAAACAGGCTGTAAAACGCAAATAAATTGTGTGGACTTGTACGAGTTCACTGATTCTAATGCTTCTCTTACGTTGAACCTGATAATAATAGCAACACACACACGCACGCACATACACACACATACACACGCACACACACATACACACGCACACACACACACACACGCGCGCACACACACACCACGCGCACACGCGCGCGCGCCTTTATTATTTTTTGAAACATTAGGGTCTAGAGCTTTCGCCACGTTTTCTATGGATTACTACTGATTAAGACGTACTAGTGATCAGGTTTACTGATGCAGGGGCTTTTGTTATTGAAAAGAAAAGTATATACAACGATGAACTACAGCATTGTCTACTTTACGCCTAGTTTTCATGCGCAATATTTATTACTCCAGTTTCTTGATTATCGGTGCACTTGCGACCATGTCATCCTCTTGAATAGCCCCGCCATGGTGGAGTAGTGGATAAGGTACTCGGCTGCTGACCCGCAGGTCACGGGAACAAATCCCGGCTGTGGCGGCTGCATTTTCGATGAAGGCGAAAGTGCTGTAGGCCCGTGTGCTCAGATTAGGGTGCACGTTAAAGATTCCCAGGTGGTAGAAATTTCCAGAGCCCTGCCTACGGCGTCTCTCATAATCATATGGTGGTTTTGGGGCGTTATGCCCTACATATAAATCAATCAATCCTCCTGTATATGATACTTCACACCGCCCATTTCTTTCGTTCCGTCTTGATGGTTGATATGTGGGGTTTCACGTCCAAAAACCACCATATGATTATGAGAGACGCCGTATAGTGGAGGGCTCCGGAAATTTCGACCACCTGGGGTTCTTTAACGTGCACCCAAATCTGAGCACATGGGCCTACGACATTTCCGCCTCCATCGGAAACGCAGCCGCCGTAGCCTGGATTCGATCCCGCGACCTGCGGGCAGCAGCCGAGTACCTTAGCCACCATACCACCACGGCGGGGCTTTCGTTGCATCTTCTGCATGCCGTACCGGACATTTCGATCTCTTAGATGTTATGCGCTTTAGAGTTGCATCCTAATTGTTTGATTTTTTTCTTTTTTTTCCACGGACCATGTATTTATGGAATGAGCCTGACGGGTCTCTGCACAGACTCAATGCTTAGCAATTTGAAAAATAGTTGCGTAATCATGCATTTTGTTAAACTGTACTTTTGCCTGATTGTGTTGAACGTTTCATGTTTTTTCATTGTGCCAAACAATTGTGTGCACCCCTGCTATGGTTTCTAAATTGAGACAGCAGTCTTTGTAAATAAATAAACAAAGTTATGATTTGGAGCAATTAAGGGAAGCCCCCGCGTCGTCGAGGTGCTTACGGGGCTCGGGTGCTCACCGAAAACATTCTGTCCCGGCCATGGCTGTCACATTTTGATGGAGGTGAAATGCTAGAGGTTTGTGTGTTGTGCGATGTTAGCGCACTTCACAGAACCCAAAGTGATCGAAATTATGCAGAACGCTGCTCTACGGTGTCTGTCATTAACTAAGCTGCTTTAAAAAGTAAACCATATAGACCAACCCAATAAAGCAAATTTGAGGGGAAAGTAGAGCAATCGCACAGGAGCCGCATTTTCCGTGGCGCTACGTCCTGTGATATTGATCTTTAAGTGATGTGGCAGTGTGAGGTAGCCGCAGCACTCACCTGACCAAGCTAACTGGCGTAACAGGAACTTTGCCCTAGACTGATGATGATGATGATGAGATGATGATGATGATGATGATGATGGTGGTGGTGGTGTGGTGGTGGTTGTAATTTATGTACATATGAAGTGGCGCCACCCTTGTTTAAAAACAATACCTCATTATTACTTATTGAACAGTGTAAGTGTCACAGTAGGTCACCACGTTTCGTGAAAGGACTCGCCGATTTTTCGATTATTACTAAGGGTATCTCCTACACATTCCTACATAAATGAGAAAGTAAATAGTTAATTGCCACTTGCCTCGGGAAAGGCACGTTAATAATCTCTAAATAGCCGCTCTTTCTGGAAGGTTTAGTTTACGTCCAAAGCCACACAAGCCCCAAAATACCAAGCTCGATTGTCTTCCGGCATACATTCGTCGTGCCGCCCTCTCCATCGCATCCGCCCGCGCAATCGTTTGCTTCCACTGCACGACTAGTTGCCCTGGAGAGCGCGCTCCACGGAAGAGGGGTGAAACAGCTTAAATTTCCGGAAAGCCCTCAATCAAGGAGCCAAGCTTTCGTCCTGCACTGTCAGGTGGAATCCAACCACTCGCTCTGAAAAGGCTGCAGAGTTCTCCGAAGCGACGACACAATTTCCGTTTTATACGAGGATACGGAAATGAGAGGGCCCCAAATCCCTTACAATGCTTTTCACATCTGCTGTGCTGTCCGCTTGCGCGAACCTTCCATTCAACGTTCGAGGTATATTGTTTTTCTCACTCACAAATACCGCCGCTTCGGTTTACTTTTTGCGCTTACTGTAGGTTCGAGCGTTTTAACGAAATACGCTGCTCGCGTAAATTAATGGAGAGGAGATAACGTCAAGCTCTCAGAGAGGCTGTATCCGCCTCTGCGCAATGATTGTCTGAGTGAACTCCTATAGCTTCGGTACACTTGTTAAAGCGACGAGTTCACCAGCTTTTGTCTCGATAAGTGGAGATGGTACACTGGTTGTATTGTCCCACCATCATGATAATAGCCCGAATAAAAAAAGTGGTTGCTACATACAAACGCAGTTTTCGCTGGCCTCTGCTTAATGCCTGCCGTTAGAGCTTCAGAAGCATGTACGCGTGATCCGGTCTAGTGCAATTAATAACGATCATTGTCCAGTCCCCGAATCTCCGATGCATACGAACTTAAACTTAACATAGCCTGGTAACACACCGGATAACAGCCTCCTCAGTCGCATCTGAATAGGTTGTAAACAGCGAGTGCTGTTCCTGTCTACGCATTGTACATTTCAATGTTGTCATTTCAAATGTGGTTATGTGGGCCCTGCTTATACTGCATGCTCGTGCTTCAAGTGCCACAGTGTAGTAGTAAAACGGTAGTGCAACAAAATGAATGGAGGTAATGGTGCTGTTTTCAGATGCGCATAGACGACTTAAAGGTTCAGCGCTGTGGACCAGAATATTTGAAGGAGATAGCACATATAAACATTTTGCTCCGATAAAAAGCTTGTAAAGTTGAACGACGGCTGGAAGTCAGTGATGAACTAAGCAACTTCCTGAGGAGTTCCTCGCTTAACTAAATTTGAAATCTCCAGCTTCGCTTGCCGAAATACTGATGTGATTATCAGCAAGCTGTGTATGAGGGGAGGGGGGAGAAAAGAGGGTTGACTCTGGACTAATGTCGACCACATGGAGGTATTTATCGTGCAGATATAATGAATCTGGTCAAAAAAGCGTTGCATAATTTCGTTCCTATCGAAAGGAGGTTGCTGTGGCCGGCAATCAAACCGTCGTCATAGAGCTTAAGAAGTTACTCGTTGTGGAGGTTTATCCTGCCAATTCGGGCTTGTGCTTTCTGTGCTAATAAAAAAGTTACCTCTCAGACCTCACACACTTCCGTTGCCGGACGCGTGATCCTAACGCGTCGAATCTGAATCGCCAATCAACCAGCATATCGTGGTGTCAAGATCGTCACCCATGCGGGCATCTCTAGCATCGCAGTGCCCATGGAAAGTGTCGCGCATAAGTGCACGACCTTCAGTGCAGTTATTTCTTGGCATTGCTCAACACATCTTCAGCAAAAAACAGCAAAAAAAGAAGAAAAGAAGACCTGTCTTGCTGCGCAGCTAACTGCTAACGGCGCAACTTTTTGGTAATGTAGAAGTATGTCGCTTTGTTGCCAAACGGAAGACGTGCGCTGCGATTGTTGTTCGGTTGCGCGTGCTGAATCTCACTGACTTTGATGGCAGGATCTTCGCTTGCTAGATACTGTGACACTGTCCAAGATGCCGTGGAGAAAGGGGAAATGGTTCTGTTCAAGGCATTTAGTGCTGTCTGTGATATGTCGTGAAGTAACCTTTTCTGCGTAGGTATATCATTAAACATATACTTGCGCAAGCATATAAGATAAAATGCTGAATAATTACGCACTCTTTTTTTCCGTTGTTTCTACGGGTCTAATAACCGGTTACGCACAATAATGAGTTGTCAAATGGAGGGTATCAATCTCTGCCAATAAGATGCCTAAAGTGTAGATGAGTTGGTCGCACCGCTGCGGTGGCCTATAGTGGATATGATACTCGGATGCTGACTCGCAGGTCGCGGGATCGAATCCCGGCTGCGGTGGCTGCATTTTCCATGGAGGCAAAAACCTTGTAGGCCCGTGTGCTCAAATTTGGGGGCGCGTTTAAGAACCCCAGGTGGTCGAAATTTCCGGAGCCTTCCACTTCGGCGTCTCTCATATTCATACGGTGGTTTTTAGACGTTAGCGCCACATATCATGGATGAGTTGGTAAACCATGTTAGCTGGAAGCACGATCGCATATCTAAGCATAAAGAACTACGAGAAGGCATGCAGACGATGACTGGCACAATAGCTTGCAGAAAGTTGATTACTATTTGCACTCGTGAAATTTCTCCCATCACAAAAAAAAAACAATCCCAACGGAAGGGGTTGTGATTGGCGATGCAATTACAACCGTAAACAGTACTATAATCTAAGGGTTGGCTATACAAGTCCATAGCAAACCAGAGACTCGAAGCTGGTGAGAAGCAGACGTGCCGCCTGCTTAAGCGCATTTCTCACAAGAATGCCGGACGAAAGAAGCCAAGCTTTTGAGGTTCGTTCAAGCTTTCGTGATAAGCAGTGTACTATACGTTGTCCCTTATCTTGAATCGGGCAGAGCAGATGAAGACAAAACTAAAGCCATTATAAGAAAAACATCAAAACTACATTCTACGGCTTCCTTCGAACACCTCTACGGTAAAGCTTTTTGGGTTGATCGTCTCTAATATTATGGATGAGCTCATAGAAGCTACCATTGTGCCACAGCAATAAATGCTTTTGAAAAGTAGAACTGGAAAGAAAATCATAGAGCACTTGGGGCTCGAGCCCAACGGATTGTTCCAGACAGACAGCCAGCCTACCTAAATGAACTAAGGACAGACTGAAAATTACACCTCTGTTGAAAAAATATGCATCCGGTGTTTCACGAAGGCAGATGAAAACCAAGCACATTCAGTTCCTCTCTTTTCCTGGATACGGCCTTGGGTGCAAAACATGTCCAGGCCCTTAAATATCACGCCACGAAAGGCATTGGTTTAAGGGGCGAAGCTCCTTATAGCATTACCTGGTCGGTCGTCCTTCCGCCCTGCGTAGCCAGCATATCCACAAAGTGAATAATGATGAGTGGGACGAAGCATCCATCCGTCTGGTGCGTTTGCTAGTGTGATAGGAGCGGACGGACAGACAGACAAGAATACAGGCAGACGGACGGGCAGACGGATGGATGGACGGAAGGACAGACGAACGATTCGCCTCACTGATCATCATTCACTTCGTAGATACGCAGTGTCTTTTTTTTTTTTGGACTGTCACAGCCATAGGTCAAGCTCACCAAAATTTTACCCCAGCAGACATACTCGGACACAAGCTCTCTGTGTTTTGCCTTAACTGGACTCACTCGGACTTAAACTTGCCCAAAGTATTGGCGAGCTAAGTACTGGCTGCTAGTCGTAGGTACTCACGATGCGTGATCGACCCATACTTGCCACGTACGGCTAAGCCAACAAAGCGCTTGGACTCGAATTGTGTAACAAAACATTCGCGAAATCTCGTACCAATTCAGTGAGGCTTTCTGCCCGTCCCTTGACGTTGCACATTCCCTCCAGCGTCGGCCCACCTTTGACCGATCGAAGAGGCAGGGGACGACATCAAGATAACTTCAGGATGAGTGCACAGATCTCGTGACCTGTGACGTCATGGTGACGTCGCAATAAGACGTACCTTATTATTTTTGTTTGACTTTATGTAAAGACATGTAGGCACACAAATTGGGCCACTGGCTAGAGCACCGCCAAGACGTTGCTGTGTGCCATCGTGTCCCTTCCTTTGTCCCGTCTTGCGTGCAACACTATTTATCGTATCCTCCTTATCTGACGCCATCAATCAGTTCAGAACGTTCTGGTGGTTTTTCGTGTGACTTCTGTGATGGAATTCACTCCACTGAATTTTTCGCCGGCACGACCCAAACAATTTTGTGTCAATATGAGATTTCCCAGTTCTTTACGTTCAAATCACGTTAATAATGTGATGCAAGAAACATTAAAACATTCCGCGTGGATTCTGACTGCGTAAAGTACTTCAATGTGCGCGCGATAAAAGTGCAAAGGTTTTCGTACAATAAAATGTGCTATGAGAAACTCGCGGTCAGAATGCTTACCTATGCCATCACATTGTTTATCATGGCCAGATAACCTAATTTTTTGCTCGTTATTTTTACATAGGTCAAAATAACGAGCAGAGAAATAGACGCAATTGTTTGCCTGTCTGTCGACATATAGGTGCTATGAGGTCGGACATGTAGTAAGAAAGGTTTGTACACTTACGCTTCTTTTTCTCTTTCTCTTTCATCTTTCCAACCGCCGTTTCTTCGACTTACCGGATACTCGAAAGTCGTCGGCCTTCCCGTAATTGTCCTGCCTTTTTTTTCTAGTTTCCTTTTTTCACTGCCTTTTATGACAAAATTCGCTCATTTATATGAATTGTGCCAGAACGTTTAGATAGTAAACTTCTCATAGGCATCTTCTTGGTTGAGGGCACCAGTTCAGGTTTGTTGGTTTGGTATCGCAAGCTAAGGACAAAGACAAATAACAAAAGAAAACACATTCGACGAAACACAGAGCTGACAATTTTTAGAACTTCTAGTGGTTCTTTTCATGTTTTTCGAAAGATGCGCATTGATCCCACCTGACAGCTTCGTCTTGATTTCACTGATGATTCAGCCTCTTAAGTACACCAATATATCTAAGAGTGGAAAATCGCTGGCAGAAGTTTTCTAGTTAGCTTAGGTCATTTTGGAAAGCTTCATATATTTCTAAGGTGGACAGTATACATCCTCAACTGGTTATTTTTTTCGCATTTTTGAAATTTTAAATATTATTTTGGCGTTAAGTAATGGATTGATGTTTTCAATAAAAAAAGACATGGTCTCCTTAAACAAAGACTGCTATTAAAACAAAATAACCCCCTTTTCTTTTATCTTACATTAATTGTCTTTATGTTCACTTGTATTTCCGCCGACTTCTTGGCCAATCCTTCCCTCTTAGTGGGTAAACGCCAGAACACAAGAACAAGGAAGCAAGCAAGTATGAGTGCTAATGTGTTTCCTTTGGATTTAGTTGCAAGTCATTTAAAATGTAAGTACCAAGCAAAATGATAAAATAGAAAACTCGCAACTATTCTAGAGTATCAAAGAACGCTTGAGTGAAGCAAGCAAAAAAAAAACTGGTGTAGCAAGATCTAAGTGCTGAGCAAAAGAACTGTATAAAATCTGTTCGTCGCTTTGATACTTTCACGTCTAAATACAGTCTCGGAAATACTGATGAAGTGAATAACTAATAATACTAGCGATAATCAATACGTGCACGCCACATAAAACAACTCTTATAGCGAGGTGTATAAGCACAGCGTTGCAAACGCGTGGATGTAGTTTGAGACCTTCGGTCTTGCATTAATAATGCGCTAGGGCACTGACCCCGTCGTCATTGTGATGTTGACAGCAACCAGTTGATTCGAACTATTTCTCACGTCACTGCCTTTGTACGAGATCTATTGCTGCGTTCTTATGACGACTATGTGAGTGGGGGAGACGCTGAGATAAAACAAAATAAAGAAAAGTTGGTGTAGTAATCGATTCTGGCATGCATTGTTAAAGAAGCAAGAAACGTTTCGCAGGAAAACAGCTAGTTAGTGGCATAAGCCAACCGTCGATTCACAGAATGCCTGGGAGTAACACAGCATTTGTTGTATAGCCGGGTTCGCATACACTCAATTTTAACAACACGCTTCGACCTGTGTTTACAATCAGAGTAACCAAGCGACATCGTTGGGCTAAGGTTTTTGTTTTTTAAACCTACTGGATACCGCTGCCTGCACGTTCTTGGTACAACGCTGTGAAAGGAGACGACTGAAACTATGATCACTAGTATAGACCACTAGTACTCATCACTAGTATAGAATCGCTTAGTATTGTCGCTATTGTTACCGGCAGGCTTGTATGTGGCGCTGTTGAAAAATAATGATCAAGACCAGTTTGCGAAGAAGACGACAAAGTCGTATCGCCAGTGATCAGACCAGCCAGACGTTATGCTGTACATTTAGTTCAAGGCTTTTGTTTCGATATAACGTGACGATATTTAACAATTGAAGGCGTTTGACGCCTCATCGAATACAAATAGAAACCGTCACGGGCGTCGGCATCAACGCGAACGACTTGAAATGGCAAAAGAAAATATCTATTACTGCTTTATGACGTTACCAATTGCCAAAATGTGCGCGGTAACATTGAGGGTGAGCATGACGTCCCTATGACGTTATCGCGCTACATCATCGCTTGGCAAGAATCGACCACAATCTCGGAGGCAGTGCTACGAAACCACGTGAGGGGCACAAAACTGCGATGCCTCTAATCTTGGTGGCCGTGCAAATGGTTGTGCACAAAGCTCAGAGTGATAAAGCCTCAGTATACAATCGACTCGGGAAGGTGGTTTTCGCATCTAAGTCGCTTTAGGCGAAACTATTAAGGGTCACGTGAGCTCTTGATGAGCGTGGGCCAGGAGAGCGATGGCGCCAAATGCGTGGTTTATTATGAAGAACAGTTTAATAAGTACGCCTGCACTTGCCCACCACAGGCTGAGAAAAAATTAGATTTGTAATTTTTATTCCGAAGTCATGTAAAAAAACGAGCAAAGAGCGATTGCATCGGAAGCACCACAAGATATCAGAACCTCTGAAGCAACGTGTAATCCAGTTGCGCACTGAACTAGCCCTACAAAGGCTGCCCGTAGACGTTACGCCTCGGAATCCATCGCAACTCAATGATCAAAGCATCACAACAAGGCTGGCTTTGAACGTTCATGCGAAATGTAACGAGACATCCATCTTATTTCGCTTTCGCACACTAACCTCGTGACCTATTTTCGCCCCATGAAGCACCATATCACTGAAGAACATGAGCATCCTCGGTGCTTCCCCTTATAAAACCATGGTAGTAGATAAAACTCAATTTCACTAGCACAAGCGAATGAAAGGTAGATCTCAATTATTATTAGCAGACTACATTAATGAGTAAAGTAGAGGATTGCAAGACATATATGTTAAATGGAGATGAAGCGGAACATTATAGCCTTAGGACTCCGGAGGTGTGAATATTACAGAGAATATATGATCATGAAGGGGGGGGGGGGGGGGGATAAACAACAAGAGGGAAGGCAGGGAGGTTAACCAGGCACATGCCCAGTTTGCTACCCTACGCTGGAGGAATAGGAAGGGGGCATAAAGATGAGAGAGAGAGGAAAGAGAAGAGAAAGAGAGAGAGAAAGAAAAAAAGGAGGATTGTCAGTCAATCGGCTGGCGCGTATGCAGCGGTGACACTACACAAAAGTTAAAGGTGGTCACATAGGCCTGTAGTCGTCAAAAAGCACAAAACAGCTTTGACTGCTTTTTGAGCTGACGAAAGGCGATGACGGTGTTTCAGTAGCATCTGCACAGAGAGTGGCCGATCGTCCAATTGTCGCAATGCGTCCGAAAGCTTCTGTCTTTCAGAGGCAAATCGAGGGCAATGGCATATCAGATGGTCGATGTCTTCTTTGGTGCAGCAGACGTCGCATTCCGCATTGTCGGTCAATCCGATGAGGGTTCTATATGCTTTTGTGAAGGCAATCCCCAACCAAAGGTGACAAAGAAGTGAAGCTTCACCTCGACGAAGTCCAGTTGGAGGTCGAAGTACCAGTCGAGGAATTATTTGGTATAGTCTCGTATGTCTTATGCTTGGGATGTTCCACTCCTGCAGACTCAGACTACGTGCCAGGTGACGAAGTTGCTTTGCAGCGTCAGTTTTTGACAAAGGAATCGGAAGGGCGTGTTCTTCTTGGTGCGATGTGTGAGCCGCGTCGTCTGCGGAATCATTGCCACTGATTCCACAATGGCCAGGATGCCACTGAAACTTGACCTCGTGGCCTGTTTCTGTGACGTGGTGAACAAGCTTGACAACTTCGTAAGTTGATTGTTCATGACAACCTCGTCGAAGGACTGACTGCATGATCTGTAGGGCTGGTTTTGAGTCTGAAAACACAGCCCATTTACTCGGTCTTTGGGATTTGATGTACTCTAGGACGCCACGCAAAGCCGCAAGTTCTGCCACTGTGGACGTAGTGACATGTGACAGTTTGATTCGCAGAGTGATTCCTCTAGCTGGAATTACCACCGCACCACCAGAACCAGACGCTGTGGTTGATCCATCGGTGTATATGTGCACGTGGTTGTTGTAAATCTCATGCAGATGGCTCAAGCTCTATTGTTTTAGGGCTGATGACGGCAAATTTGATTTTTTCTGTATTCCTGGAATTGAAACACGTACTTGTGGAAGTGTCAGGCACCACGGAGGATACACCAGTTTCTCAGCAGGCGTAAAACCTGACGTAAACGACGCACGATGAGCACAGATAATTGCACTAAATTTCGTGCGGGGCCTCTCAGTAGCGAGGGTTGCCAAGTGGTGGGTAGGATTCCTAGCATGTTGCCTGAGGTACGTGCGCATCGTTTCAATGGTGATGTGCGTCATGATCGAGTAGTCTCGTGCAATGGCAATTGTTTCAGCTGTCGATGCGCAGCGGGGTAAACCAAGGCATATCCTAAGCGCTTGGGCTTGAATATTTTGGATTGTGTGCAGGTTCGTTTTGTACGTGTTAGATATAACAGGTAGGCTATACCGCAGGAATCCAGTAAATAATACCTTGTACAGCTGTAACATAGACTCGACAGACATTCCCCAACCTTTCCCAGCAAGAAACCTGAATAAGTGACAAATGGCAATAAGCCGCTTTTTCACGTAGTTTACGTGGGGTGTCCAAGACAGGTTTCGGTCGATTACGACTCCCAAAAAATTGTGACTAAGGCTGCATGACACCAACTGCCCGTTAATATATACGCCATAAGCGGACATTGGTTTTCTGGTGAAAGTCACGACTGCACACTTCTCACTTGCGATTTCAAGCCCTTGTTTGCGTAAGTGGTACGATGTCACTGATGCTGCCTCCTGAAGTCGAGCGCGAAGTTGAAGTCGAGTCACACCTGATGTCCACACACAGATTTCATCAACATAAATGGAAAGTCGTACACTGCTTGGTTGCTTGCAAACTAGTTCAATGAGTGTTAGGTTAAACAGCGTCGGGCTTAGCACTCCGCCTTGCGGGACTCCTCGGCTGCAGTAATACTCGGGTGTCGGGCCATTCTCTGTCTGCACGTGAAATGATCTATTCTGTAGGTAGCTCTGAACCCACGTATATATCCTGCCACCGAGTCCCACTCCTTCTAGTGCCCTGAGAATGGCTTTGTGGGTGACATTGTCGTCGGCCCCTTTAACGTCAAGAAACAGAGCAGCAGATAACCGTTTGCAGACCTTCTGGTGTTCTACATATGTCACCAAGTCAACTACATTGTCAATTGACGAGCGGCCTCGTCGGAATCCAGACATGGCATCTGGATATATTTCGTAGAACTCTAAGTACCATTCCAGACGCGTTAAAATCATTTTTTCCATAACTTTTCCCACACAGCTCGCAAGGGCAATCGGGCGGTAAGAGGAAATGTCCAAGAGTGACTTGCCGACTTTGAGAAGTGGAATCAGGCGACTTGACTTCCATTCCTGTGGAACCATGCCAGTTTGCCAGGAGTCGTTGTACAGCTGCAAGAGTGCCTGCCGAGCTTGATCTCCTAGGTGACACAGAGCGCGGTAAGTGACGCCGTCAGGTCCTGGCGCTGAAGAACGTCTACACAAAGCCAGCGCAGCCTTAGTTCGTCCATTGAAAACGAAATCTCCATTCGGAGATCACGTGAGGATACAGAAAAGTCGGGCGTCTTTGTCCCAGTTGAATTTGAGCCACAGGCAATCCTTCGACAGAAAGAATCTGCGACATCAATCTCTTCGCAGCGTAAGTGAAGTGCCAGAGATTTTAATGGGTAGCACTGAGTAATGGTTGTACGAAGACCCCGGGCAGTTCTCCAGATTAGTGACAGAGGCTTTCTGGGATCCAAAGACTCGCAAAAAGATACCCATAGTTGCTTGTCCAACTTGTCCATGTGACGCTGTATTTTCTTTTGTGTGCGTCTGGCCACTCTCAGATCATCAAGTGACCTCGTGCGTCTATAACGTCGTTCTGCACGACGACGAATCACTCGGAGTTTCTCGAGATCAATGTCCATATTAGTGCGAGATGAGCTCACCAGAAGCGACGCGTAGTTGACTGTAGGGCACTCTTTATTGCGTCCTCTAGGTTGAAAGGTGAGGCGCCAACATAGTCTTCCATGATTAACTTGTATTTTCGCCAATCGGTGCACTGGACGGCTCTGGAGGACTTGAGACTTGGAAAGCCGTCAATCTTCAGGTATGCTGGGATGTGGTCACTACCCCTTGTTTCCAAATCCGAAAACCAGTGCACTCTGCGTGTGAACGAGCGTGAGACGAAAGTGAGGTCCAGGCAACTGCTATAGGCCGATCCGCGCAGATAAGTAGGGCTGCCGTTATTCACGAGGATAAGCTCACATTCAGAAGTGAAAGAAACTAACTGTCTACCTCTAGTGTTGACCCTGGAGCTTCCCCATAAGTAGTGGTGGGCATTGAAGTCACCAGCTATCACCCATGGCTGGAAAGTTGAATTCGAAATTCCGTGCCAGCGCTCATGGTCTAGACGACTTGATGGATGTAAGTAGGCTCCGATGATGGTGAATGTGGTCTTCTTGTTTTTTACTGTTAGGCAAACGTGCTGGTTTTCTTCGTCAGGGGGCACAGGGTGATGAACATAAGTTAAGTCGTGCCGTATGAACACAACGACCTTGCTGCGCTCTCCGTGGGTAGAAGACATAAAGCTCTCATATACAGGCAGTCTCATCTGAGCTGACAGGTTCGGTTCACAAATCACAATTATGGAGAACTGGTTCGTGAATACATATTGCTGGAACTCGGACATACGTGCCTTAAGTCCTCTGGTATTGCACTGAAGGACAGATGCGTTTTTGACCTCCTCTCGAAAGAATAACATGTTGCGGGCCATCGTTTTACCTTAGAGCTGCAAGCACCGGACTAAAAGTGTCCAGCACTTGGAGTGCGCTCTGCGCTGATGGGGTGTTCATGTTGCTTAGGAGCATGCGCATTGTGCTCATAAGGGTCTGCAACATGTTGATGACCTGGTGATCCTCAGTTGTCTTTTCATCAGTGGTTCGTGGTGGCATCGAGGTTGGCGGGGATCGATGCACCTCTGAAACAGGATGTGTTCGTGGAAGTGATGGCCACTCTTCACGAGGTGGGAGTCTTGACCCTGATTCTGTTTTCGGTGTATTCGTCTTCACAGAGCTTGACGATGGGAGGCCAGTTCTTCTTGCTTGAGATGACGGGTCTCTATCGGCAGATGTCACGTTGCTTGATGATCTTCTGTGGTGACGCCGACGTCGCCTGACAGTAGCAACGGCTTTCCTGTGCGTTGAATTGTCGCGCACCATGCGTTTCAGCACCACGCGTTCATTTCTCACTCGTGGGCAATCTTTAGATGACGCTTTATGAGCGCCGTGGCAATTGGAGCATTTGAACGCAGTTTCGTGGCAGGTGTCTTCTGAATGAGGTTCGGCACACCGCGGGCACACGACATTGCTGGTACATACTCCTTTGACATGTCCCATCTTGAAGCATCTGAAGCGTTGTAGGGGCTTTGGTATGTATGGACGGACCTGATGGCGAACGTGGCCAACTTTGACGTGTGGGGGAAGACTGTCTCCCTCAAAAACAGTCTTCAGGCATCGTGACTGACCAAGTCTTGTGATGTGCTTGATGAGGATGTTGTCTGTAGTTGACTTTATCAAGATTGGGAAATCGTCAGCGGGAATGGAAATGTCCCCGTCATGAATGACGCCATCACTGCCCTTACAGTCAGTGGGGATCACTGATTTAACTTTGGCTCTGTCGATTTCCGAGATGTTCTGTAGGCTTTGCAGCGCACTACGGGGTAGAACATCAACTGCCAGAACATTCTTCCGTGAGTTGATCCTGACGTCTTTAATCTCATTTAGAGCGAGTCCTTCGAGGTATGCAGAGATGACTTGCCTGTTAAGCCGCCGTAGGTTGGCTGAAGGGTCCACAGCCATGAAGAGTATAGTGTGTGGCCAACGCTGTGCGGTAGCCTGCACGGTGGATATACTCGTCGTCGACGATGTTTGTAGCAGTCTTCTTTTTGCATTGCGGCTCATGACGACTGTGTAGTCGTCATCCAATGACTAGAAACCGTCGGAATAGAACTCCGTTGCCTCGCTGTCTGTGCCACTTGGGGTGGTCCCACGTTTCCAAGCTGCTGCCAGACGTAGCGGTTGTCCACTTCGAAAATCCTGAGAGGCTTCTCCAACCATTCTAGCAAAGAGGGAGCGGCAGCTCCCAGAATTTGCGGTAAAACAAATAGAAAATTTGAGACAAGGGTACAAGAGTTCTATGAAATAGACACTTCGTAGTCGTCTCAGCATAAAGGAATCGCTTTAAACTCAGGTGGCCATTTGTCTCTACAGGTTCACCAAAGCTAGTTAGACGATGTAATGTGTCTCATAAAGTTGATTCTCAAGTCCTTAACAACAGACAATGAAACTACATGTTATTATACTGCGAAACAAAACTGCTTCTTATATATTTCTGCAGAATTTATGGAGGATTAAATCTCGTTGATGATCCTTTACGGAACAGGGAACCACGGCGACCACCCTACAGCTGCACAGTGACCCTTTTTTTACCTTCGTCGGGTCGAACGCCAGCCTTTTCAACTGAGTGAAAGCGTGCCGCAGTGTCGATTTTCGTTTCGTGAGAAGCCTTTACTCCAGCACTCGTTAACAGCGTCCGCCTTCCTGGTCTTTCACGAAAGATGGTGAAGAGGGTAATTTCTGGTGGCTCTCGTTAACACGTCGCGAAGAGAGAACGCTGCACCTCTCGTACGTTTCTGTCTACCGGCTCAACCAACGCCTGCAAGCGAGCCCTATCACCAAGGCGCAGAGTTCATAGGTACCAGAGTGTCAGGCTCGCGGGGGCACGGATAATAAAAGCATTAGTATTCAATTTGGTCCACGCCCTCTGCAGGAGAGCCCATTGGCGCAAACACGCTCACCACGCCGTATATTGGCTACGGCTTGATCGGCTGGCGGCGGCCACTTTCCCGACGCCTCCGCGTCTTCGCCTATATCTTCTTATACGACCCGTGGACGTGTTTGCTTTGTCGCCGCGGAACTCTGCTCAAGACATTTCGGCCTGCCCTCGTGAACAGGTCTCTGCGCGTAGCACTTACGCCACTGGGTGCGGAGGGCGTCGCCAGCAGGGCATGCCACATTAGCATCTTCTCTTTTTCGTCTATTCGCGGCACCTCATCAGGGCGTTTCTGTGCTAAACCATAAACCGCCGTTCCTGTAGGTTCTCCTGCTGCTGGCGCTTCTGCTCTCTTTACGTGCCGGCCGTCCTATGCTTCGCTCTTTGCTTCCGAGTTGTTCTCACTCCGTTCCAGCCGACAGCTGCGCATTAAGACGCCCAGCTCGGCGAGGATGCAACGAAGCTGAATCTACGATGGAATGGGCGCGCCGCGCGCGCTGTATTTGCGATGCTGATCAGGTGACGCGGATGCCCGGCTGCATCTCGTGCCGCGCCTTTCCGACGCCTCACTTCATTGTGCTCATATCCGTGGCGCACCGCGCTTCTGGAAAATGAGGGGTGCGTGTATGCGTTTTTTCGCATGTCTGGCGCTAACGAACAACTACACCGGCGCGCGCACGCCTTTTCGCCTTCTCCATTCTTGGCGTGCGCCACTGATCACCAGAGGCGCGTTCACTGTCAGATGGTAGCAGGTGCCGATGACGAGAGTTATCCGACGCGAGATATTCCTAGTTCCTTCGAGAGTCTGCGGGTGACGAGCGCGCCTGCTGAAGAAACGCGCGTTTTCTTTCTTTCAGGGAATATGAAGGTGGTTGCAGAGAATAATAACGTACAGAACGATAAGCTTGTCTTTGCAGCCTATGGAGAAAGTTAGCACGGATTGCAAGGAGGCTCGGTTGAATTACGTGCATTTTCTCCTTCACTATGGGTGTCAAATACATACGATGAACGTGAGTGATGGTCTCGCCAAGTGTTTCGAAGTTTTGATCAATAGTACTGCGTGTAGCTTAATAGTTCTGCGTATAGCGTATGGCTAATAGTGGAATAACTACTTCGTCATCGAGCAGTGCACTGGCCTGCGCTGCTCGATGACGAAGTAGTTATTCCACTATTGACCAGACACTTTCTTTTTATGGGGTCACTTGTGCTACTAGGAAAAATACGTACGAACCTATTGCACGAGCTTGTTAAATAAAGAAAAAAGTTTGGCTGTGAAGAATAGGAGAGAGTTTGATATGGAGGGAGTTTGATCTTATCTGGTGCATGCCCAGATAAGATCGAACACCAAGGTCTTCATAACCAATTCCGATTGTGATGAAGTTCACTGTGGGGCTGGGCAATAGAGCCAGAATGAAAGTTTTGAAGTTAGTTATGTAAAAAAAGTTCTATCTGGGGTTTGTCACAATAAATTCCTGGAATACAGGTGTTTTGTTTGGTTTACTGTGTTTAGGATTTATTTCTTCTAAAGATTTCAAACTAGTAAAGAATATCATTCATGTATAAAATTTATTATCACGCATTTTTTGAGGGCAACAAACACAGTTATTAGGTAACGCGCTGTTTTCTACTTAAGCGCGTTCAAAGGGTCAGGAATGATGAAGTAGACTGAAAAGCATTCTTCACCGCTAATATATATATATATATATATATATATATATATATATATATATATATATATATATATATATATATATATATATATATATATATATATATATATATATATATATATATATAGGCATGGTGGTTGAGTGGCCGTAGCGTTGCATATAGTCTAGTAGATCCTCCGTGAGCGGTCACAACGTGGTTTATTTTGACGTTTCGGCCTAGAGTCTGGCCTTCATCAGGAATAAAGATACAGTTTGTCGGTGCTCAGCTTTATACAATCTCAAATCAGAGGGCAAGGTAAGAGGGAAAAAAAAGAAAAGAAAAAAAAGAAAAGAAAAGGAAAGAAAAAAAAGAAAAAAGATAAAAATAATATACGGTGAACGCCCCTCGGGTGCCCCCCTTCCACTTTTCCCTCCACTCCCCCCCATCTCTCTCCCCCTCTCCCCTATATATATATATATATATATATATATATATATATATATATATATATATATATATATATATATATATATATATATAATATATATATATCAGGCGAATAGTTTTTTTTTCCACTAAGTTCACTTCGAAACGACTATTAAGGCTTGGTTGCCTAGGCCCGCAGTAAATTTAATCCCAATAGGGAATGGTGACCATGACCTAGGTTTTGATCTTATCTGTACTCGCCCCCCTATTTCTGCTGCAATAGCGATTTGATATCTAAGCTTATTCCGGTGTTGCATTTTCGCCAAAAATAAGTTTAACTAAGAATGCCTCCTTCAAGTGTGCACGATGGCTTCATGTTCCTGCCATCTTTGTGCCATCACCGAAATGACGTTTCGCGAGGCTGAAGGATAGACGACAGCAACTTTACGAACGCCTCGCCCTGAACCGGATATGCGCTACCCTGTTTATGTTCTTCTGTGACGCTTGCTTCATATGTTCTCAGGATCATGGGTAACTCTTGCTTGTACTACAAACTTTACTCCTTCAACTCCCTCACCACTACGGGCCCTTACTCTACTCACGGCAATAAATAATCGAGGTAAGCTCCTGCCTAAATCAAAGCAGAGTGCTCCCGAGCAGTTTGTTGGCAAAGTATGTACGCGTACATAAAAGGCTCACGGGGCGTGATCAAGTAACTTCATCTAGGGGCGAGCTTCCTTGGACCTAGCAGATAAGCTGTAATCACCAACAACTTTCCACGGCTACCAGCACGGCATAAGGTGCTACCAAAAGTAACATTTCGCCTTCTCAGCTATGGTGCTTTATATGAATGCATTCCATTAGCAGAGACGTGCTGTGAATGCTGGATTCCACTCCTACCCTTCTTCAGACCACCGTTCCCCTAGAATATTAGTTGGGGCTTGATATAAGTCGTGTAAGTGGCATCTGGGGTGGACATAACTCAGATTCTTCGCAGTAGCCTTTCAATGAGTGGTTTCAGAAAGAAATGTTTGGTTGGTTTTTGGAAACTTTTAGAGAACTAAAAAAAAACGTAACCTGCACTAATCCGCGAAAGCTCTGAAACTGCGAAACTGGACAATTCTTAAGAGTATGGCTGGTTTTTTCTATACTTTGTTCTTAGGTCAAAGCTATTTACCCAGGTTGTTTCTAGTTTGCTTCTACGTCGCTGCTAGACTTTAGCTTGGTGATCCTGGATTGTTAAAACGTGTATTTTAAACGCAGATAAGATCGAATTAGAGCACAGACAATCGCAGACATGACACGGGCATGTCGTAATTGACATAAGTCTTCTGTCGCTTCGGTGTCGTGTTGCAGCCACTGTTGCCTCTCTTGTTCTCTAGTATACGCTTTCGTTGTATGTGCTTGGGGTCCTCGGCTCACCACCATTGCTTCGCAGTCATTCTTTTTTGTCTAGTTCTTGTCTTTTTTTTGTTGGTGAAAGTTGTAATTAGTGGGATTCGATTAATTTATGTGGTACATAACCCATTTTGACCTTCCCGTTGCTTTCTTCATTTTCAGTGGACCGGTAGTAAGTGGTGAGAAGTACAGTTTTTTGTGGCGCATAGTCGCTTATGATGAAATTTTTTCGGTATGGGGTGATGGTACGGAGAACAATTTGCTGAACAACTTTCGTGTTAATAGTTGAGTCATTTGGACGTTAACCCTATAAAGCTTGAAGTTTTGTCAGAAAATAGTAATAAGCTTTCGAATCTGTCGTACTTGGTAAAGAAGGTCTGGTTAGCGCACCCGGTAAAACTGCAAGTATATTCTTTGCGGTTTATGTTGCTGGCAATGTTTATGGATCTCAAGGTCTACAACTCGCAAGAAAACACAAATATGCAGTGAAATTTTACGGGAGAAGTCAAGAATATGTTATTAGAGGTCGATTGCTCATTTTGAAGTGCAGTCGACCATCAGTAGCAAGCAGCCGTAGTTTTGTATAAAGTCGACTCGTATAGTCCCGTGGAGCAAACTTAATTTATTCTATCAAGCTTTCTCAGCTTTCTTGAAAAGTACGAAATGTCTACTCCTCAAATGTGAACTCTGCCAGTGAACCAAGTGGCGTGGCAGGAGTTTGGTTTTGTTGTTTTTGCATAGTAGGCCATGAAAAATGTGCAACAATACCCCGTGTTACAAAAGACGCAAACTTCGTGAACACTGCTTGTCGCAGGAACGGTCGTTTTGACAATTGGACTTGTATTCTTCAAATTGCAGTCATGAAAAAGGAAAGTCCGCTTACATAAACGCTCGCTGAAGCGACACCTCGTGTTCACGAATGTCGCATCTCTTAAGCTCACATGTGAACTATTGTTTTTGATAGGAATTTTCTATTGTTTTAAAAATTCGCAGAACCAGCGGGTTTTCACATTTAAGCGTGAGCTAACATGAGTTACCTTAAATGAATCTGAGCTGACAAACTGTAATAGCCCACGCATAACTGCGACGTGTGTGGCGCGTCAGAATTTGAAAGCGAGACCGTGACCTGGGAAAGGAAGAGGAAATATTTTTCTGTGGGGATACATATATTTTCCGACAATTTTTGCGCCTATACTGAACGCCTCTGATCAAACTGGTGGTGTCAACTGCATTGAAACATGTTTTCTTGCAGAACTCGCCTTTTCCAATCGGAACAAAGGCCGAAAGAGGATGTTATCTTCTGCAAGAAAAAAAGCGACACTTCTGAATTACTGTGTCGCAGAATGGAGACATATTAGCTGGAGTTCACGACTGGTTATGACACTTCACCAAGCAGGCTTTCGTCCTTCATGTTTTCTATATGAAAGTCGAACGACATGATATTAGCGTCCTTTATTTCATTCTCTCTTTACTCGTTTCAAGATGTTTGCACTTTAACAGAAGTATTTTAAGTGAGTTGTTCAAGTTTTATTCGAAGTTTGTGAGCACACCAGAAGTATTATCGGCAGCGTCATAGAAAAAACACGCACTCAGAGATTATTGTTGATTGTTTTTTGCCATGCACGTCCAACGCTCTCAAGTTTATTATTTATGTTTAGAGGTTCAAAATAAAGAGAAAAAAAGCGAATAAACGAAAGCTGATCCAATCATCGCAACTCAAGCGAAAGAAAGAAATCAACTGTGAAATCAACAAGTGCTTGCTTTCTATCAAGCCCGGCTTTCCACATTTTATAGAGTGTAGTGTACTTCAGGCAGCAATGCATATATGATTGAGTTTAGCTGGCTTTCTTCCTCAAAAACTTTAAAAGACTTTGAGGCTTTGAAGAGGCTTTCATATTTCAACTGCCGGTTGAGTTATCTCGAATTAAAAAGAAAAGAAATGGAAGGTGCTACCCTCCGACAGATGGACGTGCAATAGTGGCTACCGGGCAAGTGACCGCTCTACGGCCACATTGACACAAGAGTCGATATCGTGGACCTAGCCCTTCGCATAAAGCTTGTTTCTGGCGTGACTGCTCTTTTGTGGACTCGAATGGCTACGCAGTGGAGCGCGAAATTTCTTTTCTCCGCTCAATCTCAGAAATTTGGTGAGGGTCAGTCTATTGGTGTACATACTCGACCATTCATGCCTAAAGGTTGTTTCAGCAATCGATCCCGTACCACGTTCTCAATTGTCTCCGTGCCCGGAGGGAATCCAAATGGCGTTGTAGGCCCCACAGCTTACTTCAGAGTATGAACTAGAGATGTATTTGCTTTTCGCGTCTATTGAGTCGTCCATGATGGCCGGCGTTCATATTTAAAAAGGTCGTTGGCCTGAGCTGACAGCAAAGCCGTGTTCACCGCACGTCGCTGGTGTTTAAGGGTTGAGTGTGTTAGCTAGGCCTCACACCGCTCGACGCCCGGCTCTGCGATGGGTGGTAGTGATGGATTGCGACAACACTCCCATTCGGTGGGGTAGAAAGCATTCATTGAAGAGCAGTCATTTCGGTAGCTTGGCAGATATCTGAAACTTCAGAGGACCGAGTCATTTGCTTGAACTTCAAGTTTCATCTGTGCTATGAGGTTAAACGTCGGTTCAGCTCTATCCTTTTGCACATAACGCCATTCAAAATGTACAGGGTTGCTTCTGATTATTTCTCTCTTTCCTAGTGCTTTTATTCTTTCCAGTTTTTCTTCTTTTGGTGTGCTTGTGTAATACTACAATAACGTTGATGAAAAATCTGGATGAAATACGGCTTACCATCCTATGTTTCTTCATAGAAAAATAAAAAAAATTAAACATCTCATCCTTTCTGTGTTGGTGCCGTACATAAGCTTTTTTATGTCCACTCAAACTTTTCTTCAAATGCTGAATGTCTAATGCTAGCAAGCTGACAAAAGAAAGCCTAAAACAAGCTGAATTTTAGACACACGAAAATTATTTCTGCGTATGCAGCACGCACGTGTTTACAGTGCAACGCTTACAAAAAATACCTGCACGATGGAAGCGAGAACTCATTTGCAGGGCGCCTGTCGTGAGTGCATGTCACTTGGAATAAGACTGTAATGCAATCTTTTTTTTGTTTTTGCAAGTGGTGAACTGTTTAGAACATGCTGTATTGATGCAACCTCGAATCATGGAGCCTACATGAATGTAAAGTTTTTCTTGACGTTATGGGTGAATATATGCACAGTCACGTAAATTCGAGCCCAAGTAGCAAAACGCTGCCTGGGCTCGAATTCACAACAGCTCTGCAAATATACAGCTATACAGAACAAAATTAGGGAATTCGAACTTTCATTGCTAGCGGCACTTTCCGAACCGCCTTCGCCGCAATTTTGCATTCGTCAGGTTAACGCTGCCGATGTCAGTTTTCAGGGTCGAAGCTCCTCAAGGCGTGGGTCGTGCGTCTCCTGTATGTAGTAGCCACTTCTCGCTTTAGTCCTTGGAATATCCCCTGGTTGGCGGTACTTGTATATGATGAATATGTGAAGAAAAGATGTGAGATTGCGGTTCTTGGAGTGTTCACTAGATGGACGAACGGACTGACATACACACTGATGGACATGCGAACAGACGGACGGATGAATGGACAGACGGATGAACGAACAGACACACAGACAGACAGTCGGATGGACGGATGGATGCAGCCAGCGGATGATTCACTGTTTACCGATAATACCCTTCGAAGCTTCGCCCCACAATTCATCATTCCCTCCGTAGATATGCTGTGATTTGTTTTCTTGACGCTCACACCTTGAAAAGACCCATGTCTGTTCTCACCGTTGCTGGCTATATATAAAGTGTCGATCACCTTTGGTACATATACGCATACCTGTGGCACATAACCGCCCGCGGGTATGTGCCACACGTTTGACGAAAATGTTTTGGCAACGTAAGTGACGGGATTGCGGCATTATTCATGTCACGACAAGCGACTCATAATAGGGAGACCCTCTCACCTTCCCATACTAAGTTTAGTGTACCCCAAGTTAAGGAGGTGATCACGAGATGATCGAGACGAAAGCAACTAGATAGATAGATAGATAGATGGATAGATAGATAGATAGATAGATAGATAGATAGATAGATAGATAGATAGATAGATAGATAGATAGATAGATAGATAGATAGATAGATAGATAGATAGATAGATAGAAGCGCCATGCTGAAAAAAGAAATCTGCCATTGGTAGTCTTTTCAAGATATAGAGAAATTTGCAAGGCGCCTCAATTCACATAGATAAAACAAAAAAAAACTACACCTTCTTATCGTTTCAGTACTGGGGAACAAGAGCGCTGACAACATGTCCTTAAAGAAAAGAAAATTTAATCTTCCTTACATAGTTTGTTAGAATTTTACTGGTTGGTTGCTTGATCGATCGGTCGGTTGGTCGGTCCATATTAAAGTGGTGCGGTGCACCACGGGGGATCGGCCATGAAACGAGCGTCGGCTGTATACCACATTTCTGTCCCCCCCCCCCCTTTTTTTTGTGCCATCACAGATGCGAATGCCCAGCTTTAGGAGAATCCTTGATTATCATATTTTTTTGCTTGTTTCGACTCAGTCGTGCGTGGTCTGAGTTTGAAATAGTTGTTGAAATGCGCCTTCATTGTAGTTATTTTTATTTGTAATAATACGAGAAATCACGACTAAATCCGACGCCAGCGCTCCATTATAATGCAACGACCGGTGGAGCATTGTGCAAGCAATCAAAAAGTAAGGGTCAAGCCAGTGGCACACTGTTTCGTACATAGGCTCCTCGAAAAAATTAAAAATTCGCACTTAAGCATTCACAGGGACAACGTACTGTGCTGCATCTTTCGCAACACCTTAATATTTCCTATCTGTGAAATAAATGTGAAGCGTGAACACGCAATAGCATTCTATCTCGGAATCGTAAAGGGTGCCTGTTTTTAAAGCTTTTTTTTATTGCGATTATAGGCACACTCCCGACTGAATTTTGCAACGTCGGCGTCATTTACCATATGAGTGCACACGTGCACCCTATATATATATATATATATATATATATATATATATATATATATATATATATATATATATATATATATATATATATATATATAAACTCAAGAAAGAAACAATCACAGTTTCGCCGCTAGGGCGAAGCGATGAATGCGATTGCAAAAACTTAGAATGTGACGCTGAGAAAGGCAAGCAGATCGAAACGGCCGCACTTTAACAACTGAGGCGCTTATTCGCGTTCATCTGTACCTCATAGTACGTTTTGTGCGTCATTTGTGCGCGAGAAATGTGGGGTACGTTGTGATCTGCTTTCCATTCTTGATGTGACTTTCCAATTTGTTGCTATCGCGTTCATCGCATCGCCTTTGCTGCAAAGCTGCGTCTTTCTTTTATGTTAGCGACTTCAACGAGCCATTCGCTGTGAAGGAGTGGTTCACGCCTAACACATAGGTTTTCAGTTTGGATCTTCAAGAATGTTCTTGCACTGACGTTCAGGGGAACCGTTTCACAAGTTGTACCTGAGCCGGAATATTAAGACGATTAACTCCTATTAGCGTGTTAAATATGTACCTGCAAGGGCCAGCCCACCTAATGCATACCGAGGTAGAAGTATCACCTGTCTAAGCTCGCGGCTGTTTCTGCGCATAGCTGATAGGTGGAGTGAACAAACGGACGGTGAGTTAAGGCAAGATTTATGTACAGCATAAACAGAGGTGTTACATATTCGGCACTGGGGCCGAGAGCTTAGAAAGCTCGAAGAGCCTTGAAGTTTTCGGACGCTCTGGTGCTATCATCTGCTCTGACGCTATCGTCGGCGGCTCATAGTCGCGCCACTTCGTTCTTCTCTAGGCCCTTGGGATCCTGAACGTCAGCTGCCTCCAATCAGGAACGCCGTTGGCCCTTGCGTCAGCCTGGCTCACTCGCTGGTGTTGACCCTGGTTACGCTTGCAGAAGCAAATAAGTTCGGTTGTGACTCCAAGGCATAACACTACCTAGATTTTGGTGGTTAGCTTATTGAGGCCCCATTACATGCAGTATCGCAAAATTTGCCGCAAAGATTTTTTTTTGTGGAGTGTCCCTAATTTGCCAGTGAATACCTTCCCATGTGCATATCGCCGGGAGTGAAGTGGCCGATCATCCACTTCAAGATGTGCCCACAATTGTGACGGCCAAGAAATTTCATGCCAGTTGGACAACACTCGCCTTTTGATCGGCGGACATTTTTTAAAGAAGTACCCCGACCAGCGTGGCGCGAGCAAATTCTTGCCTTCTCGTATTTGTGGTCACGTATTGCTTCGCCATGGCATAGCCTTCTTATATGAGCAAAGAGTTGGCTCTGCATCAGTGTGTGCATGATGATATCCTTTCGGACGTGGAACAGTCCGTTATGCACCTCCTCTGGCTCATCGAAGAATATGTGTGGGAAAGTTCAATTTGCAGACATGGGTCAAATGCTTATTTGTACTTTATGACAATCTTTTTTTTTTGCCTGCTACTTCATAAAGACTTAGAACGTGTCTCCTTTGGTTGGTTATTAGAGCCAACTTTAATATGTAAGTAACTTTCTTCACGGAACTTTCGGAAAAGCAGATCGAATGTCGTATGTGATTTTCTCTATCCTCATGTCTGTATGTACCCTCAAAACTGTGTAACCTGTAATGTCACTTTTAGATGCAAGTAAATTATAAAATAAAGGTTAAACGTTCTTCATTTTGAAGTTTTTGCTATCTTTTGGATGTGCAACGCGTACGAAACCGTAAGTTCAAGCAATCCATAAGTTACCAAGACAAATTGCACAATGTAGCCATTAGGTGAAAACCTATAAACAACGTCGTGTCCTATCTTTACTCGCACGGAAAGTAGATTAATCGAAGCGATTTCTTTACGATAATATTTACCACAAAGTTTGTATCCTGAAGTGTCAAAATGACACTATCATTATGAGAAGTAAATTCGAATCAACCTTGAAGAGATTTAGGTGGTCGTAAAAGAACGTCGGATAGTAAAGAATACCAGAGCCCTAAAGTATGGCATCCCTAATAATCGCAAGGTGGTTTTGGGACATTAGGGCTCATTGATTTCATATTACAATAAAGAGCACCAACAAGCACACTGGTCTTATTGAATTTGATGCCCTTCTATATGCGATCTTCGTATTCTGGAGTCAAACACGCACTTTATTCTTATATAGTGCGATGCCGTAGCCACTACACTATACCATGGCACTTGCGTTGTCCACAAGGTGATTGACAAAGATTGTAAAACTGCTTCTTGTTTTAACAGGAAAGTGTTTTACGCAGGGATACACCAAGGCTTGAGTGATGTATTTCCGTCACAGAAATGAGTTCAAATATTACACATGATAAAAAAATGTAGACGAACACATGACCCCTCGCTTAACAACAACCGATGCTGGGCACGCTACCCACTGCGCCGGGGTCACATACTTCTTATTTAAAGGTGCTGTTTTCTACGTGAACTGACTTAGTAACATGTTGGAACTGGTAAAAAACTTACCGGGCCTCTTAAGAATTCTCCTCAGACGAGTCGAAGACACACGAAAGCCATCAATTTTTTTTTGCTTCTCATTAGATAATTGATGCTCCCCACCACCCCCGAATCTCTCTAAGCTTTAGATGGTTTTGCAATACCTCTAATTTCAGAGACTTTATTAGCTTTTTGCGCGCTACCTGCTTCTGCATTGCCTCTGAGATCAGTCCTTCTTCGACCATGTGAAGATTTTGTGTGATGATATGATCACATAACGTCATGTTATCTGAGGCCATAGTAATAGTGTAACTATGTCATACGACGTCACAAATTTCGGTGACCTGTTTCACGTTCCGCTGTAGATCTTGAGTCCGTTACTATAAATCACAGTAAAGTTGCTCAAGTTTTTGATTGGGATTTCGTATGCGCACTTCTTTTTATTTCCTACATTTTTTATTGCGGAATCTCCCTTTTGGAGAGTATGGAAGATGGCAAACCAGAAGCGTGTCTGATTGGCCATCCTGCTTTTTTGTCATTTTCGTCCACCTCCTTGGTGCTCTGTTTTGTAATGATGACGTCATAATAACGTAATCAAGCTGTAATTACTGACCACGGGACTTTTTCTTCCAAATGTGATGGTGCCGCTAGTACCAAGGGTGATTTTCGCAATTGATAAAGCATGATTTCCTTAAAACTGGTGTTTCTATCCTGAATAAACTTCCACGAGAGAGCATTTCAGTTTTTCTACTCCGTTTCTACGCAAGAACAAGTTCGACGTCTTTATACCACAGGACCCACTCAAGATTGGGCTCACTTGCAATGAGTTCAGATTGTGTCATCCAGAATTGAGACGGCTGAGAAGAGGCCGATGAGAGCTTCAGTAAATTTTGGTGATGGCGTAAAGATGGACACAGGGGGCAGACAATTAGGATGCCGCATCGCGACTTCTGCAGCAGCTAGCGAGTGGACTGGTAGAGGAGGCTGACTGTATGGGACGGGCTCGAATGAAAGCAAGCGAAGGAAGAGGATTGCGGTGTGATTAAGTGGACGTGTCTGAGCAGTCGCAGTACTTACCCGGCAAGCGTTGCTGGGAATGTGAAGGAGTCATTAATTACGACCAGACGAACCTCATAAGAAGGCTGGTCGAAAATGCCCCCGTCTCCTAACCTCTTAATCTCAACGTGTTCCTTTCTTGCTCCCTGTCTTGTCGTCCGCTATCTCGTTAGCCTGCAGGAGTACCTGTCTGAAACAGAGAGCGGAGGTGTCAAAATAATTATGTTGTACTCCAATGATGGATACTAGCAAAATTGCTGACACATTTTTTTTTTATTTTTTCGCAGCTCTTTCTTGGCATTGCATTAGTGGATGTTCACTGGCTGGGGTGGTGACGTGACTGGTGTAACAGCAATAGCTTTCTTTTCAACCAACGTTCACTATGCTATAAATACACCCACGTGGATTAGATGATAATAAATAAAATACATGTTGCTCAGCAAGAAAGCTATAAAAAGAGCACCTTCTGATATTTTTGGTGTTCTTAGCAAAATAGTTTTATGAATAAAGCTACCAATAAAGATCATGTGTTTTAAGTGTTCTGCAGTTTGAGTAAAATATATATGCTTATCTTTGGGCTAAGAAAGCTCAGCTGACCAAATTAACACTGACGCCAACTGTCCTCATTTTGTATTTGTCGCCACATTTTCAAAAGTAAATCACTCACTGCTTCACTAATTCTGTACAGTGAAAGAACAAGGAAAATAGGTCGGGCAGCTGCTTTTGTAATGATGCTACTAAGTGTTTTAATTGAGTTCATGCGTTAATTTATATAAAAGGTATAAAAGAAGAACGAGATTACAAGCTTTGTAACCAAGGAAGAAAAATTGAGAAAACGAGCAGTTCATCACTCGATGGCCAGAACCAGGAGTCTACCGTATGAACACTTCTTGGAAGGAGAAAAACATTGTGTCTTCTTCGGGAATAACATAATCTCGTCAGGTTGTTGGGAATCAAGGCACATTAGGATGTCCGCCGAGGTGGAGCAGTGGTTAAGGTGTTCGGCTGCTGATCCGAAGGTCATGGTTTCGATCCCGGCTGGTGCGGTAACATTTCGATGGAGACGTCATAGTAAACGAGCATGTGCTGTGTAATGTCAGTGAATGTTAAAGAACACCAGATGATCGAAATTTCCGGAGCCCTTCCCTACGCTGTCTCTCATAATCATATCGTGGTTTTGGGGCGTAAAACCACAAATAATATAATTGTTGTTATGGGACAAGAAAAAAAACATGGATCAATTTATTTCCCAGAAGAAACCCTCCTTTGTTATGGATCGATTAAAGTTGATAGTCTGTCTGTCTGTCTGTCTGTCTGTCTGTCTGTCTGTCTGTCTGTCTGTCTGTCTGTCTGTCTGTCTGTCTGTCTGTCTGTTATGAATTACACTCATTTTCTTAAGGTAACTCGTATCTCGTATTCAATCTTTTCCTTTTGAAGTACTGGGTGCACATGATAATAGTGACACGCATACCGCTTTGCGACGTTAATAGAGTCGTTGCAAAGCACACTTGCCTGTGTCCATGCTTGTCAAGAGCGCGGAAAATTCTAATAAAAGTTTTATAAACAGTTTGGCATCTCTGTTTGAAATTATTGAAGACTCCTTCTTACGAAGCACCAGATGATTACATACGACAATGTAAAAGGGAACGCTTTCTGGGACCACATCAAGGAGTTTCAGAGACATACTAGAAGCTCCTTGAACCACATACACATCGTTAAAATGAGAAGGCTACGTACTGTCAGCTTCAAAAAAAAAAATACCCTGGAGCGGCAAGCCTTCGCACACGCCTGGCCATGGTGTGCATCCTGTTTGGTAGCTCTGTGCATATATGCGTGCCTGGCCTTGGTGATAAGTGGACGGCGTGCACTATACCATCTCGAAGGCATGCCGCTGTTCGGTTATCACTTGACGCAGATAGTGCATGAGGATTTGATTGATATGTCCCTTATCACTGCACATCAGACGCTGGCGAGATTCCGCAAACAGTCAAAGAAATGTTTCCTTGACGGTGACGCTCGTGAATTTTCGTAAACAATAATTACTCATTAAGAGCTTCATTTAGTTAACGTTTATATTTTTCTTTATTCTTTCTTTGTAATTTGTGCATTGCAATGCTATTATAAATAGTGTCGATATGTCTGTAAGTCTGTTTTCCTACCATTCCGTCTATATTATTGTGTATGTGATATATCTCGTACTAAGTTACAGCCGCACTTCTTTTTTTTATTCAATTCCGCCACTGTCTACGTGTAATTTCTACTGTTTATGCGTGCTAGTACTCTGGTTATATAATCACCACACGCACGTGACACACGTAATTATTCTGTGCAGTGAGTGCGTGTATGGTGGTGGAGGCCTAGTCAGGTGATGTTCCTTCTAACGTCACCTTTTGCCATCAGCACCATGACAATCTGGCATTGTTTCACAAATGAAGGAATAAAAAAAACGCAGGGTTTAACTTCTTAAAGTCACCATACGATTATAAGAGACGCCGTGGTGGAGGACTCCAGAAATTTAGACCACCTGGGGTCCTAGCGCACGAGGATCCAAAACGAGGATGGAGGAAGCTGAATTGTTTCCTGTGAGATTGTAACCTCGAGCCTTGAATAGCTATTTTAGGTCATCAAAGATCACAGTTTAGCAATGCACGCTGGCTTTGTAGACTGGCTTTGCAGGCTGGCGTTGATGCTTGTTCCAGGCATCAACGAGCTTGACCTCCGTGTTTTGTCATTGAAGTTTATTGGCAAGCTTCTTTTCCTTCATGCTCATCACTAGGTGGCCATTTTTATTGTAGCTAATATAAAAAAATGGCAGCATATTCACGGAATGAATGATGGAGAGTGGGGCGAAAAATTCGTCCGTCGATTCGTTCTTACTTTCGTCCGTCCATGCGTCCGTCAGCCCGTCCGTGCGTTCTGTAACACTACAATAATGTTGATGAAATATCCGGATAAAATACAGCTTACCTTCACATGTTTCTTCATAGATAAAGACGGGTTTGTTCATGCGTCCGCCCCTCCGTTCGTTCATGCAGCCACCCCTGCGTCCGTTCATGTGTCCATCCATGCATCTGTCTATGTGTCCATTCGTCCATCTATTCAACACTCCAAGTCCCACCATCTCGCATCTTTTCATCATATATTCCCCATATAGAAGCACCGCCATTCAGTGGACATTCCAAGGACTAAACTAGAGGTGGCACACGCACACTTTCTTACGGCTTGCGCTTCGGGTCCACTTCCCACCTTTAACCACCTCGAGTTCATGGTATATACTAGTTCACTGTATTCGTGGCACTGCGGCCGAACGCTCGCTAAACCTTTCGAAACCAAGGAGGTTACGCCCAGCGAGTATGACGTAGCAAACGTTTTCTGTCAGATAGTGCTCAATGTACATGCCAATGGCTGCTAATGGGAAATGAGAGGCAGAGAATTCGGCTTTTACTTTCTTACGGCTTGCGCTTCGTATCTACTTCCCACCTTTAACCACCTCGAGTTCATTCATGGTATATACAAGTTCATTGTATTCATGGCACTGCGGCTCAACGCACGCTAAACCTTTCTAAAGCTAAGGAGGGTACACCCAGCGAGTATAGCGTAGCAACCCTTTCTTGTCAGACAGTGCTCAATGTACATGCCAATGGCTGCTAGTGGTGATTGCAGCCTGCGCGTTAACTAATAGCCGAATGCTCCTGTCTCTCATTCCCCTATATCAGCCATTGACATGTACATTGAGCACTATTTTTCATTGTTTAACAACGCACAGAAGAAGTCTCTCACTGGCACCTTCTTAGAGGTCAAAATGTTATACTTGTTAGATACTACGAGGGACGAACGGGTGCCGCTATAAGGAGTTTTGCCCCTAAAAATATTGTTTCTCCATCAATTATATTTTTCCCCGCTTTGCTTTTTACGACGATGTAAACTGCGACAAGTTATGGTATTTTTGGCTCCTGTTATCTGAATCCACTATAAGTCACATGGCACTATAGTTCACCTAAAATGCAGTTAGATGAGTACCGTATATACTGTACATAGCACTATATAAGCTCCAGGCCCGTTCCAACAATGGAACCGGCGATGTCAAGTCACGGGGACGTAATATGAGTTCTCGTATGAAGTGACACTAAACGTTGCATGATCAGGACAAATTAGGGTCATGAAGTCAGCCTAAAAGGTTCTGTCATTAACTTCCAAGAGTGCCACTTTTTTCGAGTTGTTTTCTGACTAGACTTGCAAGTATTTTGCCTAGCTGCTCTTTTATGTATATTTTTTCACTACCGCGAGATGTCTGTACACCAGATATATTTTAAAATTGAGTTTTACACATGCGCATGCGCATTGTCCCAGCGATTGTCATTATGCGTGTAGCATTATCCTGGTAAGGAGTAGCCAGCGCTACACGAAAGTTTAAACTTATGCTAAACCCCGTACATTTTTGTAATCCGCTATAAGTACTCTCAAACAAGCGTATGTCACACTGCTATTGTTTCGCAAAAAGATGCTTTTCGTCCAATGTGTTGCTTTCCTTCCGCTCAACTATGTGCACGCATTTGAATTAAGTTCTATCCCCATTGTTTTCAGGTGAATGGATCTTGCAGGATGTTAACCCATTAAAATGATATATGTACTATACCCCTATGTGAACAGTGAATTTACACAACAGAAAAAGAGTTCATTCACAAGCGACTCCGTAGGCTCTCTGCAAGCGTTTGCCTTGATTCTGGCAACAGCTTCAGAATGGTCCATAACAACTGTAAAAGGCACGATGCACTTTACCTACTTGAAACTCCTATTTTGATTTGACTCCTAAAAGAACTCGTAGCCGGAGTTGTGAGCTTACTGGCCTGAGAGATGATTACCTCCGTGGTAAAGCCCGTTTCGATCAATATTATAGTCCATTAAATCTCCACAAGTTGGTGGACAAGGAGATCAATAGGACCTGACATGAAAAATGACTGCGCTTAAAACTTTCTTTCCCGGTTTTATGTATTATGTTTTTATCTACACTGTTTTTCAGTCCTCCTTCTCAATTTAGCAAAGTGAAAACACCCAGATAAGCCGAACTTAGTCATCTAGGAAGAAATATTGTTCTTTGACACGACTCAGGCAATTCGTGTAATGGTTCGTAGCAGTGCTGTGTTTAGTTATCACGGTGCTGTGTTCAAATAGCGGCTTCGTAAAGAAAGGCGAGTTTTCGTGTTTGTTTGCAGGCAGGAATAGGCTTCGTTCAAACTTTGCCTCGGCCGCCTAATACCTGCCACAATCAATAACGCTTGTGCAGGTGCATGCATTTAGTCGCTGATGACAAGCAGAACACAAGGGTGAAATGCATGACGAGCAATGTGAATCTAATGAAACTTGCCCAGACATGCGTGAGTACTATGCGCGTTTATAGTTTTTATTCGACTTCATGGTAAGGAGCGTGTTCTTCAAGTTGTTTAGTACTGCCAACAACCTTTTGGTCGCCGAAGTGGGAGTGTTTAGAGTGCAGATAACGTTTTATTTGTTACATGTGAATGTCCTGCTACACTGACAAAAGAGCAACAAAATATATGCACGCCAATAAGAGTACTACAATTAATAATCACTCCCAAGTTACTGAGGGCAAATCGCAAAGCACAATCATCTTCTTTTATGTTTGCTGCCGAAGAATTCAAAATTTCCGATTCAGTATCTGCATTCGTTGTGGCCATGATTGGGGCTGTGGTGCGAAAATAGTAGTGTTAAAAAATGAAAAAAAAATTCAGTTGAACAAACCGCATCATGATTTTGAAGCAAGTCTGGATTGGATTGGATTGGATAAACTTTTATTTGGTCCTCCAAAACACAGATCACTGTGTTGCGGGCAGCTCCCACGTGGGGACTGAGATGCCAAGCTCCTCAGCCGCCTCGCGGGCTTGGTGGACAGCCCAGAGCTGATCTGCCAAGGATGAGCTGCGGATTGCCGCCTCCCATCTGGCAGAGGTGATGTGCGATAAATGAGCGAATTTGGTGCACTGCCAGAGCATGTGTTCTAATGAAGCTATTTCCCCACAATGTGGACAAAGATTACTTGGATATAGGTCAGGGTACATGATGTGTAACATTTTCAAAGTAGGGTACATCCGCGTTTGCAAAAGCCTTAATGTAAGTGCTTGGGGCCGGGTTAGATTTTTGTGAGGTGGAGGAAAAATCCTTCTAGACAGGTAGAAATGTTTAGTGAGCTCGTTATATGTTGTAAAAATTTCCCGGTTATCCCCTTCACCGCTAGAACGCATCCCCGGGGAGGCGCGGTTGGAGAGTTCTCGCGCCGCCTCGTGTGCTGCTTCGTTGAGATTGGGAGGGGAATCGTTGATTTGTCCAAGGTGAGCTGGGAACCAACTCAGAAGATGATGTGTTATGTTCTTGCCTTGCAGTATTTTTAGCGTTTGTTCACAGACCGTCCCCTTGGCGAACGCCCGTAGTGCTGCCATGGAATCACTGTAGACCACTTCAATGTTATCCATCTTGAGTGCTAAGGCGATGGCCACTTGTTCCGCAATGATTGGGTCTTTCGTCCTGACCGTCGCTGAGTTGACGACATGGCCAGCCCCATCGACTACCACTGCCACAAACGCTTTCCCATTGGCGTAGGAAGACGCGTCAACAAATGCGACCCCTCGTTCCTCGTTTGAGACTTGACGAAGTATAGTCCTGGCCCTCGCTACTCTTCTTCCGACGTTGTGTTCTGGATGCATGTTTCTCGGTATAGGAGATACCGTGATAGTCTCCCTGATGTTGTCAGGGATATCATTGTAATTGCGTCTGATTGCTATTGGGTTTTGGCCCAGCTCCTGCAGGATCATTCTCCCCGACCTTGTAGTAGATAACCTTGCAAACTGTGCTCTCTCTTGGGCTTCTGCTATTTCTTCGAGCGTGTTGTGTATGCCAAGCTCAAGCAGACGCTCGGTGCTGGTATGTATGGGTAGGCCCAGGACCTTCTTGATAACTTTCCTGAGGAGCACATTCAGTGTCTCGGACTCTGCTCTTGACCAGTTGTGCATTGCTGCCTCGTAAGTGAAGTGACTTAGAACAAACGCATGCATCAACCTGATGAGGTTGTCTTCCTTGATCCCATTTCTTTTGTTGGCCACTCTGCGTATGAGGTGCACCGCACTGTCTGTTTTCCGAGTTAACTTGGCTATAGATTTGCTGTTGGCGCCGGTAGACTCTATCAGCATTCCCAGGACTTTGATGGAGTCGACCCTCTGGATGGCATCCCCTTGATTTGTACGAAGATGGATGTCTATCTGGTTTAACGGCTTCCATCCCCTGGGCTTTGGTCCCCGGCGTGCAGTCCGATAAAGCAAAAGTTCTGACTTACTCGAGGAGCACTTGAGCCCGGAAGGGCGAAGGTAGTCTTCTACGGTGTCAATCGCCTCTTGCAGAGCGCTCTCAATCTGCCCCTCGCTTCCACCTGTGCACCAGATGGTAATGTCATCTGCGTAGATGCTGTGCTTCAATCCTTCAATGCTCGATAATTTCTTTGACAGTCCAATCATGGCAATGTTAAACAGCATTGGTGAAATCACTGCCCCTTGTGGCGTGCCCCTTGCTTCTAGTTCGATTTCTGCGGTCTCGATATCTGCAATCTTCATCACGGCTTTCCGATCTGTAAGAAAGGACCATACGTAGTCATAGAAGGCTTTCCCTAGACCAAGCTTGGAAATTGCTTCGAGTATGAATGAATGGTGGATGTTGTCAAACGCTTTTTCTAGATCTAGGCACAGAATGGCTCTCACGTCTCTGGTTTCATTGTCAATGATCTGGTGTTTGATAAGCTTCAATGCATCTTGTGTGGATAGCCCTGCCCTGAATCCAACCATATTGTGTGTATATATGTTGTTATCTTCCAAGTACTTGTTTATCCTGTGCAGTATGGCATGTTCTGCGACCTTGCCGATACATGATGTCAAGGATATTGGCCTCATGTTGTCCAAGTTAGGGGGCTTTCCTGGCTTAGGAATAAGGATCGTGCTGGCCAGCTTCCACTGCTCTGGCACCCTGCCTTCTTTCCATGCTGAATTGATCATATCCCTCAGGGTTTCAATTGAATCGTCATCGAGGTTACGCAGGGCCTTGTTTGATATACCGTCCGGACCAGGGGCCGACCTGCCGTTGAGATCATGCAAGGCTCTTCTGATCTCCTCGATGTTAAAGTCGCCCTCAAGACCTGGATTTGGCGTGCCCTGGTACTGTCTACTTGGTGGTGCCAATCCTCTTTTGATTGGGAGGTACTTATGCACGAGCTGCTGGACAACTTGCTGTTCTGTAGTGCGCCCTATCTCTTTATGCAAAATTCGAGCGATGACATGCTTTTGATTTGTTTTGGTGGTGTTTTCGTTGAGGAGATGCTTTAACATATTCCATGTCTTGCCATTGCGCATCTGACCATCGACGGAGTTGCAGATTTCGTCCCATTGCTGCCTCGATAGTGTGCGACAATGTTCCTCGACTGATCTGTTTACCTCAGCTATCTTCTTCCTCAGCCTTCGGTTCAGGCGCTGACCCTTCCAACGGTTGAGTAGTGCTTGCTTTGCCTCAAGAAGATGAGCAAGCCGGCTATCCATTCTTTCAACCGGAAGATCTGTGGTAATGGTGGAGGAGACGGATTTGATGTCATCTTTAATCTGTTTGACCCACTGCTCCAAGCCTTGTCTGTGGCCATCTTGTTCCCTTTCCATCCTTATTTTCCTGAACTTATCCCAGTCTGTGAAGTGGAATTCTCTCTGCTTTTTACGCTCCACGGAGAAGGTAGTGGCAAGAATGCAGTGGTCACTCCCTAGGTCTACAGCAAGGTTCATCCACTGGGGCTTCTTGATGTTCCTTACAAATGTAAGGTCCGGGGTGGAATCCCTGCAGCAAGATGTACCAAGCCTTGTTGGTAGGCTGGGGTCTGTGATTAGGGTGAGATCAAGTTCACTGGCGCTTTGCCAAAGTCGATTTCCTTTCCCAGTGTTGTACTTGTAACCCCATGTATGATGAGGGGCGTTGAAATCACCTGCTATGACGAGTGGACATTCCCCGGCGATATTAACAGCTTTCTTTAGAACCGTCTTGAACCCTTGCTTTTGTTCCTTTGGACTGCTGTATATATTAAGAATGAAAATGCTCTGACGGTTGCTGGTACCCGGCACGATCTCTACCAAGACGTGTTCCAATCGGCCTGCTTCTATCTTGAGGTCATGGGTTACGTGCGTTAGTTTGTTGCATACGAAGGTGCAGACTCCCCTCCCTTCAGTATCCCCTATTACAGGCCGGAATCCAGGCAACGTTGCTTGCGGTGAAAGGGTCTCTTGTAATAATATAATATGAGGCTTTTCTTGGCTGCTCCTGATATACTGCTGCAGGGTTGCCTTCTTTTAAGGTAACCTCTACAGTTCCATTGCCAGATACGAAATGCTTCACGTAGCGCTGCCATCATGGTTATTACATGGGTGGCCAGAGCCTGATGCTGCACCTGTCGACAGGTTTGGTACCACTAGTATTGGTGGCCGAAGGGGTGAGCTTGGTGCATGAGGAGGCCTTGCTGTGTTGTGCAGATCTGCTTCGAGCTTTGTAATGCGCAAAGTCATATGCTCTTCCAGTGCCGCCACGCTTGATTGTAGCCTACCCATCTGCTCGCTAAGATTGGCTACTACTTTGCTGAGCGTGTCAAACACCTCTTTCATATCTGACATGGTCGTTTGGTTGGCTTCCACGTGTTCTGCCATGACTGCCCTCTTTTTCGCGGTTCTCGAGTCCCCCACGTTTTCAGCCACAGGGACATCAACTGGCTGAGGCATTGGCTGTGAAGATTGCGCGCTGGTTAGCTTAGTGAGAAGAATTTTTATTTCCTTTAACTCAGCTGATAGCCTCTCATTTGATTTTGTAAGTCTCGCGTTTTCTTGCTCTAGCTGTGCAATTCTATCATGCTCTGGCAGCTTACCTGTCATCACCTCTGCCCCGCCGTTGCGCACCTCGCTCAGCCCAGCTGCCTTTCGAAGTAACTGCAGGCGTCCTCCCCGGATGTGAAGCCGTGATCTCGAACTGAACGCCAGGTAGCTGGCCGTTCGGGTGCCGCCCAGGCTGATCCCGACTCTGATGGTGACCTTGAGAACACGAGCGCCCCCGTGATTGGGAGCGGGCCTTGGGTCTAGAACCTCTTCTGGAACGCGACCTCCCCCTGGAGTGGGGCCGCCTTTCCTGTTCTTGTGTAGTCTGGATGCTCTGGGTCCCGTAGGCTGGAATAAGCTGCTTGTCATTGATGTCTGGACTCGATGTGATTGATGCGTCCCGGGCTTCTGCGGCTGCTCGCGATCTTTCCCAACGTCTGCGTCTGACGACGTATGGCACTAAGAACCTGTTCTTGCACTCCTTGTCTGCCGTGGGATGGTGACCGTCGCACAGCCTGCATCTTGGATTGCACTGGTGCAGGCTATCTGGGTTCTTGATTTCGCAGCCTCTGCAGATTGTTTCAGCTGGGTTCGGACAGACGTCAGCCCGATGTCCCAGCTTTCCGCAGACGTAACAAATATCGATGTTCTTGCGGTAAAGGGAGCACTGCAAAAGTGAAGGTCCATATCTCACGAATCTGGGCACCTTGTGTCCTTCGAACGCTATGATGATTGTCCCGGTGTCCTTGATTCTCTTCGCCTGCAGCGCGAGCGGGTTGTTCGCGTTCACAATCTTTCGGGTCAAAATGTCCTGAGTATCAGTTACGGGGATCCCGCGAATCACTCCTTTACAAGTGTCGTGGGGTGCCGCAGCGTACGCGCTAACCTCGAAAACTTTGCCTCCAATGTCAATTTGCTTGACCTTGAGGTATCTTGAAGCTCTGTCTTGGTCCGGAGTGCTTGCCACCATAATGTTCTGCTGCAAGTTGGAACAGATGATGTCCTGCATGGCCTCTTCCTCTTTGACGCCGGCCGCCAGTACTATCGCGTCTGCCACGGCTCCAGTGCCAATTCTCGAGATATTTAATCCTCCACGTGGTCGTAGCACAATTTTGCTGAAGTCCTTAGGTAGTGGCGGCATGCGTCCAGCTCGCACGATTGTATGCTTGGTGTCATACCTACTACGACTGGCTCGAGCGTCTCCCGCAACGCCGGCCTCGGTGGAACCCTTGGCAGCAGGAACGCTAACCGCGGCTTGCTTATTCCTTGAGCGTCTCGTTTCGGCTTCCTTCCAACCCATTTCTTCCGTGCAATCCTCTGGAGAGATGTCCTCTCCATCTACTTGGTATTCCATTTTCAGTTGCAGATACTGGAACGCGCAGAGCGTTGAGTCGCGTTGGCGCCGGGCCGGCGCATCGGCGACAATCGCCTCCTTGGTTAGGCCTAAATCCCCCGGTGGCGTTGCCGTGCAAAAATGTCCCAAAAAACGGTTTAAAAGTCCACTCACCGGCACAAAGTTGGTATCTGCTGATTTCTTAAGAACTTAGGCACACGATGAGAGTAAAAACTCGGCGACAAATTCGTGAATACCACAGGAAAGCATTCTTGAAAGCAGGAGCCGATCTTCGCGCGTCCGCACTGGTCGGCACCTAGAGCGTCTCCTCTTGAAGCAAGTCGTTGAGTGAGAAACTCGGGATTTATTTCGAACACACACAAAGCAAAAGGTAGTCAGAGAGGTCTGCGGCTCATCTATTGCAAGAATAATGAAGTTGCCACAGCTATCATGTCGTTTAGGGCTAACAGCACCTCGTTCTATTCTTAGTACTTACGCTGTTGCCTTTCAACAGACTACTGAAATATATTGTATGCAAGAACTTTGATTGCCTCAAGTACGGTGTGTTTTCCCTACCTCTATCTGCGCTTCTATTGACTACTGTACGTAGCACCATGCACTAGCAAACGTAGTTGAAGGGTTGCTCTTTCACGTATGCTTTATTATCCATTCAAGAGAGAGCGGAAAAGGAACAACGCACTGCTGCGACGTCGCTCTGCCTTTTTTTTAGTTTATGGTCTGGTATGTGCAAGTCTCTTCATTATGAATTGTTCCACTCGTACATTATTGCATACTCTTCGTTTATAGGAAAGAAAAAACTAAGTTTTTACACGTGTATGAGCGCGCTTTTTCATGGCGTCACGGCTCGTCATCGCTATATCACATTTCGCTATCACAATTCGACCAGCAAACTTAGATGCCCTTTTAGAACAGTACCATCTCTCTAATACTTCCGAATAGGAGGCGCAGCTTGCCAGCTCTGACTCTGAGGCACAGCTTGAGTTCCTGGGTCACGTCCGACAGACGGCAGTAGCCGGTGGAGCCCTGGGCAGGGGGCCCAACCCATCGAACTTGTCTCCTACACTTATGAATAAAGTTCTCTCTCTTTGTTTGGTTCTTCATTATTCTTTAACAATATAACAATATCTCGCTTTCCAACAGTACATGTTCTGTCGCTGGATTGTGTTTATTTTTTGTTTTTTCTTCACTGCAGCTAAATATTTTAGGAGTCGATTGACAACCAACTTTGAGCGCATTTCTAGCAGTAGAAGTAGAATCTTCAAGCTCGTAAAGCTCATTTTACCTGAAATAAACATAACACCGCTCTGTTGCGCCAACAGCGGCACTCAGCTACAGCTTATGTCGGACTTTGCAGTGATTAAGGGGCCACTTTTGCTATGATTAGAAAGGGATATTCTGTATACGTTCACCGTCACTTAATCTCGTGGATCACAACACGGTATTCGAGCTTAAGGAGGTCCTCAGGGCAGTATATTCAGGTGTCTCATAAATTCTGGAAATCTCAAAACTTCGCTGAAAGAATGTAGCAACCAACTGTTTCATAATGATGAGAGGAGAACCGGAAAGTGCAGGTACTCGTAGAAAGCAGTTTCTGTGATAACTTCGGGCTGTTTTGTTTGCTCTCCAGTTTAGGTGCACTATGCATTTCAACTTTCGTGCGGTTTTTCTTCTTCTTGCTAAAGGTGACGCCTTAGTACCGTTTGCACAAAGCGTCTTCAGGCTCTGTCACATCCAATGAGCAGATAATGCAGGATTAGGGACAATTGCTCGCTGCAGCCCTTTTTGGATCCCAAGTGATCGGTGTACTCTATAATGCCGTTCACAGGCGACGTGCTTCTTGCCAGGTTTCTTCGTAATTATGCTGAGGATCAGCAGTCATGCAGAATTGGATCAGACCCTGACTACTTGATAGCACTTCAAAAACATACACGAAGATTATAGTTTGCCTGTAAACGAAATTCCGGGCCATAGAATGTGTAGAATTCGTCTAACTCACGTTCAGTTGAAAGTTGCATGACTATGTTTACCACAATCGTCATGCGTGTTAGCGTAAGCGGAGAGCTTATGTTCTTCGATAGTTCATATGAAGGTCTATGCCTGTTTAAACAGAGGCTGAAATTTTCGCCTAAAGAAAAACGCCTAAGATTGATTTCCCTATTTTTATCACATTCTTCCGCTAAAGAAGATGAGCGTTTCACTACACGGGACGCTCAGTGCAGTATGCGATGACTGATATGACAAAGCCAACATGCTCAACAACTACGCGTCATTCTACACAAGCAAAACGATAGGCTTGTTGCAGTGATAACGCAGTCGGGTAAAGCAATAAGAACCGTGCATAGCCAACTAGCCCAACTTTCGATTCTGTTGTAAAGCATTAAGGCCACATGCAAGAGCATTTATCGCGAAAAAGAACTTGTACGAAGATACCTTTCTTTTAAGCAGTTTAGTTGTACACAAAAAACGGTTCAGCACGCTCTCTGTAGTGCATGATGGATGTCTGAAAGGCATGTGTAAGTTTACGAGAAGCGCGAAACACGTTAGGTGCACGAGCAACGGCTTGGGTTTAGGCACGCATAGACCTCTAGCAACATTGACAAGAATAGAATAAATACATCAACAAATACAACTTGTACACTGCAAGTCCTATTACAAATTAGAATACCTTCACCCACAGGCACACTTGCTCACACAGCTATACAACAGCTATACAACTCGCAACTAATTGCCTTTCGCTAGAACAGTGATGTAAGCCGCTGAAAAACAGCTCTCAATTCATGCGCACAATGTCGATGTGGCTGATGCAGACCATATTTAACAAGTGTTTTCGTATCAACTGCTTATTCACGTCTACAATGCCATCACACCTCACATGAAGATGTAGCATTATTCGATTATGCTACTGAGGAATTGTAAAGTTGCAATGTAGTCCTCGGGAACTTTGGCTGAATTTACACACCATTACTCGCGTGTTTCGAGAGGAACTCGCTAAAGGCTGTCGATAGCCCTTGTTACGCAATATATAATCTAGGGAGAACTCCGTTGTAGACTCGCCAATGTTCATACGAATCCTCCAGTTGCAACGTTAGTCGTAATTCTGAGTTTCGGCTTGCTCCTATAGTCTCCTGTCAGTTTAGAGAATTGGCTTAATCTGTTGCAAAATGTGTCGCTCTAGTAACGAGATGTTCTGCAAATGGAAACTGGACACGCTTACACAGTAACACATGAGGAACAGAGTGTTAGGGAATGAACGAAGAAAGATTCGTCATTTCGTGGGATTGCGACACCAGCGCCGCTTCTTCAGGCTCGTGGTAAGCGCTTCCTCGTAGCGGCCGTGGCAGCCGGATCGCATGTGCCCCGCACTCGAGCGCGCTGCTCCAGCTTGAGAGCGGCGTCTGTTCGTGATAGAGAAATAGGAAGAGGGGGTCCATTGTGTGAGTCACGTGCAAATGAGCTCAGCATTCCCACGCCGCGTGCCCGTCTCTCCTTTCACGATTACGCCTTTGTCTAACGCTGCGTCCGCTCCTTTCTCTCCGCTTCAATGGTTTAGTCACCCGAGGTAGTGTCAGTTTCGTTCCCGAGTCCGCGTATACTGATGCGAAGACTGACATGCTTCTTTCGGTGCGGTGTCAGAGTGGTTTCGGAGCCTTAATTCCACGAGCTCTATCGCAATGAAATTCCTGTTGCGAGACTTATTTTGTTAAGAACACGTTGTCTCATGGTGTATGCTTTTTAAATGCTGCTAAAGAAAACCGTTTATGCAAGAACAAGCGTTGAAAGTTTGTGGATAAGAACGAGTGGGAAAGCTGGTTAGTGCCTTCATGCCATCACCTACTCCTCCCCTCCTTATCAACGTTAGGAAAAACAACAACAGCAGCAACAACAACAACAACAACAACAACAACAACAAAAATTCGCAGATCTCACGTACAGTGGAAATAGATGATATGCGAAGCACTCATGAGGTATGTTGATATGCCACTTAAAGGTTGGCACAATCGTTATACGGCCGTGGTAAATGATGCCGTATATGACTTTCGTGTCATGATTATCATGTTTGGATGCGTCGTTTACTTCGTGATCTATTCGCATCACGTAATACCAAACTTAGTAACTGGGGAGCCTAGCGAAACGGCCGCGAGCCCGCGAGAAGCGGGGTATGTTGCCATGTTCTTACATGACGCGCGTGTCAAGATTACCATGTTTGCACCAGTCATACATTTTCGTCATTCATTGACATCACGTAAACACCGAATTGGTATATGTGAGCTAGCGAAACGGCTGCGAGCGCATCATGAAAAGGCCCAGTATACCTCCAATGTAGCGTTGACGCGCTCGCACGCTGGGCACAGCGACGCTGCGTTAGGAAAAACGCCAACACTCTATAGTCTGACGCCAGGCGCGACCCGCGTCCGTCAGCGCGGGCCCGACGGCAAACCGGCGTGAATGCGACAATGCTGAATTCACGCTGATGCTTTACCCAGACAACACTGTGTCTCCCTCTTTCTTGACGGAGAGACCGCCAGACCGCGCTGAAACGCACATGCGTTAAAGCGCCGCAGCGCGGCGTGCGCCTACGAGTATATGCCCAGGACCGGCGCCTTGCGTAGAACGCCGGCGTGACGCGACGAAAATAACGCCGGCGAGCATGCGCACCGCGTCACGTCCAAGTGTATTAGCACCTTGACTGTGACATGTAGATATATTCCCACATGACACGCATCTCATTATTATCATGTTTGCACCACACACATACCTTTGTCATCCATTGGCATCACGTAATGCCAAATTTGGCATATGTGAAGCGAGTGAAACGGCTGCGAGCACGTCGTCATTGTGGCATGTATACATGTTCTGACATAACACGAATGTCGTGATTCTCATGTTTACATGTGTCATTTACCTATTTCGTCCGTTCGTGTCGCGTAACACCGCGTTTGATACATGTGAAGCTAGCGAAACGGCCACGAGCGCATGATGAGCGTAGCTTGTAGTCATGTTGTTGCACATCTCATGTTAATCATGTTTGAACCAGTATGATACCTTCGTCATCCATTCACGTCCCGAGATGCTCTGCAAATGGAAACTGGACACGCTTACACAGTAACACATGAGGAACAGAGTGTTAGGGAATGAAAGAAGAAAGATTCGTCCATTTCGTGGGATTGCGACACCAGCGCCGCTTCTTCAGGCTCGTGGTAAGCGCTTCCTCGTAGCGGCCGTGGCAGCCGGATCGCATGTGCCCCGCACTCGAGCGCGCTGCTCCAGCTTGAGAGCGGCGTCTGTTCGTGATAGAGAAATAGGAAGAGGGGGTCCATTGTGTTAGTCACGTGCAATGAGCTCAGATTCCCACGCGCGTGCCCATCTCTCCTTTCACGATTACGCCTTTGTCTAACGCCGGCGTCCGCTCCTTTCTCTCCGCTTCATGGTTTAGTCACCCGAGGTAGTGTCAGTTTCGTTCCCGAGTCCGCGTATACTGATGCGAAGACTGACATGCTTCTTTCGGTGCGGTGTCAGAGTGGTTTCGGAGCCTTAATTCCACGAGCTCTATCGCATGAAATTCCTGGTGCGCAGACTTATTTTGTTAAGAACACGTTGTCTCTGGTGTATCTTTTTAAATGCTGCTAAAGAAAACCGTTTATTGCAAGAACAAGCGTTGAAAGTTTGTGGATAAGAACGAGTGGGAAAGCTGGTTAGTGCCTTCATGCCATCACCTACTCCTCCCCTCCTTATCAACGTTAGGAAAAACAACAACAGCAGCAACAACAACAACAACAACAACAACAACAACAAAAATTCGCAGATCTCACGTACAGTGGAAATAGATGATATGCGAAGCACTCATGAGGTATGTTGATATGCCACTTTAAAGTTGGCACAACGTTATACGGCCGTGGTAAATGATGCCGTATATGACTTTCGTGTCATGATTATCATGTTTGGATGCGTCGTTTACTTTCGTGATCTATTCGCATCACGTAATACCAAACTTAGTACATGTGGAGCTAGCGAAACGGCCGCGAGCCCGCTATAAGCGGGGTATGTTGCCATGTTCTTACATGACGCGCGTGTCAAGATTACCATGTTTGCACCAGTCATACATTTCGTCATTCATTGACATCACGTAACACCGAATTTGGTATATGTGGAGCTAGCGAAACGGCTGCGAGCGCATCATGAAAGGCCCAGTATACTCCAATGTAGCGTTGACGCGCTCGCACGCTGGGCACAGCGACGCTGCGTTAGGAAAACGCCAACACTCTATAGTCTGACGCCAGGCGCGACCCGCGTCCGTCAGCGCGGCCCGACGGCAACCGGCGTGAAATGCGACATGCTGAATTCACGCTGATGCGTTACCCAGACAACACTGTGTCTCCCTCTTTTCTTGACGGAGAGACGCCAGACGCGCTGAAACGCACATGCGTTAAAGCGACGCAGCGCGGCGTGCGCCTACGAGTATATGCCAGGACCGGCGCCTTGCGTAGGAACGCCGGCGTGACGCGACGAAATAAACGCCGGCGAGCATGCGCACCGCGTCACGTCCAAGTGTATTAGCACCTTGACTGTGACATGTAGATATATTCCCACATGACACGCATCTCATTATTATCATGTTTGCACCACACACATACCTTTGTCATCCATTGGCATCACGTAATGCCAAATTTGGCATATGTGAAGCGAGTGAAACGGCTGCGAGCACGTCGTCATTGTGGCATGTATACATGTTCTGACATAACACGCATGTCGTGATTCTCTTGTTTACATGTGTCATTTACTTATGTCGTCCGTTCGCGTCGCGTAACACCGCGTTTGATACATGTGAAGCTAGCGAAACGGCCACGAGCGCATGATGAGCGTAGCTTGTAGTCATGTTGTTGCACATCTCATGTTAATCATGTTTGAACCAGTATGATACCTTCGTCATCCATTCACGTCCCGTAATACCAAATTTGGTATAAGTGAAGCTAGCAAAACGGCCGTTAGCGCATCAGGAGCGTGACATGTAGTCTTGGTATTATATGGCACGCATCTAATGATTATTATGTTTGCACCAGTCACATACTTTAGTCATTCATTCACGTACCATATTACCAAGTTTGGTATATGTGACACTAGCGAAACGGCCGCGAGCGCATCATCAGCGGGGCATGTAGTCATGTTGTTACATGGCACTCATGGGATGATTTTCATGTTAAGACTAGGCAAATATGTTCTTCATGGGGTCATAATATGCCTTATCAAGTTTGGCCTCGATACCATTATCGAAACGGCCAGAAGAGCTAAAAGTCGTAGGCGGCTAGATAGATAATAGATGCGGTCAAAGTCACCGGAGTTTGCTAAGAAATGCTTCGCATTTAATAGCAAATGCTTTCCCGACCCCTTGTGCGGATATTAAGTGATGTATAATATTGCTGTGGTTGAACCCTTCTTTCAAGTTGTGTGATGGGTTGAGGTCTAAGCTTCCAACCTTCTAAGGTTGATTGCTATGGGAAATAAGCTAGTCAAAGGAGTGTTCTAACCCTGCTCAAGAGCACTATCTCAAAAAGAGATTAGTGACGATACGAAGCCAATATGTCTCCAATTGTTGATAAGCTGGTACATTTTATTGCATGTGTATAGACACGTGTTCGCTAACGAAAAAAGGACCACGAAGAGATGTTTAAGAAGAGATTGTACTCAATTTACGTAGGTACAGCCCTAGACTAAAGGACGAATTAGGGTTCGTGGTTCGTACAATTTATAATTCAAACATGCAGGGTATCCCATATTCACCCAAACTTCTACTTACACTGCAAGCGACACATGCTCGAGGGCTGGGACTATGATTACGCAGCCAACACAGAAGTGATGTAACACAAAAAGTACATTTACACACAGTACGCACATTCATGTACAGAGTAGGTACATGAATCTCTAAAACTATGTTTTCAGAAAGCTCGTCTGCTACGATATTTTAACAGCAGCAGTGGATAAGAACCGTGGTACTCATAAAACACCTATTCCTTTCAATATGATGCCATCAAATAAAAAGAAAAGTTTGCGAGATCACAGCATCTTGGCTAATTGAGTAAGAACATTGAAGTTTTTCATAAGCTCTCAAATGTTGCGTTTTGATCTTTTTAAGCCTATGTATGGAAAGCTACATTGAAAGCTCTTCAAGTGCACATTAATCAGTCATATCTTGAGGAAATTATGAGCAGAGCTTTTTTTCGGGCAGGGACATGTGTTGAAATTCTTGAGGTCGTCTGGTGCACGAGCGCTTTTAACACATTAATATCTAGCAACGCGGAATTCGAGAATAGACAAAAGTCAAGTCAAATGCTGTACAATTATTCATTACGCAGTTGGTATATATAGGGTGGAAAGCATTCGGTAAATACGAGTGACACCTTATTAGAAAGGCTTTACATCTGTGTTGACTGAAGGAAAGAAAGGACATTTTAAGGGCTTGTTATTCTTTTTTAAATACAGTAATAATAAGAATAGACAATGATACGATGTAAAGTAGAGAGGATGTTCTTTGTAGTAATTATAATGTAAATGAGAAGAAATTATAGTTGACGAAAAGGTAACTTGATGGTGGCAGGAGCTGAAGCAGCGACATTCGAATAATGCATCTTATGCTGTATCTGCGGAGTTGTTCTTACTTTTGTTCATTCATAGCGAGGGTCCTATGCTGGCAGACTTTGTGTTTGCATGAAGTACGTGATAATTCATAGGTCATCAGCCAGCTTGTAAAAAGATCATGTGCTTCGTGACGCCAGCAGGCTGGAAAATAAAATGCCCCACAAACGCCGTCCTGGAGCGGCGCTGACTAGCACTCCCTGGTTTTGGGGCACATGTATACCCCACTAAGCGGACGGGGGATGATCATCGCTGTAGCTCAGGCCGTGGGTCATCGGACGTGGTATTCGAAAGCCACAGGTTGGCTCCCAGCCAGCGGCAAGTGAACTTTTCGTAAATTTTAGTTAATTTTCATTTACTTTATGATCACTACCAAGAACATTGATTATACTTAGCATTATTGTTTGTTAGTTTTCATTACTCACATACGCATTAGCACAAAAAAATTTACCGAGAAACTGAATCACTCAGCTGAAACGTAAACGAAGGCAATGTTGTGTTTCTTTTTTTTTTACATTTTCATCACACCGTATTTCTAATTAGGAGATAGTTAGTGGAAACCGGAAGTGAAAAAAACCGAAGTAAAATAAGGGACAGAAAAAACAAGGCTTCAGTAAAATAGAAGCTCAAAAGTAGAAAGCAAAAGAGAAAATATGACAAGAAGTGATTCACTGTCTTAGTTTTGCGGTCTCTGCTTTTTTTTTTTTTTGCCTTTATTGCTGTGTAGGTTGGTCAGATCTCGAAAACCGAACTTCACTCATGAGTACCTTTATACATTGTGAGTGGAAGAGGCCTCGGAAGGTATCGTCTTCAATATGACTTTAGTACGATGCAGATATGAATATTTTACACTGAATTGAACGTGCAATTGATATGTTTTTCAAGGAACAGTCATAGTGATGTTTTACAGAATTAGCAATTTGGAAGCATAGCTCAGAAAAACTTGTGCTGCCATTGCGCAGCAAATGAAACCTGAAATTTAGTGCTTCGACGTCCCAGAACCTATGAACAAAGACCTACCAAGTGTAGACAAACCCCTAAAGAATGTTGGCTGCGAAGAGGCTTAGTTTTAGGGGCGAAGCTCCTTATGGCGTGGCTTGTGCGTCCCTCGTAGTACGTAACCACCAGTGACACATACACGAAATAGGTATAACATTTGACCTCCATGATGGTGCCGGTGAGAGATTTCTTCTGTGCGTTGTTTAACAATAAAAAATAGTGCTCAATGTACATGCCAATGGCTGCTAATGGGGAATGAGAGACAGGAGCATTCGGCTTTTAGTCAACGCGCACGCTGCGATCGCCATTAGGAGCCATTGGCATGTACATTGAGCACTATCGGACAAGAAAGGGTTGCTACATTATACTCGCTGGGTGTAACCTCCTTACTTTTAGAAAGGTTTAGCGAGCGTTGAGCCGCAGGGCCATAAATACAATGAACTAGTATATACCATGAATGAATTCGAGGTGGTTAAAGGGGGCAAGCAGATACGAAGCGCAAGCCGTAAGAAATTAAAAGCTGAATCCTCCTGTCTCTCATTTCACATTAGCAGCCACTGGCATGTACATTGAGCACTATCTGACAGGAAAAGGTTGCTACGTTATACTCGCTGGGCGTAACCTCCTTGGTTTTAGAAAGGTTTAGCGAGCATTGGGCCGCAGTGCCATGAATACAGTGAACTAGTATATACCATGAACTCAAGGTGGTTGAAGGTGGGAAGTAGACCTGAAGCGCAAGCCGTAAGAAAGTGTGCGTGTGCCACCTCTCGTTTAGTCCTTGGAATGTCCACTGAATGGCGGTGCTTCTATATGGGCAATATATGATAAAAAGATGCGAGATGGTGGGACTTGGAGTGTTGAATAGATTGACAAACGGACACACAGACAGATGCATGGATGGACGCATGAACGGACGCAGGGGCGGATGCATGAACGAACGCAGGGACGGGCGCACGAACAGACGCATGGACGGTCACACAGACGGACGCATGGACGGACGAATGCTTCGCCTCACTCTCCATCATTCACTCCGCGGATATGCTGCCATTTTTTTATAATTGCGTTATCTATGCAACCAACAACGATGCCTAAAGTAAAAAAAAAGTTATTTGCCTACCTGCCTGCCTGCCTGCTTGCCTGCCTGTAGTGAATCGCCGAAGAACACCACTGTTTCTATATGTGCGTATTGAGAGTAATTGCAAAACTTTGTATACGATCTAGTTACTAAGCTCATATACTGACAAACTATATTCTACGTCTCTGTTACGAACACATACGCGGATAGACAAAGTGTTCATGTTATATTCTGGTGCCCTTATTTTTATTCTTGCTTTTAGCTACGAGCGTTGCCGGTGCCAGCGAAAAACAAACAGCAGCTGCTGGCCAAGTACAAGATACGTCTGACATGTAACCTTATAAACTTGTTTACACAGCCCGTGTCATGGGTCTATGGGGTGTGTAGGAAGCTATGACCATATATACGTGATAACATGACAACATATGCACGTTCAGGGACGCTAGCCTGTCCCGGTCTCATCGTTCGGATGTTGTTCCTGCCTCATTCATAAAGAATGTTGCTGCGAGCAAGTGCCGGGAAGGTCATACAAGCACACAGGATACTAAAGCACTCTGTGTTCTCTCTTTTTTGCGCATCACTCGCTGGTACTGCCGGTTGGCAAAAGAATGCCGCGGACTAACCATTGGGTTTGGTGCAGTTTATTAGAAAGGATCGAAACAAGGTTTAGCAGTTTTGTTTATAGCAACACAAAAAGAAAGACGTAATGATATGGTTGCGTGCCTTGACCAAGAAGGTACGGGTGATACATTCGGGGAGTTAACGAAAATAATTGAGACATTACAGGGAAGATGCAAAAGCGGATGAGGAAACGCCTGATACACGCGCATTAAAGGGTTCGACCACAGTATCTCATCTTTGCATTGCGTTGCGATTGTAAGAGCCTCCGTTTAAGGGGAAATAGACGAAAAAAAAAAACAAAAATTTCACGTATTGGAGATCCCTGTGGACACCTATGCATATGGCAACTAGTTGCGAGTGGTCTCAGCTGGTCTATTCAGCGGGCAGCTGCAGAAGAGAGATATCAAGTACTTAACGTATCTTGTAGGCACGAAAGAAGTCAGTCCGGAGTTGAAACAAAATAGGAAGTCACACTCATTTTTTCCACTGAGCTTGGCCTGAAGACATTGATTCCGTTCAGACGTGACTAACGTAGATGAACAGAGCCTGGCCAGTTCTTCGAACATTTAGGTAGCTCTTGCATCATCTTACTTTCTTTAGGGTCGAAGCTGCCGCACCCGTTCGTCCCTCGTAGTAATGCGTAACATGTCTTACGCTTTGACCTGCAAGGTGGTGCCGGTGGCAGACTTCTCCTGTGCGTTGTTGAACAATAAAAAATTCGCAGCGTGCGCGTTAACTAAAAGCCGAATTCTCTTGTCTCTCATGTTCCATTAGTAGCCATTGGTATGTACATTGAGCACTATCTGACAAGAAAGGGTTGCTAGGTTATACTCGCTGGGCATAACCTCCTTGGTTTTAGAAAGGTTTAGTGAGTGTTGAGCCGCAGGGCCATGAATACAGTGAACTAGTATATACCATGAACAAAAGGTAGTTAAAGGTGGGAAGTAGACACGAGGTGCAAGCCATAAGAAAGTGTGCATGTGCCACCTCTCGTTTAGTCCTTGGAATGCCCGCTGGATGGCGATGCTTCTATATGCGTAATATATGATGAAAAGATGCGATATGGTGGTACTTGGAGTGTTCACTAGATGGACGAACGGACACACAGACAGATGCATGGACGGACGCATGGATGGCTGCACGGACGGATGGACGCATGGATGGACGCAGGGGCAGATGCATGAACGAACGCAGGGACGGACGCATGGATGGACGTGCGGACGCACGAACAGAGGCACGCGTGGACGGGCGGATGGACGCACAGATGGTCACACAGACGGACGCATGGACGGATGGAAGCCAGAACAAATGGACTGACGAATGCTTCGCCCCACTCTCCATCATTCACCCCGTGGATATGCTGCCATTTTTTATCTTTTCAGCTGTCACATTTGTGTTCATTCGCTTCATCAACATGCATAAATGGCTATATATTATTTTGTATCCATGGTTGCCTATCACAGCTCCCTTGTTCCAGGTATGTGCTGAAGAACTGGTAGTTACCTGCAGCGGAGATAATGCGAAGTGCTGATGGTTGCCAAATCTTACGTAGTTCATACTCGTTGGTTTGGGTCAACTTTTTGTTTTCCTGTTACCTATGAGCTTCGTGTGTTGCTGCTATGTCACCACAGGCATGAAATCAGAACTGGTAGAATGGTGAATTCGCGCACGGTACATTGGCTTGAGAACATACGCAACGGGGGAAATTAATACTGGGTTTGTTTGAGGAGGCAAGACATTTGACCAGAAATTGTTATTACTTATTCTTATGTCGTGTTACGACCATGCGATGTTTAGCAGGTATATACGCATAACAAAGGTAAAACAAAAAACAAAGGTAAAGCAAGCAGCAATCAAATCTTTAACATGCTCTCTAGCTTCAGTGGTTTGGCGAAAAGTTCTCTTCGTCGACGTTAAAATGTGATTATAAAATGTTGACTGTAGCATCATTCAAGCATGCGTGTTTTAGAGCAGTGAGAAAGGGTAAAACTAGAAGTGACAAAGACAACAGTCCCCTAACTCATTTCCGAACTTTTACGAGCTATTATAAGCTTAGAGTTCAAACAATCTATCACAACTCAGGAACGCAACATAGCTGTAAGTAAACAAGTCATTAGAATCATTACATCTGACACAGAAAGGGCTCATTATTGCCGAAACGAACAATTTACATTTTGTGCTGCATTTTGGAGTACTTTTTGGTTTATTAAACAATATGTGAAGGAGCTTGTCACCCACCGATGAAGTCATGTGTAACTTTAGTAAGCACCCATTTCACTTAAGGTTATCTATTTGATGAATTCATTCTCACCTCAAAGGGTAATTACCAGCGTCAATTTCGTCCTATTTTTACACCTGTCAGTCTTCTACACTTAATTTTACTTTAAGATATATTTGCTCATTGGGCAAATGAACCGCATTATAAATGCAGGAAACTAGCAAGAAAGGAATGCACTATGTCATGCTTTGTCATATGTGAGTTATGGCAAAAGAAGTGGTTATCTGAACGTGGAAGCCCACCTGATGCTGGCACATGTCCATAAAACTTTCCCGAATATAGGTGAGGCTAGTATTTCTTAAGAAGGAAATGTTGCAATCTCGCACAGTATTCATCGAACACTTTATTCAGGATCTAAAAAAAACAAGCCTTTACATTTTTTTTGTTCTTTACTGTTTTTGATATATATGTAAACATTCTGCCCGAAACTACTAACGCGTTATAAGATCCTGTAGACCGAAGTTCAACTGTCGTACCGCTTGATGCGATAGACATGAACTTACAAAACGTACTAAATCAGGACCAACAGAAAGGTGGGTAAGGCATGACACGGCCATGCTATTAATTATGGTCGCCCTGGCGCCGCCATTCATGCGACTTCCATTTATCATGACTGCATTTTTAATGCACAGCAGTCAGATGACAGCCCAACGTGGTGAATACACAATGGATGTTTATTGCTTTCTGGGCGATGAATGAACCGTAATGCCTCTTTCGTTCTTCATCCTGGGGCTCCCGTTTATTCTCGATAACGTAGCATATTTGTTCTTTGCAAAGTACTGGTATTGAAAAAATATGCGGGAAGGCGATGACGTAAAACTAATATTGAGAGTTATGCGCCGTGAGAAATATCAAATTTAAACAATGTGATACATAGAATGCCAGCGAAGAAAGCATCCCGGAAGATGGGCATTCTTGTACAACAATCTTGTTCTTGGAAATGGAATCTTAACAGAAAGAGAAGCAGAGTTTGACTGATTGCAGGGCTGTCGATTGACACAGAAACTATGAGCTTCGCTTCATCAACCTTTATAGAGAGTTAGGAGTGAACAAAAAGAACGTGACAGGGCACAGGGACAAAGGGGAAATCATAATTATAGACAGGGTAGAGTGCGCCAGCTTCGTTAGAACACTTACGTGAAAGACAAAGAAAAATACAGATAGCGAATCTATAAAAATTTATATTTGAAAGAAACAGTGAGAAAACGGTGGGTTGGATTCTTCGGAGAGACAAAAAAGAAAAGCGCTGCGGACAGAAAAGTTATTCTTCTAGAGCGTAAAAAAAAAGCCATGCAAATGTCAAAGATTTTCTCAGCTTCAATGAAAAAAAAATGATTCTTGGTTTCTGCGAAAGTATGTCCCTTGTGCAAATTGTATCCACCTATTCCAGTTTAAAATGATAAAATCTATCTTTTCATACGAACACAAAGAAATCTGAATCGCGGAAGCAGCCATTAGAACATACACCATCTTCGTGGCGGCCAGCCTACATCTGCCAAAATGAAGTACCGAGCTCGAACGAGAAGTCTGACACAGGACATCAAAAACCAGTCACGATCTCGTTAGTGAGACAGAACGTACCTCATTTCCGACCTTCGATTTAGTAATCAATGCCGCTGAAATTTGATTTATTCACCGTCTTTTCTTGTCTGTACAATAAGGCATGCCCGCATACGATGTGTTCGCGGTTACCTGATTTCACAATTTTCTAAACGAGGTATACGTGACAGCACATGCGGTACGTTGCTGCAGACTGGTTGGGTGCCAGTGTTGGACGCAACAGTTTTAAAAAAGTATCTTTCTAACACTTCTCGAGCATACGCCAGCATACATTTGCAGGACTCGTGTTGTCCTTGGATTGTAAGATTAAATTTTTGGTTACATGGGTGTTGAAAGGTGGCTGCAAAAGGAGAGGGGCCCCTGCCCCCTCAAGCCACATGCCCACTTGCTCCTAGAGTTACTGTATATGCTCCCTTACTGTATATGCTACGTAAAAGTGTCATATACAGTAACTCTACTTGCTCATACCCACGCTACACCAGTGTTGCACGCTTTTCAACACTTCTCAGGCTGTGATGCATGACGGATTTGCACCCCCCAAGACAAAATCCTACTGCCGCCTATGTTCAGAAGATATGAAAGAAAAATTCGGCACTTCAATACACACCGATTTTTTACTCGCTCGGTGGATTTTCCGTTTAACGATTGTGGCTGGCGTCCGCGATCGCCTGGCGCCATGTAGCTCTCGCCTATCGGTGCCCCGTCATCTGACTCCTTCAACCGTGTCCCCACGTTTTTAGGGGCGAAGCTCCTTATAGCGGCACCTGTTCGTCCCTCGTAGTCGTAGTAGTAGTAGTGTGTAACCAGTCTTGCATTTTGACCTCCAAGGTGGTGCCGGTGAGAGATTTCTTCTGTGCGTTGTTGAACAATAAAAAATTCGCAGCGTGCGCGTTAACTAAAAGCCGAATTCTCCTGTCTCTCATTCTCCCTTAGCAGCCATTGGCGTGTACATTGAGCCCTATCTGACAAGAAAGGGTTGCTACGTTATACTCGCTGGGCGTAACCTCCTTGGTTTTACAGAGGTTTAGCGAGCGTTGGGCCGCAGTGCCATAAATACAGTGAACTAGTATATCCCATGAACTCCAGGTGGTTAAAGGTGGGAAGTAGACACGAAGCGCAAGCCGTAAGAAAGTGTGCGTGTGCCTCCTCTCGTTCAGTCCTTGGAATGTCCGCTAAATGGCGGTGCTTCTATATGAGGAATATATGATGAAAAGATGCGAGATGGTGGTACTTGGAGTGTTGAATAGGTGGACGAATGGACACACAGACAGATGCATGGACGGACGCACGGATGGCTGCACGGACGAATGGACGCATGGACGGCCGCAGGGATGGACGCACAGATGGACGTGCGGACGCACGAACAGATGCACGCACGGACGGGCGGATGGACGCACGGGCGGCCACACAGACGCACGCATGGACGGACGGAAGCAACAACGAATGGACGGATGGATGCTTCACCCCACTCTCCATCATTCACTCCGTGGATATGCTGCCATTTTTTTTCTCTCAAACTTTACTTCTCTCAGACACACTTTTAATCTCTCTTTATCCCCTTCCTTGTGAGTTACTGCTGAGTTGTCACACTCGGCTGCAGATAGTTGCGGGGCTGACTTTTCTTTGAACTTTCTGTCCTTATGAGCTAGAGGCGGCACTGACTCTGTGCAGACGTTCTTCAGCACCCGGACCTGACGGCATTACCTATCGTGCCCTTTGTAATCTTGGAGACGAAGCTCGGAAGGCACTCTTACGCCTATACAACGACTCCTGGCAGACTGGTACGGTTCCCCAGGCATGGAAGTCAAGTCGCCTCATTCCACTTCTAAAGGCTGGTAAATCTCCTTTGGATATTGCCTCATACCGTCCTATCGCACTTGCCAGTTGTGTGGAAAAAACGATGGAACGAATGATTCTAACACGAATGGAGTGGTATTTAGAGCACTACGAAATCTATCCAGTATCCATGACCGCATTCAGGCGCGGCCATTCGTCAATCGACAACGTTGTTGATCTGGTGACATATGTTCAACACCAGAAAGCCTGTAAGAGACTGTGCGCCGCCCTGTTTCTAGACGTTAAGGGGGCTTACGACAATGTCACCCATGAAGCCATCCTTAGTGCTTTGGAAACAGTAGGTCTTGGTGGCAAGATATATATGTGGGTGTACAGCTACTTACATCTCAGATCATTTTACGTGATGACAGCGAATGGCCCAACACCTGATTATTACAGCAGCCGAGGAGTTCCTCGTGGAGGAGTGCTAAGCCCTACCCTTTTCAACCTAACTCTCACTGGTCTAGTCGAGCAGCTACCTAGCACTGTAGAACTTTCTGTCTATGCTGATGACATCTGCATTTGGACATCAGGTGTGACAAGGCCTCAACTTCGCGCCCACCTTCAGAAGGCTGCTACAACGACGTCATGCTATCTTCGTAAACAAGGCCTCGAGGTGTCCTGCGGAAAATGTGCAGTGGTAGCGTTCACGCGGAAACCAATGTCTGCTTACAGTATATCGATTAATGAAGAATACATATCGTTCAGCAGAAGCCACAGGCTCTTGGGAGTCATAATAGATAGAAACCTGTCGTGGACTCCACACGTGAACTATGTGAAGAAGCGGCTGATCGCAACATGCCACATGTTCAAATTCCTTGCAGGAAAGAATTGGGGTGTGCCCATACCATCCATGCTACAACTGTACAGAGTGCTGTTTATCGGATTCTTACGGTACAGCTTACCTGCAATATCTAACACCGGCAAGACCAACCTGCGCGCAATTCAGAGCATTCAAGCCCAAGCACTTAAGATATGCCTTGGATTACCCCGCAGTGCTTCAACGGCTGAAACCATTGCCATCGCTCAAGATCATTCGATAAATACGCATACTATTACCGAGACAATGCGCATGCACCTCAGGCATTATGCCAGGACCCCTTCTCACCACCTGGCGAGCCTAGCTGCTGAAAGGCCCCACACGACATACGGCACTATTGTCTACAAGCATCGTTCATCGTTTGCTGAGACATACGCACCTGCATCAAAGCTACTGCTTCCTCCTTGGAGCTTGAGCCGGCCGCGAGTTCACTTAATGATTCCAGGAATGAGGAGAAAATCGGACTTACCGACACATGCCCTGAAACAACTGAGTCTATTCCTACTGGAACAAAACTACAGTAACCACGTGCACATTTACACGGATGGCTCTACTACGCCGTCTAGTTCAGGTGGAGCAGTGGTTATGCCATCACAAGGGGTAACTCGGTGTTTTAAGACTTCACATGTGACAACCTCAACGACGGCAGAACTCGAGGCTCTGCGCAATGCACTGGAACACATCAATTCAGAAGAAAGACCAGGTAAATGGGCTGTGTTTTCTGACTCAAAACCAGCGTTACAGTGCCTGATATCAGTTCTCCGACGCGGATGCCACGACCAGTTGACCTACCAAACCGTGAAACTTCACCACCTTTTAATACAAAAAGGCCATGACATCGTTTTTCAGTGGTTACCTGGGCATAGTGGTATAGGCGGCAATGATTCTGCAGATCATGCTGCTCGCATGTCACATAAAGAAGCGAACAGCGTTCCGATTCCGCTTTCAAGATCGGATGCGGCGAGGCAGATTCGTCAACTGGCCCGCAGTCTCACACTGACAGAGTGGAACACACCAAGCATACGACGTACAAGAGTGCACGAGCTCGACCCTTCACTACAACTCCGGCCTCCACCCAGCCTACATCGACGTGCAGCTTCGCTTCTCTATCGCCTTTGGCTGGGAGTTGCTTTCACGAAAGCTTATACCACGTTAATCGGAATTACTGACAGTGCGGCGTGCGATGTTTGCGGCACCGACGAAAATATCGAACACCTGCTGTGCCATTGTCCTCGATTTGCCTCAGACAGACAAGCACTTGCCAACGCAATGTGGTGACTGGATGATCGGCCTCTTTCTGTGCAGGTGCTATTACAGCAACGTCCACATGCCTCGACAGCCCACAAGGCAGTGAAAGCCCTGCTGTGTTTCCTGAGAAAGACAGGCTTGTGTGAACGCCTCTGACATGCAGTAGAGTTCTACACGCTGCAGTGAAATTACTGTCAGTCTCTCCCCCACCCCCTTTTTTTAATTTTCCCTCTCTTCCCTCTTTCTCGTCTTTCTTGTCCCCTTCCCTAATCCCCCAGTGTAGGGCAGTCAACCGGATGTCTTTCTGGTTAACCTCCCTGCCTTCTCCCTTTTTGTTGCTTCCTCCTCCCTTCTGTCCTTATTATTATATTGGTTCGCAGGGCCTTGAAAAACACCCGGTAGCATCAAAATAATTATTCACAAATTTGATAGTGTCTTCTATGCCGCTTCTATTTATCTGAAGTTTAAGCGTATTCTGTTCAATACAGAACAGAAAAAGAGAAGCACGAGACCACTGCTGTATATGATGTCATTCTATATATCCTGAGCTGTATCGTGCAGGGCACGTGTACTTCTCCTGGGGACGAATTTGTGCGACTCAACCGCAAGGCTATTTAATTCTACGCCAGACTATCGTCCCTGCCTTGTGCAACCCAAGAAATGGGGTGATCGTGCTGATCGAGGGCTATTTCGCAAAATAACCCACTCTCGCAAGCCCATCTCCTGGGCCTTTGCCTCAGGAGGCACTGTATGTAAGATCGAAGCTCTCGAAATCTCAGTGCCTTTTCTCCTTGTCCAGACCATCGGTGCCCATACGAAGTAGCATTCCCGCCAGCAATCTCCGAAAGCCATTCTTTCTAGCACGCGTCATGAAACAGTGACGTGTCTTGAGAAAGTGGGTGCAGAGAGAAGTTCGCTGAAGTGGCCGCAGTTTCTTGTACTGAGGGAACGTTCGGTAAGGCTAAAAGCTAGGAAGAAAGAATGGGCGTGAGAAGAAATTAGGCTAACAATCTTCTTCTAGCAGCGCACGAAAACAAGCATGACAAAAACAAGTTGGAATGAAGACACTGTGGTTTGACCGTAAGGGCATTTTGCTAATACTTCCAGATTTAATATTTTCTAGATATAATATTATACCGAAGCACGTTTACTGGTAGATACTCGCCACAGTAGCCTAATGGCGGCTTACTTGCTGAAGACTAGCTTTCCATCACAATCACCACCTATGTTATTCTTTCACATATCCTAAATTTTACGCATAAACATGCTCAAGTGAAGTGCACAAGCGAAAGAAAAAGCGATTCTTCATTGCCTACTTTGCGGCCGAGGACCGGCCATCGTCAGGACGTACACGCACATACCATCATAAATAAGGACATGTCCTTATTTAAGACGTACGCATTACAGTCTGCTACATTACAGCCGTACGCATGTATGCCCTCACGAAGGCTGGTTCTCGGCTGAAACGTAAGGTCGTTCGCTGGTCCACTTCCCTTGGGCACCTACAATACTACCCAATCCAGGACGACCATCAAGGGCTACAACATTTTCGGGCCGTTCCTCCACGGTGTCACTCATAACGATGTTATGATTCTGGAATGTAAAACCCCAATAATTATTGCGAGTCTATCTGACCTTAACGCCTTGTGGCTGTACAACGCAGTCTAAAAAGAGCGAGAGAAGAAAACAATTAGCACTTCGGACTCATTTATCTTGTTCGTTTAGGCACCAAGAAAGTGCTCGACTGAAGAAGATTGTCATTGCTTAACGCACTGCTAGACTGGTCGAGCAAAGCAGGACTTCCGTTTTTTCTCTCTCTCTCTCTTCTCGTACTTTTGCTCGCCCATCACTGAACTAATTTTCCCGTACTCGGTGCTACCTAACGAGGACAGGGCGCGGCAACGACGTGCCATCAGTGTCCAACATTCCCTTTCCCTTCTCTTCTTTATCACAAGACCGAAGCACACCCTGCTTCGTGCCGGCGCTATTCAAGCAGAAGCAGTCGATGGTGGGACACCGCCGAGAGGAGGAGAAGCAGTGTGAGGGGGTTAGCAAGGTTAATTGTGATTTTCAGGCCGGTGACGAGCTGAGTAATTTACTCTCTGGCTCGGTTCTACGTGCTTACATTAAGAAGAGTCCTCTTTCGGGGTCGGCTATGCACACCGCGTACAGTCCGAGATGCCTCAAGATGCCTCGAGGAGTTTTGTTTAATCTTTCAGGGAAACAATCTTGGCACTCACAGCAGCAGCAGCGTTATCTCTTCACAGTAATTATTTCCTTATATGAGGTGCGTGCACGTGTCTCATTTGTTGTTGTTTTTTGTTCTTTTTCCTGCAATCTTGCGTCCGGTTGTGCTCAGGACTGTGGCCAATGATCTCCTTCTTGATGATGGGTTTGGCTCCAGTTATTTGTTCGCAAGAAAAAATTGAGTAGTGCGCCCAAATACACAATAGCTCTGAATGACTTCAAGCTGCCTTAATTAATCAAAAGCGGCATCATTAAACATCTACTGTTAAGGAAGCTCTCAAGCTACGGTGCGTAGTAGGCTTAATTTAGTCCCTTCTACTTGTATTCATTGCCCTTTGGTATGTCTAGTTACGCTATAAAAACGTATGCTGTTTTTTGGTAGTTATTTGTGTGTGGTGGGAAGAAGAGGTGTTGTGAGGGTGTACGTATTGTTTTCTTGTAGTTTAGTATTTCAATCGTGGAAAAAAAAACTATATATTCAAGCCTCGACCACTGCTGTGTTAAACAGACGATCTGATCAAGGTTTCAGTGCACATGCACATGTCATACGTCCTCAATTAAAGCCTTCTCCTTCAATTAGCGAGTTTTCTAGTTAGATCAGCTTGTAGTGTCGAGTGCCAACGTATTTTACCTAACTGATGGTTTCGACGTTAAACATCACCGGCAAACATCCATAATAAAGACGCACGTTGGCCTTCTTTTTCGGTAGTGCACAGGGTTTCCTTTCAGGAGTGAGGGGCAAGGTTTACCGTCTCCCTTATCATATCAATCTATGGGGCAGATCTTGATGACCCACTTTTATGTGACTAGTCCCCTCCTCGGCCCCCATTGTTCTTCCATGCGCATGCCTATGAATGTGATGTCGCACTCCACAGATGTTGTTGCACGAAAGAAACACCGGCTACACCTTACCTCCTCCCCCCTTCTTCCGCTTATTAGATAAAACTATGGGACAGACCTTCAGGACACCCTGTTGTGTGACTAGTCCCCTGTCTTCCTCATTTGTTCTTCCATGTGCATGCCTATGGATGTGATGTCGCACTCCACAGATGTTGTTGCACGAAAGAAACACCGGCTACTCCTTAGCTCTTGAATCCGTTGAAGATAAAACATATGGGGTGAAAAAGGCCATAACGTTCTCACAGTAACACAAGGCTGATTCGAAAGATACCGATCAAACAACGTGTTTTTTACCATTGTTTTGGAAGGGGTTTCGAATGATAGAAACAGAGCGAGTTCCAGTTACACAACAGCAATGAAAAGGTAGCATTGAATGCACAAAGGAACCTCGAGATCATCAAGCGATCGCTGGAGAGGGGCGTGTTTTACGCCTCGCAACGATAATAGCTCAGTGGCGGAGAAATTTACTGTCGACCGATGTGGTGGCGCATTTTAACATTCTCGTGGATGTCGCTGGTGCCTGGGAGACTTCCGGGTTTACATCGTCGCGGGCTGACGTGGAATGACACTGGTCGGAAAAGTAAACTGGAACGAAGAATGGGCAAAGAGAAAAAGGCTAAACGGGAATAAAGAAGCAGTCGCCATGGTAACGGCAAGCCGCAGGGAAATACTGTGGTGGTCTGTCTGCTTCCGGGCCATCACATATATTGAGGCGCATAGTAAAAAAAGAAACACAGCAGACCCATGGCCTGACCCTTATCTGTGGTCTTCTTTTGATTTCTCCAAGGCTTCACCACTTTGTTTTAACGAAAACTTTCGACAAGGAGACAGAGCAGCCAGAATGCACGTGGTGTGTTTGAGAGAGAAAAAGAGAGAGAGTGAGGGATAGACACAGTAAGGGAGTGAGCGTAAAATAGTGTAGGAAAGATAAATATGAAACGATAGTAAATAGAACGGAGGTTAAAGCCCTTAGCCTGTTTACCTTTGTGATCAGGACATTGCAAACAGCACCGAGAGTTTAAAGCAGCGCACTCCCTCCTATTTGGTGTCGAGCACGTCCCTGTCGTTCCTTCTCAATGTTCTTATCGTTCATAGCGGAAAGCATAAAATGTCCGCAGCGTAAAAGTCTCCTTGGTTGATAAAAATAACTGGTATTGTTTTTCTCTTTTCGTTTCCTTGGGAATTCTACTTCGCGTTGCTTCGTTATAGCGCTACGGCCTTGCAATGGCGTGGGAAGCTTATGCTTGTGACGTGACAAGTATACTGTTCCTACCACGCGAAGTGTTTTGCGAGTTGGCGCCAGTGGAAAGCTTTAACTTCCTTCGCGAAAGCTGTTGCCTTTATGACTATGAGCAACAGACTCCATGGAACGCTGTCTGTAGGATTTACGCTTTGTGGCAACGCAGCCATTTCATCTGGTAAATTAAACGTGCCTGTGTTACGGGAGAAATAAAAGGCTGCTCCTATTTATGTTTAGCTTATGCATATGTTGGAACAAGCAGTCCCAGCAGGAAAAAAAAAAGACTGCATGTACGGCATTACAATTCTGGAGAGTGTGAGGAGGCTTGCGATTCAACATAGCAATACAAAAATGACTTTGAAAAATATTACTGTGAAGACAACACTGCTAGACAAAAAACTGAAGCAAAAAAGTGGATGAACGAATAGTAGGACAGACTCAGCGAATTCATTTACGTGGGTCTAAAATATTTTATAAAAGCACATGAACTTGCTGAGAAGATGTGAGCAATATATTTTAATTGACCATGTTTATATCAAAGCTAGCCATAATCTCAGCCCCCAGATACTCCCACAAATCCCTCTTTGCCGTTCACGTTGTATGGTTCGAATCTCACAGGACAAAGTTGAAAGCTGTCGCCAATGGCGCGTGTGGAAAAACTTCGATAATGCATAAAACTTTATGCATAAAAATATTTTTGAATAATTCTGCCAGCGGCAATGTATATCTGAAACGTACTGTATGCTCCGTTTTACCATGCGCTGAAATATGCGGCGGATCGCTTGCCTAATTATTTGTGTCGGCGTGCAGAAAAGCATAGCGTACAATGGCAGGCACAACTGGCAAAATGATGAACAGTATACCAGTGAGAGGGCTACAACATCAAATATTTTAATTTTGATTTATCCGTACGGTTGGTAACCCATGTTGCTATATTAGACTGATTGAATTTTTCCATGGCAGACGATGCTTCAAGGGGGTTTTGTTAATGCTTCCAACCGTTCTACTACTCTCATCGTTCGCTTGTGTTCATGTATTACAATGCGCACTATGCAACAATGTTCTTTGAATACATTAAGTTTTACGTCGACAAGTCTAGCCTACAACAAAACTTACACTGGAAAGCTTCGTTGACACAAATAAACTACCTGCATAATTTGCGGTTGCATGTTGCACTGACACGCAATGTGCGATAGACTTTTATGCCTTGTCCTTACAGCCACGCAGGCATATAACGTCTCTCACTCTGTGTTAACAAACATATTTTGTATTTCGCAAGGAAAATAAAACGAAAACACTCATTTTCTTTCAATATTTATCCTGTTCGCTCTCGAAAGCCACAACATGTGGAGACGCTATAAGTGTGACAGTGAGTGGTGCATTCATTCCGATGAAGAGCTCTTGTACTCTTCTTCCTACGTTTAATTTTGGTGTCTTTCTCATATCTATTTTTTATTCCTCTCTTTTCTAAAAATAACTAAGTAGAATTGGAAATACAGTGTAGAAATGCCACCCGGGAAAGAAAAACTAGTAAAAAACCAACAACGAATAGCTCCGTTGGGAACAATAGAACTACGAACGTTGCAACAAAAAGACACCGTTATAAAACTTGGCATGGGCGCATCAACGAGATGTTCAGTTTTCTTTTATTTTGAGAACTGCTGTGGCGGACGTGAGTTGCATGATGGTGTACTCGAACACCCTCTGATTGCTGTGTGTGCCATTTCCTCAAACTTTCTTTTTACTGAAACATTTTGACAACTAACACGCAGGAGTCACGTAGCGAATGTAGAACGCCCGATGAAACAACGGTGAAGTGTCTCCAGAGAACACATAAACGACTTCCTTTCTTTTTTTTTTTGTTTCGCTTCCACCGTGCCCCGTTTTCCCCGGTATCTCCATTTTATGGTTGGTTCCTGATTCTATAGCAAATATATTTTTTTGGGGTCAAAACAACATCTGCATGAATTTTCCGCGTACTACTGTGTCGAAAATACCGGTTATTCATTTCGGAAGCAATGCAAACGCAATAAAACACGCGGGAAAGCATCGTTTCATTATTGTTTTATTGCGACATAGACTTGTTCTTAGGACCAATTGTTTTGTGCAGATATGTATATTCAATGTTCACTGTAAGACCGGTGGTGTGTTTCAAGTGAAGAAGTGTCTTCTAGAATATGTTAGTCGTTTAATCCAGCGGTTATAACTCGTTCTGTTGTAGCAAAAAGCTGGCTTGCAAGATGGGACGGGATAGTCCCGACTGTAACCGGCTGCATGTTCATAAAAGATAGAATGCATCTGCTGGCGTACATGAAGCGATACAGTACGAACACGTATCACCAAATGGTAAAAGTAACAGCCGGTGTAAGGGCCACCGCTGCCCGGAACCTCCTAAGCACGACTTCCTCTGCCCTAGTATGGTGGATGAGGAGAGTGCAGACTCACGGTGGAATAAGAGCACGTGTATCCTGCTGTAGAATATTTTTACGGGCATGGAGTGATTTTAGGGGTTGAGGTGGAACAGGAATAAATGGAAGGTTTGTATTAAGAAGGCAGTGGGTCTGCTGGTATGCGGCATTATTGTGAAGCTTAGCAGTATGGTCTTAAATCAAGTGTACCCTGACGCAAGTAGCTGTACTGCTGTTCATCCTATGAATCGCCACGCAGGTTTCCATAGCCTTGTGAACTTCGTCCAGCACCAGGATAACTCCTAAGAAATTATTGGATAAGTCAATTTGCTCATTAGTAGGTGGCTTAGAGACGGCATCCCGCACTATTTCATGGATGGCTTGAAGATCTCTTATAAGAGGGATGGCTTTCGTAGATATATAACGTAGGTGACTACTGAGAAAATTATGCGTATAGTACTAAATATGAATGTCCTCCTGCTGTCTTGTAGGATATCAGCATCTGTACAGACTTTGGAGGTGTTAGCGCATGGTGCTTCGATAATTAAATATTCGTCAATAATAGGTGATGTATCACTGCGCCATAACAATGTTGTCTTATTAGACGTTAAGATGCTGAATCCTCGAGAAGGCATGGTATCGAGCTGGTTGCCAATGCAAAAACCACGTTGAAAGTGGGCATGTAACCCAACAACAACATGAAGATGTTGCTTTTTTTATTTCGCGGGCTTTTTTCTTCTGTTTGGATGACAATAATGTCTTTTCACCATTTATGACATGCTTGTGAAGTAAAGGTTGCGCCTCTTAGAACGTTACTTATGATCAGAGTGATCACTTGTTTAGTCTTGCGAAAGGTGTGCAAGGTTGATGCGTATTACGTGACATTTCATTTTAACAGCGACGCTGTGAAAGCTAGCCATAATGCGTGTGTGCGGGCTATCAGAAAACCATCATCATCATGAACGGGTATGTGCCAGAGAAATTGAACGAATCCCACCACTCGGTGCTGGTTCACTAAGGCAACAGTGAGCCCAATCAAAAGTGCCAGGGAAGACAGGAAAACCGCGAGCACTTAGGCTACAACGAGAGGATTCTAGGGAACAGGAAAGGCCATGAAGGCTGCGATTATATAGCCTTCAAAGCGATGAAAGGCCTACGTTCAGCGATGACGCGTTCGTAGAGCTTCGATAAGTGCGAACGTTTGGTTTCAGTGTAAGTTTCTGTCTTTGTAAATTGGGCATCTGTGCCAGACTCTGACTCTCAGTGGTTCAATTTAAACCTCTCCGCGCTGAGAATGAACGAAGAAACGACATTCATCACTTAGCTAGGGGCTATAAAATGAAACTAATACGCAATCAGATTAGCTTTCAAGATCGTCCAGTTTTGCTGTTTCAAGCTTCACTTAAAAAGAAGAAGAAAAAAAAACGCTTGCTTTTCTAAGACTGTGCAAAGCATTCTGCGAAAACGTATGGTACAAAAATACTTTTTTATGCAGCTCTGCATAAAAAGTATTCGAACAGCATATGTGAATTACGGCATTTTTATTGCACATTCATCTATCTGTATTGAACATCAGCGTGATCTAGATGTGCCGTAACTGAATGAAATAGAGACCGTGAAGATGTTCAGTCGTGTATAAATATGCATAACCAGTGCAGGCCACGGTTCTCCTATGTACGCTTTGCTATGTTGGCGTACGCACATGTAAATGTAATATGGCATGATCTTAGATAGCACCTAGTGGTTCCCATATCTAAATAACACCAGACGCATGAAATAAGGCAACGACGACGGGGATAATAATAATAAGAAAAGTCACAGCGTCGGGACAAATGTAATAAACAAAGAAAAGTGAAGCCAGATTGGTTTACCTTCTCTTCAGCCTACGTGAGGGGATGTCATTAGTTAAAAGCAAAATATACCATCGTGAAAAAAAAAACAGCACTTTGCGTGAAGAACGTTCTTTCGACACTCCAAGCCGAAAGTCAAGCAGGACATGAGCAGCAGAAGACGGTGGACAGGCGCTGTTATTAGCGTAGTCGATGTCAGCCTTGTTAGCGCGGCATTGCGCAAGTGGTGTCCCACTCCTGTGCAAGTCCCCGGTGGTCTTCGGAAGAATATTGGCACAACATTGCGTCGGCGTGGTCGTTAGAAAGACTTGGCGTTGACGACTCGCGTTCGCGCCAAAATCCCTTCTCGCCCTTTACTGTGATTAAAGAAAGCCATTTGCGCGACTTGGCGTTATAGACTGTTTTCTTCTTCTTTTGCGTTTGATTACATTTTCCGCCTGCTCAATACGTCCCACCCGTAGTAAGTCAGGAACGATTCGGGGAATGAGTAACTTGACAGAATGACTTTGATTATCGATGAACATCACAGTCATATTGAGTTCAAGGTTGAAAGAATCCCTTAGGTATGCTGTTTCTTTAGTTTTATATATCAGCAACCCCCCCCCCCCCCCCCACCAAATATGGCAAGATGCTTCTAAACAGAGATGTCATAATGTAACTTCAAATCTCGCATACTACAGCCTCACTGATTAAAATTTTTATTTGATAATGTTCGTTAAATGATGCCTAATGCTGCCTAACGTTAACTAAAATTTTCCCCGTGGTCTCTAGTGCGTGATAAATGATGGTAGGGGTTGACTAATATTCGTTCAAATTAGCTTCTTCTTGAAAAATAACAAAATGGTCTGGTTTTCATATCTTGCGTCATGCAATCAAAGTTGTATGCTTAATCTGCTGGCAAACTGCTAGCCAACTCACGCATAACTATCATTTCAATTATTCCTGGAGCTTTATATACACCTCAAAGCAAACATATGGCTGCGATGGAAGCGTCATTGGAGAGGTTCGGGTTAACGTTTTAAACACCTGGGTTCTCTTTAGCTTATATTGAGTGCTGAAGCACTCAATTTATGCTAGTGCACTGTGCTTAAGCTTGGCTGGTCATCTACAGTGTGAGTGCATTGACTTAAGCTTGAGTGCACGTGCACTGCTGAGTTCTTCATTTTTTTATTTTCCACTTCAGACCCTTTGAAAAACCGGCAAACGCGTCTTTTAAACAAACCCGGGACATCTACGGCAGTACAGAACAGACGCGGCTTTGACTACATGGGCGTTCATCGGCTATGGTTGATGAGTTTTGTGCGGCTCGAATTTTCTGCTTGAAGTTGCACGTCTCTAAAATTAGCTTAGAATACCAATCGCTAAGTCATCAAAGAACATTGCTTTGTGCATACATGACCGGGAGTATATTAAGCGCTTGAATTCGACGTGCTCTGGTCTCCCTGTTTTAGACCGTGCTCTAATTTATGTTCCTGCTATCAATTGTCTGATGTTATTGAGACACCGAGTGCTGTGCGTGCGCAGTATACTCAATAGCGAGAAAGGTCCTATTTAACCAAGTATTCTTACTTCGTAATCTATTAATATGTAACCTTCATATTTAAAGTGCAGTCTTGAAGTGAGCCAGAAATAAATACTCAATAATTGCTGCCATGAACTTGCTTCATTATTGTCAAGCGTCAGATATAAAATTGTGTGCAATGATGTTTTATAATTGCGGATTAAAAAAACTACAGCGTACAATAACCAGATTGGGAACACATCAGAGTGTTTTCTAATGGACATTGTACAATGAAGCGAATTACAGTTCCAATAGGCGCCCCCGAATACCGACTGCTTTCAATCGTATTTTATGCTGTGCCACGTTACAGAACCCTAACACAGGCAGAATTTAATCAGAAGAATTGCCCGCGACGGGGGCACATTGGTTGGCTTGAACCCTCTCATCAGCCTACGCGAGGGGATGTCATTAGTAAAAGCAAAATATAGCGTCGTGAAAAATAAAAAGCTGCACTTTGCGTGAAGAACGTTCTTTCGACACTCCAAGCCGAAAGTCAAGCAGGACATGAGCAGCAGAAGACGGTGGACAGGCGCTGTTATTAGCGTAGTCGATGTCAGCCTTGTTAGTGTGGCATTGCGCAAGCACTGTCCCACTCCTGTGCAGGTCCCCAGTGGTCTTCGTAAGAATATTGGCGCAACATTGCGTCGGCGTGGTCATTAGAAAGACTTGGCGTTGACGACTCGCCTTGGAGCCGAAATCAATTCTCGCCCTTTACTGCGATTGGAGAAAGCCATTTGCGCGACCTGGCCTTATTGACTATTTTCTTCTTCTTTTGCGTTTGATTACATTTTCCGCCTGCTCAATACGTCCCACCCGTAGTAGGTCAGGAACGATTCGGGGAATGAGTAACTTGACAGAATGACTTTGATTATCGATGAACATCACAGTCATATTGAGTTCAAGGTTGAAAGAATCACTTAGGTATGCTGTTTCTTTAGCTTTATATATCAGTAACTCCCTCCGCCCCCCACTCCCCCAAATATGGCAAGATGTTTCTAAACAGAGATGCCGTAATGTAACTTCAAATCTCGCATACTACAGCCTCACTGATTAGAATTTTTATTTGATAATGTTCGTTAAATGATGCCTAATGCTGCCTAACGTTAACTAAAATTTTCCCCGTGGTCTCTAGTGCGTGATAAATGATGGTAGGGGTTGACTAATATTCGTTCAAATTAGCTTCTTCTTGACAAATAACAAAATGGTCTGGTTTTCATATCTTGCGTCATGCAATCAAAGTTGTATGCTTAATCTGCTGGCAAACTGCTAGCCAACTCACGCATAACTATCACTTCTTCAATTATTCCTGGAGCTTTACATACACCTCAAAGCAAACATATGGCTGTGATAGAAGCGTCATTGGAGAGGTTCGGGTTAACTTTTTAAACACCTGGGTTCTCTTTAGCTTATATTGAGTGCTTAAGCACTCAATTTTATGCTAGTGCACTGTGCTTAAGCTTGGCTTGTGTTCTAGAGTGTGAGTGCATTGACTTAAGCTTGAGTGCACGTGCACTGATGAGTTCTTCATTTTTTCTATTTTCCACTTCAGACCCTTTGAAAAACCGGCAAACGCGTCTTTTAAACAAACCCGGGACATCTACGGCAGTACAGCACAGAGGCGGCTTTGACTACATGGGCGTTCATCGGCTATGGTTGATGAGTTTTGTGCGGCTCGAATTTTCTGCTTAAAGTTGCACGTCTCTAAAATTAGCTTAGAATATCAATCGCTAAGTCATCAAAGAACATTGCTTTGTGCATACATGACCGGGAGTATAATAAGCGCTTGAATTCGACGTGCTCTGGTCTCCCTGTTTTAGACCGTGCTCTAATTTATGTTCCTGCTATCAACTGTCTCATGTTATTGAGACACCGAATGCTGTGCGTGAGCAGTATACTCAATAGCGAGAAATGTGCTATTTAACCAAGTATTCTTACTTCGTAATCTATTAATATGTAACCTTCATACTTAAAGTGCAGTCTTGAATTGAGCCAAAAATAAATACTCAATAATTACCGCCATGGACTTGATTCATTATTGTGAAGCGTCAGATGTAAAATTGTGTGCAATGATCTTTTATGATTGCGGATTAAAAAAAACTAGCAGCCTCCAATAAGTAGATTGGGAACACATCAGAGTGCTTTCTAATGGACATTGTACAAGGGAGCGAATTACAGTTTAATTAGGCGCACCCAAATACCCGCTGCTTTCAATCGTATTTTATGCTGTGTCAAGTCACAGAACCCTAACACAGGCAGAATTTTATCAGAAGAATTGCCCGCGACGGGGGCACATTAGTTGGCTTGCACCCTTTCATCTCCTACATTATCCGTCACGTTATGTTACGAGTGCTTGCTGCTAGGTGTCAGTATTCATGACGAGAGCACGCAAAATAGTGCAACAAAGGCGTCAAGAGGAGAGGTGAGCTTAATAAATGCCACTGTTAGGCGGGCTCGATCGGTAACTGGTGTGTCATATGTGCTGATGGGAAATACATGACGTGGCCGACATCAAGAAACAATTGCTGCACGCAAGCTGTGTACATTTCTGAAGAGTGCTGAACCACAATGCCGGCGGACATTTCGTATGATTTATTAGAAGGGTGTCGCAAGTGCAACGGCTAATTTTTCAGATGTCATGCGAGTGTACTTCGATATCATGGCCCTATTATATTGCCATCAGTGGTATGTGTACGTCATGAAAAGGTATAGAAAATGATAACGTGAAACATCGTAAACTATGCGGGTGGTTTCTCTCAGTTTTTGCAGATCCTCGTGAGAAAAAGAGGATAGCTAGAGAAAGTGCCTGATAGCACTTATTGCAGGCAATTTCAAAAATTCAGGAATTACGGATTGAATTGGATGTTACTGACAATTAGTGAGACACTGTGTAATTAGCCAAGTATAGTGAGAGAGAGTTTAAGAGATTAGAAGACGATGGGACGTGTAGCCTAGCGCGATTACACAGCCATGTTAGTGCAATCCCAGGTGACAGCGTATTTGCCGTAAGGACACCAGAAAAGAAAAAGTAATCGCGGTCTAGAGCAACTTCATAATGCCGCATGGGAAACCTAAGCCCCTGCTCTGCTGATCAGTGAAAGCGGTTTTCTTTTTTCTTTTGTTCGTGCTGATGTAATCGACTGCCTCACTAGCCCGACGGAAAGAAAACATGGTCAAAGAATTACGTCGTGCAAGGATTTAGCAAGCAAGTTCTGTCAGCATCCAAGTAAAGTCTTACATTTATTGCCACCAGATGGAGAACTTTTATATGTTGAACTTTTTTTTCTGTTTTTCCCAACTGCTATGACCTATTGTTACATTATAGTATATAAGTGCGTACAACCATATCGCTAAGGTCTTACCCTTTTTCGCTGCAATTAGCAAAGAGACGCTTTTGTGTTATTTGTGCAGAAATTACTTGGGCTCACGCATGGACGGCTGGAATTGACCCATCCCAAATCGTTGCCTTGATTCTAAACTGTGTCCAGCTCAAATTCCTTGTGCTGAGGAACGTGCGGTACACCTTGGAACATGCGAAACTATTCAAAACATTCAAGTGATTTTTGGTTCCAATCAGTATTTTACAGGGAGCACCAGAATACAGTGAGGAGAGCTTGATACAAGTGGAGGAGGAGGAAGAAAGTTTAAGCGGAAAGACAGGGAGGTTAGCCAGTTCTTAGACCAGCTGGCTACCCTGTGCTTGGGAAAGGGGTGAGGGGAATGAAAGATGTTAAAAAGAAATGTTGCGAAGGGAGAGAGAAATTACAAAAAAAATGCGGCAGAGGAAAGGCAACATCAAAGAGTGTAAGACACTAAAGTCTGTCTATGAGGCCAGTTGTCCGCAAAAAGCGCAGCAAAGCTTTCAAAGCCTTCTGGGCTGAGGATGGGCTCGGCCAATGACCCAGAATCCTTTGTTCCGACAAAGGCCGATCGTCCAGTCTATCCAGAGCTGCAGTGAGTTCTTATCTTTGCGCGTTGAAATGGGTGCACTCACACAGGAAGGTGCGCGATGGTTTCTTCGCAGCTGCAGTAAGTGCATGTAGGAGAGCTGGCCATTCCAATGAGATAAGAGTATTTAGCGGCATATATGATGCGTGAGTGATCTGACGTACAGTGAAATAGATATGCGTGTACGCTGATACAGCATGAATATTATTCATTGATATAAAAAGTTGATTATTAGCGTCCTTCTTAAAGGGCCCGTCAACAGGCTCCGGCTTTTTTTTTTTCATTCCAAACAAGCTCGGTAATCCGTAGAGTAGACAGCAGCAATCACGTTTTCAAAATTTACAGCAGGCGCGCGCCGCGCAAGGCCTCCATTTCGAAAAACAGTTCCCGCGCTTCTTTCCTACGCCTGACCAATCCTTCTTCCAAGCGCAGCGATGCAAAGTCGATGATTGGCGACTTGACGCAGCAGGCAGATCGTCCATTCGTCTAAACCAGGTATAAACAAACAGTAGTGAAGTCACCGACTGTTCTTGTTCCCATCCACAGCTACGACAGCGTTATTCAATCATAGTAGTTGCACAGCTCTGTATAGGCCCCGTGTATCACAATCCAGTCACGTCACTGGCCCAGTTTTTGGGAGTGCGCAGATTGTCCCGCCTCCTGTTGATCAGCACACCCAAAATGAAACACATTGTTTGTGTTTTGTGTTGTTGCTCCCAGATAGGGCGACACTTTACTAGCTCCAAAAAATCGGGCCAACTCAATTCCTGGTTTAGGAACGTTGTTTTGCTGCTGGTGTGAATGAATAACTCTGCATCTACGAAACTGGTCCTTGTTTCTTAGCACTGTGGTCATACAGTTTAGGCCTCGCAGTTGTCGCGCGTCACTCAACTACAGCTTAGCATGGCGCCTGCAACACCCTGCATCGCCCTCGACACGAGCAACACGGGGAAAAAGCGTTGCTCCGTTGCGGCTGCAGATCGGGTGACTCGGCTGAGGGAAGCATCGGCACCTGGTAAACAGTAAACAACCAGACATCGCAGCAAGCGGAACTGCATAGCGACTGATTGAGTTTGCCGATGTCGTCAATTGCTGACGTCGTGTCACGTCGCTGAAGTGGGCAGTGTCATGACAACGGACTGTGCCTTCCCCTCCATGTAAGGGAGAAGGGTGGCAAGGCACACGAAAATTTGAAACCAGCTGAAAGCGACTGTGTTAACCCCTGTAACTTCTTTAATATAGCACGTATAAGCATTATTCTTGCGGTAGCATGGTCACGAAGTAAAAGTGCACATATTTCTCTTTATAACATATTTTGAACCTTGGGGTTGTTTACTGGCCCTTTAATAAACAAAGCGAAAGCCTTTTCACCTTTCTTGGACCTTTATTGAACCCGTCTTTCAACGTTTTCCTCACCCACGCCACATATAATGTTTACTTGAATCTTGAGTTTCATTTTTGTTCTGTCCATTCAATCACTCTTCGTCGGGTCCAAGCCGCAACCCATTCTCGCTCTTCCTGCCCCTCGTGTGGTCCTGCACGGCATTCGGGATCATCGACTTTGACTAAGTGACAATATTATCTGAAGACGTCACCATGTCTTGATAACTAACGTCAATAATTTAGGCGACCTGTGACGTCGTGTTGACATGGCAAAATCAACCCAGTTCCCACCCCCCAGCCCTCGACTTTTGACAACAGGGTGCAGCAGCAGTTTCTGTACAAGACGCCGAATTATCAAATCCCCATCTAACTCTGGCGGTAACCTTTGTAATGTATGGTATCTTAACTATCGCCTTAATAGGAACCAACATGATGTGTGTCTATTGTATCAACTAGCCTTAACAAAATGAAAGTTTAACAAGATGCCGTCAGTAGGCATCACCAAAAAAAAAGCCAATGCAAAGGCTGTACACACTTTGCTTGGGGCAACAAGCATGTGAGAATATTTTGTGTCAGATAATGTAATGACAGGGAGCTGTAATAAATATGGTGATATTGAATAGATTTTAATTTAAGCACTGAATAATAAATATTCAATCATTCTATTCGCCCTAGCTTTTAGAAGAGCTTGATGCTTGTTTGAATCAAATGGTGAGCTCTATAGTTTATTTTCAAGTAAAAAAAAAACGTTAGACGACTTGAAAAGCATTTATTGAGAACGATAGGGCATGTATTTTCGAAAGAAATTAACAGAGCTATTCTATTTTCGGTTGATATGTCTTTTATTTCGTCCTGAGAGGCCATTTTTACTTAATATGTGGCTCTACCAAAAAGTTACTTAACGTTAACAGTGCAAAAATAACACACGGCGGACAGGAAAAAGACGGGGTAGAAAATATTTTAAATCCGCCAATACGGTCGTGCCTCGTGATCACACCGTGGTTTTGGCACGAAAAAGCCTACATAAGAATTTATGTTTTAATGAATGGAACATGTTTGTTGAGTTTATATTCAAAACTATCACACTATAAATTTTATACAAAGTTTCCCTATGAGTTTTTCTGTGGCACCCATTTGTATGTACGACAGGGATAAGCTATGACTTCTGCGTATACATCCGCTACACTAAGTACAACAGAAAAAAAAACAAATGACATATCACAAGGTCTCGAGACTGTCCACGAACACCAAGTTTGATGAAAGCGGGACGGAGAGAAACATAACAGAAAGTTCATATATGTATGCGCCCTACTCAGTAACTGACGAGTTGACATATACCTAAGAGAGAGTGTGAGTGGAGTCGAATATCATTCCTTCACAGAGAACTGGTATCACGAATTCTGCCCAGTTCATGAATGTGTTTGCTAAATGCATTAGATTAATGTCACAAAGACGAAGTGGGCCGATGATTTTGTCCCAGCCTTGTCTCTTTTCTTTTATGTTTAGGCGTGGGTACAATTGAGCTTGAGCCGTCTGCCCGAAATGTACAACAACCACGTGCACATATACACCGATGGTTCAACCACAGCATCTGGTTCTGGTGGTGCGGTGGTGATTCCAGCTAGAGGAATCACTATGCGAGTCAAACTGTCACATGTCACTACGTCTACGGCGGCAGAACTTGCGGCTTTGCGTGGCGCCCTAGAGTACATCAAATCCCAAAGACCGAGTAAATGGGCTGTGTTTTCCGACTCAGAACCAGCCCTACAGAGCATGCAGTCAGTCCTTCGACGAGGTTGCCATGAACAATTAACTTACGAAGTTGTCAAGCTTGTTCACCACGTCACAGAAACAGGCCACGAGGTCAAGTTTCAGTGGCTTCCTGGCCATTGTGGGATCAGTGGCAATGATTCCGCAGACAACGCGGCTCGCACATCACACCAAGAAGAGCACATCCTTCCGATTCCTTTGTCAAGGATTGACGCTGCCTAGCAACTTCGTCATCTGGCACATAGTCTGAGTCTGCAGGAGTGGAACACCCCAAGCATAATACATACGAGACTATACCAAATAAACCCTCGACTGGAACTTCGACCTCCATCCGGTCTTCGTCGACGTGAAGCTTCACTTCTTTGTCGCCTTTGGTTGGGGGTTGCCTTCACAAAATCATATAGAACCCTCATCGGATTAACCGACAATGCGGAATTTGACGTCTGCTGCACCAAGAAGACATCGACCACCTGATATGCCATTGCCCTCGATTTGCCTCTGAAGGACAGAAGCTTTCGGACGCATTGCGACAATTAGACGATCGGCCACTCACTGTGCAGATGCTACTGGAACACCGTTATCCCCTTTCGTCGGTTCAAGAGGCAGTCAAAGCTGTCTTGTGCTCTTTGAGGACTACAGGCCTACGTGACCACCTTTAACTTTTGTGAAATGCCACCGCTGCATATGCGCCAGCCGATTAACTGACAATCCTCCTTTTTTGTTTTTTTTCTCTCTCTCGTTCTCTTCTCTTTCCTCTATCTCTCATCTTTATGCCCCCTTCCCATTCCCCCGGTAGGGTAGCATACCGGGCATGTGCCTGGTTAACCTCCCTGCCTTCCTTCTTGTTGTTTATCCCTCCCGTGGGTACCTCGACTGCTGAATTGAAGAGAGGCATGTAAAAAAAGCGAAAAGGAAAACCCGACGGTCAACTTTTCTCACTACTTCTGTCTATGAAAACGAATCGTGAGGACCTTCATGTGGATCATATTTGAGCTGCTCATTACGGGTCTTCTTTGACGCGTAAGGCTAAGAATATAGAAGCAGTGCGTAAATCAATCGCCAAAGCGCATCCCAACTCAGTTCTTTGCTTGTCCTTGCCTTTCACAGTTTCTTCACTTCCCTACACTGTGTTCGCAGCCTTCTATCTTTCATTTTGTTTTTGTATGTTCAACGAGACCGACAGGCAGATCAGTCTCGCAGAACTTTCACTTCGTTTTATGTTGTTACCACACTTGTTCCCTAGCTTCTTTGATTTGGTGACAGCGGATATTTCGTGTTGTCGGTGGATGCAGTTTTTTCGCCCAGTTAGTTTGTACGCCATCTTGTACTTCGTCCCAGAACACTTCCTCTCCCGGGATGGGTTCCAATTTTTTTCGGGCGCACCTAGTAGTCATCCCTTCTCGCATCCTATATGTTTCAGCTCGTGATTTAGTGTTTGCCCTCACCTCATGGCAGAGTCATCAAATTCTAGTAGGCTATCAAACTGTATATTTATTCGGCGTGCCTACCACATATTATTCATTCTCTCTAACAATATTATAGTTAGCTAAGTATAGATGATATACATAAATAAACAAACTAGGGTGCATGAAGTGGAATGCACGTAATGCTACCTGCCTGTACATTAAATAAAACTGTAGTTCTTCTACTTTGAATGCTACAGAGCAGAAACCAGGAGGCTTGCAAAGAGGTTTGAACTTAAATTGAAGACAACGCAGCAGGCAATGAGAATGAAAATGACACGTGTATTCTTGAAAAAGTAGAAACGAGCAGGGGGAGACAAAAAAAAAACAGGGATGTGAAGGACATATCACTTGAAGTCAAAAAGACAAAGTGGACGTCGGAAGGGCACGTAGCTCGACAAGATAACCGCTCTCATTACGAGTAACACACTGTATTCTGCAAACACGTCAAACGTAGACTGATTGTTAGGGGGGTAGATGAGACTAGGAAGTTTCCGGGTTTATCGTGGCCGCAGCAAGTACAGTACCGGGTAGATTGACGGAACACGAAAGAGGCACTTGCCCTGTAGTAAACGTCGTGAAGCTGCGGCTGCAGCTCATGAATACATTTACCTGCAGAGGGTGAGACAGTGATGCTGGTTCTTTTTCTGACCAAACATACCTTGGCCGTTTCTAACTGTCTACCTGTCTAACCACATGCGTCTCAGTGCTTTCGTGGTAGTCTCATATACTGGAAATGGCATTATTTGAATATGAATTGTCCAACACTTCACGTTGTGCCTGCCTTCGAAAATTGTATGAACCAATAAGAACAGAATTTTATGTCTCAAGAGTATCTGTACTTGCTTTCTAAAACTACCACTTCCAATCAAAAATGCATTATAAGCGTTTCAATTATTCTCACGTCGTTTTATTTCTTGCTCTTTGAAATATTGTGTTTATATTGTTGTGTACAATATCTGCCTTCATTATTCGGTCATGTCTGTGAGTCTGGCGTTCTAGGTTCTTAAGGCGCAGCTCTTAGGTGCCTGTTCCTGCGTCGGACGGAGTCCTCGTGGCCGTTGCCAACACCGTCACTGTCGGTGGTGTAGCCAATACACATGAGAAAAAAATTAGAATAAATGCCTACTATCGAGTAGAATTTTAACTGTGGTGCTATGCGTGGCAGCCGAGTATTCTATCGCAGAGCCGCACTGGCGCTCGAAACTCATTCGCAAGAAGAAAAAAAAAACAGTACAGGCGTCACGTCGGGCGAGAAATCGCGTTAACCTATGTAATATGACGCAGCTAAAGGGCAACATAACAACCCGTTGGCACAAAATGTTAATTAAGAAACGGGAATATGAATTGACGCCTCCCACACACTACATAGTGCTCAGCCATAATTCATCGGCGTCATCAGCCAGACGCAGCATCAACAAATTGCACATATTACTTTAGAGATGACATGTGTAGCGAGTGGCTCGCTTATCCAAAGAATGACGAATAATGGCGCAGTGGGCGTGGCCCTACTACACATATATTAAAATTAATGGTGCAGTCGATACCTCGCGTGAAGCCAAAACTTCAAAACACAGTGTGCCTTGCCGCAAAACGAAACTGTGACTGGAATTCGCATTATGCTGTAATAATCGTAGGGGAATTTTATTCATTGATTTTGCTATCACATTTAAGAAAGTATATATATAGGCAGTAACTTAAAAAGTCTGAGTAATGTAAATTTATACAGCTGAATAGATAAATAAATAAGAACTTCTAAACCAGCAATGAAACGAAAGTTCAGGAATGTTGCATCTGTCTATCAGCTAAATAAAGTAATTGATTTGAACGAGGGTTCAGGATCTGTAGATGAAAAAAAATATCAAAGCGTTTTGATCAAGTATGTTCGGCAGGTTCTCTACTTTTTTTATCAAGAAGGCATCAAAATATAAATGATGAAAATAAAATAGAAGCGTGCAGCATCCCATGCATTTCGATTTCACTGAAATGCCATGTCAGCCCACGTTGCCTCTGGCGAGGATCGATAATGGAAACGTCAGTGTTAATATTCAAAGAAAGCAGTCCGATGGGGTCTTGCGCACCGTGAGTGCTGTTTTAGGTAAGGTGCCATTTCAACGCGTCTTAAGACATTTATTCTTTTCATTTTTCGCTCGCTCTGCACAATAACATATTTGTCATGCATTGACATTTTCGTATTCGATTTTACTTCCATTACAGATTACCTGCGGAGATCCAAGGTACGCCGCCACGAATAGAATTCTCGAATGGAACGGCAGGTAGGAGCTTGCTTATCAAAGTGCCAAGTAACGCCACGACGAAACGGAATGAAATGTAAATTGAAACTCAATTTTTGCATTAGAAAAAGGGCTTGCTCTCTTGATTGAATGCATTTATGCAACGCCCAAAATCTTACAAACACATTCGACGTACCGCAATATGGCTTTCAGATAAAAAATTTAGTTCCTTTCTCTCAAACTACGATGGTAAGATTGGTGACCATCATTGATATCTTATAGCGAATGATGGTTAGCTTAGAGTAAGATCACCAGGCCAGAGACTGTTCATCGAAATACGTTATTGATTTCCCGCCCGCGTTAATGCAGCTTGGAACTTGCACGTTTGCTAACAACCGCCTCTACGACCTATCTAAACTGATGGACAAACTTTATGCTTCCGATACGTTGAACAACAGGGACAATTGTCGAAACGTTGATAAGTTCAACAAACGGAAACTATTGGGACATATTTTGTGTAGATATTGAAATTGAAATTGGAGAACTGTTTTCAGATATGTATTTCATTCTCAACGACTTTCTTGCTCCTACTGCCAAATTTTGTCGAAGCACACCCAATCATTGGAATCAGCTCGTAGGGCGGTGCTGAAACAAGCCGTGGCGGCGTGCGATTGGGTGCTCGCTTCCGTACAGCGACGAAGTGTCATTCTGTCAGTTTCCTCTCATCCGATATAACTGACAAGCCAACGTGCCACCGACTTGCTTCCATTAATGGCAATGAGAAAATGAACGTCTGTCCCGCTGTCAGAACAAAACTGTCATTCGTGTCGTATAGTGGGGCCATACTCTCGCTATAGTTATTTTTTTGTTAGCGCCTCTGTTTGCGCGATTACCATCTGGCATCGTGACGTAAGTATTGACAGACAGCAAGAAGCTAGGACTCATTTCTGCCAATCTCATTTCGCCCGCGGGCCGTTCTGCTGCGACTGCTTGACTATGTATGTGCTCATGTCACTGTATACGTTTGTTAGAATAAATGATAAATAAAAGAAACTGTCCCACTATACAAATATGCCAGCTGCCAGAACAAGCAGCTGCCAATAGGCGCCTATAACAAGCGTAAAAAAAAACTGTTCCCGGAAATTTTAGCACTTGAAATGTTTCAATGAAAAAGTGCGATCTCCATGAGGCCCACGTAATGAATAACAGTTGGCATGAAATGCAAATATTTTGAGTCATCGCCGGCGATAGCCTGAACTGCAGAACTAAACCAAAACTAATTTACGCTGCGTGTTTTTGCGTTAGCACTCACTCCTATCCACTGCGTAATGAGGCACGATATCGCGGACCAAGAAGAAATATCCCAAGCACATTAAATAATATCCAGTTGAACCATGACATGACCGGGTCGCTTACAACAATAATAGTAATTGTTGCGATTTAACGTCCTGAAACCCCGGTGTAATTACGAGAAATCCTGTAGTGGAGTGATCCGGAAATTTTGACCTCTTTGTAGCTTCTGCCGAAATTCGGACACCGCGGTCGGGATTCCATCCCGCGACCTTCGGATCTTCAGTCGAGTACCATCATCATTAGACGACCGCGGTGGTCAACTATGTCGCTAAAATGAGTAAGTTCCTTCGTTACACCGAAGCATCGTTAATTAGACATTCTACCTTTTAAGCAAAGTATACGCCACAAAGGCTGCTCTTTCTTTAACAGCAAAGTCGTCTAAGCTCACCGTATTTGCCTGTCGCAAGCAGACATGATCATCACAATAAGCCGACAAGTGCTCCGCGCATCCACTACTTGAACTTCGTACTATTCTGCTACGCACAAAGAACACGCGCGTCGATTTCTCTGGTTCGGCCTGCAATAACCATGAAGAATGAGAGGAAGAGTACAGAGAGTGCAGAGAGTGAGGAAGAGATATAGAAGAAAAGAAACAGAAAGAGAGACGTTCCTGGTGGAAAAAATTCCTAACGAGGCGGCATTGAAACCCGCGCACGTTCCATCTGAAGGCGTGCGCCCTAATCACTCGACTGTCGAGGCACGCTAGTGGGACATAGCCTTTTCTAATATAGTGTAGCAAAGGAGTGGGAAAGCGATTTGAGCCTAAGGAGGTTATGTGAAAGAGGAAGGAGCGAAAGGGGAGGGGGAAAGTTAAGCCTAGCATAGAAAGATGGAGAAAGATAAAGATAGACGAAAGAAGTCTAGAAAAAATAGAAATAGAGAGAATAAAAAAGATTGAGTGTTCGAAAGAAAAAATTCAAAAACACATAAACAGAAAAAAAAGACAAAAATACATTTTAAAGAGAGCGAAGAGGAAGAGAAAAACAAATAGCTGAAGAGAAAAATAAATTCACATCATACCCACGTAGTTAATGATAGGTGCGGCGAAGTGTCCGTCGTCTGTCCGTCCTCCCAACCATCCGTCTGTCTGCGTGTCTGCTGTCTGTCTGTCTGCTTGTCTGTCCATTCGTCCGTCCATCAGTCCGTCCGTACACTCCTATCATGCTAGAGCACGCATCAGACGACAGACGAATGGACTACGGATGCCCCACTCATCATTCACTCCGTGAGTATGCTGTGAATTTCTTATTATAACAGTGCCATCTATCCTCTTTATTTGTCCTCTATGCGAAAAACACTAGCGCTACCTAGTGATAATATTTGCTAAGACATATACACACAACGTCATCTAGTGAGCAGTTCTTAAAAATAACTAGAAGCGGCTACTACAACATATTACTACAGAGGAGGGAACGACCCGCACCCTACGAAGCTTCGCCCATAAAAAAGATTCCCAACGTCTGAAAACCCGCAAAAACCAATACTACACAGTGTCCATCAGCTATACTGTCATTTTAACATTGCGCCTCCTGTGCAAGCTACGCTATTTTCTCTTTTTATTTATTTTTCGCAAACAAAGTACCACAATATTGCTTGGATAATAGGGCACTATTAGTGGCTGACTTCGATAAAGCAAAATGGAGCCTTTTTTTCAAACATGAATTCAGTCGACCTCTGCTTGATGCTGCGCTGTTGAAGAAGTCGTCTTTCTAGCGGCCCAAGGTCACGCATGATCTCAAAAATATATGCTGGTAAATACCATTATAAAATACTAAGGAGCGAGCATGGCGCGACGTGCCGTAATGATAGAGTACCCGACTCGTCGAGTTTGAACCCCGCTATTAGTTTTTTTTGTATTTTTTACCTATATGTGTCAAGCCTCTACCTTCCTCTAGTAGCAATTTGTTCGTGCCATAAACTAATTTTCGGCGACGATTTAGATGTTGCTGCTGTTTCTTGCTTCGAAGGCGTTGCTGTTTGACACTTCCAGAACGAAATGCTCATGATCTCACAACCATGCTTTTGTTATCACTAAATGTTATCCTATTACTTGACGCATTAAAATTACATCTGGGGCACCTACGCTCAGAGGCGTATGGTTAAGAGACGGTTATATTGCTTTGCGGCGTCGGTGATAAGTGCTAGATTCTACAATCTAGCAAGTGCTATATTGTACTCCGTCAGCAAGGACGGAGTGCCAGACCACATTCACACCTCTTCTGCATGAGAATCGTAAAGGTTGGGAACTCCACCTGAGTAGCAGGGCGTTACAGTCTCTTTTACTCTGACTTCAAAGAAAGATTAAGTTCTGCGGCCAACTCTGCCCTACTCCCCCACGAAGTAAAAAAATTCTGAGGAGAGTAACACAGTTCCTCTGCTCTTGCAGTACTCCCTCAAATTTTGTGAGTGTTGCGAAATGTATTTAACAGCTCATAACAGTACTCCATGACCATGATCATGCGAGACACAATGTGGGGCAAGTGAAATTAGGACTGTGGTAGACCCAAGTCAAACGTGTGTCTAACTTCATTAAAAAGCAGGAACATCTAACAAATAATTGTGAAAAGCTTCAGTGCCACGTCGAGTGAACCCACTGCTCAACACAGGGGCCGCCCGTTTCAGCTTTCGCTGGTTAACTACTTGTACGGAGTGCTTTGACGGTAATTTTTTTCTTTGTATAATTCCCAACTCCACTGTCAAACCAACATAATTTCTCTTTATAGCGCTGCACTCACAAATTCAACTTCGCAACCACCTGGTAAGTACACGCAAGCTAAACTATTCGTCCATAGTGTCGTATATAAGCTGAGACGTTGTTGTGTTACATATTATGGTGCGTCTCGAAAGTACCGCAACAGATTTACTTACGTTACTTTCCTGGTACGTCGGATATTGCTACTTGAACGGACCAATGTTCTGTCTGAGTTTCTCACTGGTATTTCTACAGGGTAATTCCTCTTTTGTATCCCGCAATACCTCCCTTTTTTATTTTTTTCTAAAAATCCTTCACAACAAGTGACCAGTTGCCTGCGTGTGCTACCGAGATACCGAATCGGGAGCCTAGATCTCTGGAGATTGGCATCTGGAGATTGAAAGCCAGAACTCATAACTGCAACGAACACACCCCAGGCACTCTCTGTGTGAAACCACCCAGCATGCTAGTATATTTAAACGGGTCACTTCACACGAGCAGCAAAAACAACACTCGTACTGTGTTCCATTGCCCCAGCTTATTTCTGTGAAACCAACATTACACTATTTCTATATTTTTGGCCCCAGTCTGATACACGGTATCGTCTCTGCCACGGCTGCAAAAAAAAAAAAAAAAGAGCGCTTGAGGAACAGCAACCAGGAGCTTGCAAAAAATGTTTTGTGATTCAGATTCGTCGCTGCTTCCAATGCAAATTTTTGAGACTCTGTTTAAAAACAGCCTTCCGCACAACGCTGTAGAATAAGAATGAAATAAATGCCATTTCAGAATAAAAAAACAAGTACGAATCGTTCAATCATATTGGTCGCTCCCTCTGGACCCTAGGTGTACCATTCCAATGCGCTTCAGGATTCAGTCGGTTTCTTTGTTGTTTATTTCAGCTGTGACCTTTTTTCCGCGTACCGATTTTCTATGATCCCCGTTGTACCACTGATACTATACCTTAAAATATGCCGGCAATATTTGTTTTTTCAGCTCAAAGAAATGTTGACTGTCCTAGAAATCGCCGCATAATTGGGGACATGTTTAGTAAGTGAGTATTGTGATGCTGGCTGAAGACTATAGAACCAGCTAAAGTAGTGGGATTATAACGGTTGGCTTAGGACCTATGGAAATGTGATGCTATTTTGAAGTTTTTTTTCTACACAAATAAAAGATAAAAACATGCAATGGACCACATTGCCATTTCCCTTGCAATGTCTCGCAACGAGGTGGCAGTATATATAAATAAATAAGGCGTATGGCTCATGTTAGACAAGGTTGTAACTTACAAAAAGTTCTGGAGAACGCTAAAGATTTTATGTTTCGTTTGCAATCAGCGCATCGGTTGACATTATTCTAACAGTTTCTTTTCAGAACAGCTGAGTTCGCATTCCCTAGTTGCTGTGGCGGAAGCGCGTTCAAAGGAAAGCCTGCGCTTACATCCGTGTTTAAGTCATGTATCAATCATAGCACTATTATAAAAAGAGTTAGAAGTATCGAAGTGGCGTGAGGTCCCGCAATCAGCCCTAGAAAAGGCGAAAGCTTTTCGAAGATTGTATGTTGTAATAAAACATGAACAGTGCTGTTTGCAAGCTCTCAAGCACAGTAAAAAATTTTCAATTAGCAGAAAATAGTTTGAACTGCGCAACTTTTTCATAAGTGGGTCAAGGCGCATGGCGAAGCTTGCAGAAGCATGGCATTGACGCTGACGGAATTCGCTGAGCCAACTTTAGACGTTCGCGTAGATTCTCAAACATTTGAAATTTACTGTGTTAGGTTTTCCTAATGTCACCTTGAACACACATTTGCTTATACACAGCGTATTTCAGAAGTCATAAGGACGGAGGAAGGAAAAACAGAGGGGATTTATTCATATTTGTGAAGCCTAGAAGGCGTGAACATCTTGGAATAATAATCTGCAAACAAAACAGTAAATTTATACAGATATTACTAGCGAATATTTCAGCTAGCTTCCTTTGGAATAACGAGGAAATAGAAATAGGGTATCATCAATATGATCAGCTTGAGTAGCCCATTTTATGGCAAAGGTCGCTTTCATGCTTCGCCATTGATCGTGGTCCTGTCCTTGTAGCCGTGTTATCCACTGCAAAATGTGTGTTGAAAGTATTGCCACATGGTCGATTCGTGTGCCAATCGGCATGCGCTCTTTAGTATTCGCTACATTTTCCCCATTTACAAATATAGTGTTTAAATTTTAGTTCCTTCACGAGTCCAGGTTCATGCCGTGTCGGAGCAGCGTATTAAGGCGAACAGCCGTTCGTGCTTCACCAAACGTGAAATCTGACAGCGGCACCTCGCGTATGGTGGCGTCGCCAACAAGCGACGCAAAAAGTGATCGTCACGAGATGACGTCATCATATGAATTCACAGTTCGTCGAAATTCGTGACTTCGTTACATCGTGATTATGACGTAACAGTGACGTCACATGACGTCACGTCACATGATGAAGCCTTCATAGATCATCGTAGCTTAGTCAAAGGTGATCCGACAACGGAGGCAACGCAAAACCAAGTCAGGTACCTGCGATATTGGAGGCAGCGCTAAACCACGCTATGTGCATCAAGCTTTTGACGGGTGGCTGGGAGGCATCAATACAACTACTGAGTAGCAACACTAGTCGTCTTCGAGTCTACTTCTGTGATTGCATAGGAGACCATGTGAATTTTTCACAATTTTCTGGTAAACTAATTACGATGGTAACAACCTATGCATCCTTCACAAATTCACGACTGGGGGCTGGTCGTCAGTCTTATTTTATTTGCGTGTTGATGTTGGAAACGCCCATATATTAAAGAAAAACGTTTATTAGCGTTAATGGTCACTCGCGAGGGCGTACAACAATCTTCCTTGTAAACACAAACTCGACATAAGTTCAAGTGAAGATGGGAGATTGAACTGATGAAAAGCTTTAAACTGGAAATGACGCTAATGCCGACGCTCCTACATAAGGGCTCGTCCAACTCCAGGTTGGAAGGTTGCTGCCTTGAGGAACATGAGAACACATGCCTACATTCGTCGACTCTAGCGACATTTCTTGCTGAAACGGCTGTTATCAGTTTTTATCATAGCCTGTTCTTGAACATTTTTGCAACTATTGAAGGTGACTCATAAAGCAAAGTTATGAGCAATTGCGATTTTATGTGCCAAAACCGCAATATAATTATGAGAAACGTTATTTCGAAGAACTCCGAATTAATTTTGACCATCTGCCGTTTTTAACGTGTGCCTATATTTATGAATAAACCAGTGTATGTGCTCCATTTTCCTCATAGAATGGCGAACAACATGGCTGGAATACGAATAGGGCCTCTGCTATCCATTGCAGCAGTAAACGTGGTCACAGAAATAAGTTACATGTATAGCTGTTGGGAAAACCACTAGGTACATGTACAGTTTTAACGCTATAGCGTTAGAAGACCGCTTCGTAGAATTTTTGGCGTAAGTGTCGTTGTCGTTGTCGGTGGTTGTGAGCGAAAAACCATCACCTTTGTGTGACCAGAAAATTGCGAAAGATGCAAACTGAAATCATAATGAAAAAATTTCTGTGTCTAAGTGAGAATTGAACCTGGGTTTTTAGCGTCGCAAGCGGGTGTTCTACATCACAGCCACGCCTCTGTTTGTAAGACCAGTGAAAATAGCTTTCTCTTCTTGGAAATGCAATGAAAATAACCTTCACGCTTTATACAAACATATGCGTCTTGTATACATGCTTCACAATACAACATGAAGTATTGGCATAATAATGCGGCTTACATTTCGATCGGGTGTAACAGCGTGGCATCATCATAATAGCCTCATAGTTTAAAGCTATTCACCCACTACAAAAGCACACACGTTACTGCACCCTTAAGGCTACGTAGTGGGTTCATACCAAGATCGAAAAGATTTTAAACACAAAGTGTTTGAAGCATGCACTAGGAACAGAATATCGCTTTCGCGTTCAACTCTTGAAGGCGAAGTTTAAGGGTCCCCCTATTTTTCATGTTTGTATTCTTTCTCTCGTGTTCTCTGGCACCATGTGCTGCAATAAGTTAATATCTTATAGTAATAGTAGTGCGATTATAAGATTTCTAGGACGAGAAAAATTAGCGTTCAATACGATGTACTCTTTCCACACAGAGGTGTGTGTAAGCTCCCTTTATACTTAAGAGTATTTAAAGCGGTGTTCAATAGCGCTAATGCGTTTTTTTTTTAGATGCAGTGCTATATAAATTCATCTTCAGCGAAAACGTTTGCATGTTCTTACGCCAAGCCTTGAAAATATGGTCGATAAAAGACGGTCTTCTCTAATGAATGTAAAGCCTTGGGCATATTCCTTTACTATGCGACAAACTGGTACTGCACTTGCTTGCACAGCATATCTGAAACGAATAAAGAAGCGAGAAAGGTTATTTTTGTTCTTTCCTTACGAGCCAAACCAAGGAAAGTCTTGGTCACGTAAAAAAGCAAATATTCGGAATGGTTCTCTCATTTCTTCCTAATTCCTTGCTTCACCAATCACATCGCTTTTGCTTTTCTGCTCTCGAACATGGCATGCCGTCTCATTTTCGGCCGCGCAGGCGAAATACGTGCGGGTTACTTCCACTACTGCTTTTGCGCCTCGAGGGATGTCCTACGCGAAGGGCTAAGCCTAGCTTTTCGTTCTATTGGCTTTCTAGCGTCAAGGCGCCAAGTCGACATGCGCGTGACCCCGCAAACGAGGTCCCGTCTCGTGGGCTTAACTGGCTGTCGGTATAGATGGCCGAAAAAGGCTTCGCTGGTTCCAGAACAGAACTCAGCTGTTGCTTAGGTTTAAGGAATGGCTGCCAAGACATGCGGAAAGGAAATAGCAGAATGCCTCTCGTACACACGACAGCTTTTGCTTCCTTACTAGGTGGTGGCATCATGATTGTGTTAGGGAGGCGTTGAATAATAATGTTAATAAGGCGTTATACATTAAGATTGTGTTAATAAGGTGTTTTCAGATAGATGAGTAGATAGGTGGATGAATGGCGCGTAATTAAAAAGCAAGCTGATCGAACAGGGCATAGTCGTTTTCTTGCAACTATGTATGGCTAAAAGAAAAAAAAATCATTGTAGCTTGCAATGGAGGTGCAGTGCTAAAGAGAAAGGGCAGCTGATGGGCACCTAAGCAGTCTTAGCTGCTGCTTATATTGCAAGCTTAGCAAGCTTTCACAACGACTTCTGTTGTCAAAAAATAATTTAAAGCACCGCTCATGCAAATATCAGCAACATCGTCTGCTTGTGTATCCTACAGAAGTCCGGGCTCGACAGCTCGTGCACTCTGTAATGTCAGTACCTTCATGCTAAGCTAGCATAAAAAAACTTACGAATGAAGAAAACGTTATGGCTCATGTTAAACTTTCTGTAATACTTTGAGAGCAGGCAAGTGAATTAGGGGGAGACAGAAATTTAGGTGTGCGATTGAGATCAGGAAGTTTGCGGGTACAAAGTGGCAGCTGCAAGCACAGGACAGTGTTGATTGGCGGAACATGGGAGAGGCCTTTGTCCTGCAGTGAACGTAGTCAGGCTGATGATGATGATGATGCTGCTGAATACTTGGAGGTTGGCGATTACTCCGTGTACTGTATGATACACCTCGTAATGCAATAATTCATACCAGACTTTTCGCAAGACATAAGGAATAAGAGTGTGAAGTACGCGCGTACAATTACATGGCTATTCCCAGTTGATCTCGTTGTTCATTCGGCCGCCTTAATGTTTTCGCACTTCACGTGGCATTCCCCTTACCTCCTGAATCGGGTTTCCTTTGACCAGGCGACATTGTGTTCTGATTACGTCATGACATGACGTCCAGATAACCTCCACATCTTTGGCAATCAATGATAATACATGCATAATTGGGATTTTGATGAAGTACACAGAAAACACACGGACAGAAGAGACTGACAAGGACCGTGCTCTTCTGCCCATGTCTTTTTGGTGCACTTCAACGAAGTACCAATTATAAACGCAATCCAACTGAACCAACTTACCATCTCGCTGCAATTACATTACAATTAGGTCACGATGGAACGTCATCGATTCCCGCTCTACTCGCCTCTGGCTCAGAGAATGTCACTTGGATGTCTCGTCTTAGTTCACTTGCCTGCCACATTTCTTTCAATATTACTGCTCTACGAGACAGCTAAGGGTCTCGCCTTAAGAGGTGTCAACGTTTGCCATATTGTAAAACAAGTGCACGTGCATGAACGTAAACGCGAATTCTTCTGAACACTTGGCTTCTTTTTTTTAAGTTGAATCTAAATAGCAAGGGTATGGACAGTGTTTTAAACAGAGTTGTTGGCAAAGTTTCGAACAAACTGAAGTGGGAAAGCAAATTATTCTGAGAGAATTCTTTTGATCAAACTGAACGAGTCAGTTAGAAATAACTTGATTCGTAATGCTGCACCAAGCCAACGACAAATAGTCCCCTCTGCCTTGTGATCGACCGAACCAACCATGCAACCACAAATCGAAATCCAGTCAATGACAGCCATGGTCCTTGCCTTGCGCTTAACAAAACCGCTCACGCAATGAAGATATAAGTAAGTTTTTGACAATAAAGCGCTACTTCCTTGGAGGCTATGATGGTTTTGTATACAGCCCACTAGTATTATCAGCTAGGTTACCTGAACACCATCAATGTATATATGCCCGAATATATCCTTTTGTTACAAAATATTCTGTGCTTAAATATAGCCAAGTTATAACATGAGTTGCCAGAGAAAATCGGCAGGTTTCAGATGATGTTTCGAGCCAAGATGCTTTGTGAAACTTGATGGTGTATATATACGACATCGCACTCGCATTTCTAAAACATGCTTTGTGTTCTAAGCAAATATGCTTCTTGTGTAGCTGTATCATGGCTATAAATTAAGTGAATTACCATGTGTTCCTTGAAGGTTTTTTAGACCAAACTAAAAAGCTTGCATTTCTTTCGAACCTAGCTTAGGAGGAGAAAAATTTAGGAGGAAGTACTGTGAGGTTAGCCAGTTCTTAAACCGGGTGGCTACCTTGTGCTGAAGAAGATGGTAAGGGAGGTAAATATCATAAAAAAGAGGTGTTACAAAAGAAAAAGACTGCAAAAGAATTAAAAAATAAAACAAAGGGTTATACGAGAGTGTTTATAGTCTGTGTTTAAGGCTATTTTTTCACAAAAAAGCGTATTAATGCTTTCAAAGCTTTCTGGGCCGAGGATGGACTGGGTTAATTCCCAGAATCTTTCTTTCGGACACAGGGCAATCATCGAGTCTAACTAGTGCTTCGGTAAGTTTTTGTCTTGACGCATTGAAACAGGCTCACTCACACAGAAGATGGGCTGTCGTTTTTTTCGCAGCTACAGTTATTGCACGTAGAGGTGCTGACCAATCCAATAAGAGAAAAATATGCATTTGTGAAGGCCGCGCCAAGTCACAGGCGGCACTGCAAGTCTCTTCAGCTTGAATACTCCTCACGGAAGACGAATCTTGAGATCTAGATCTCAGTTATTCGGAGGACGGTTCGTGAATTACATCAAGTATCACTATGCCAGTGTGATGTTACGTACCAGTGAACGAAGTCTTGTAGCTGCGTAGGTTCTCGAGATCTGTGTGGCTGTGGATTCGGCAGCTTTGCATTCTCTGTGCACTCAAACCTTCGCTTACGGGATGCTTTAATGAAGCTAAAGTCATTGTAGCCTATCGTGCATGTACAGTACTCTTCCTTCCGTTGTTCTGTGTATGATGCTCTGGCCCTGCCTCTTAAAGCGTCATCCTAACAGTATGCAACTCTAATTTTCTCGAGAGGCAATGTATATGATGTCAATTTCGGTTAAAAGTACACCGCCTACTGCTACTCTTTCCTTTTTTTCTAGCAGCAAGCACTGTATGATCATTCGCAATGGACAACACATTTATTCTGCTAAATTCCCATTGTGATGGCACTAACTTGAAATTTCTAATCATATCCAGAACTCTCGGCTGCTGTAAATAACCTTCACATTGAATGTTCGCATACATAACGGCACATTATTTCAATGAACACAAAATATAAACATTGGTCAGAAACGTGCCTCTGTGTAATGGTGGTATGTATACTTGTGCAACTTTCAGCTCCCCCCTCCGTCAATTTTTTCCTGCCGCCTGAGACGTTCTCCATACAAAAATACCTTCAGGAAAATATTATTACGAAATTCTCTGTGCAAATGAGCGAGAACAGCCCAGTCGCGTTCATCGTAGTAGAAGCTGTCAAGAAGTTCGCCATACACGTCAGGCCTTAATTGCGCTTGCTCCACTTGGTCTCTCTGACAAGTAGATGCCGAACAAGTGGAACGAAGAAAAAAAATAGGGAAGAAAGAAAAGGTAAGAACGAATTGGGTCTAATATGTCTCAAGGATTTGCCGCAATTAATAACTCCTGAACAACGGCTGGATTCCGCGCTATACAGTGGAGAGGAGTGAGGGGATATTAAATTTCTAAACGAGCTTTTTTGATTGGGTCATTTCCACCAGGCGCCGAGTGTCTGCGCCTAGTGGGCAAGCGTTGTCCTGAGCCACGGCTGAGTAGTTATGCGCGCGAGTGCCTATCTGGGGAAAAGTCGTCCACTACGACCGCCTAAGTTAGGCGCTTGGCCGCGAGAGTGGAATGTGCCGCAAATTAGTCGTTGCCGTTCAATATTCCATTTTTTTTCACGCAACTGCGATCTTAGGGTGAATGACCCAGCTAGGGTAATCTACTCTGACAGTTTTCTTTATTTTCGCGGATTCCTATTGAAAACGAAAAGAAATTGAAAGCGACGGTTGCTCAGTGGTAGCCTATGTCCATTGCGATCTGTGTGACTCGGCGCTAGAAACAATTTAGGACAAATTGCCTCAACTGAGTCACAGTAATCAGCAACGCTGCTTCTTTTGCTCATCACTAAAGATACCGCGAAATACCAAAGCCTGTAGAATGTTCCGTGCAAAACACACCCAACGCTCGACTATATTGTTTAGCCACGCATGTTTGAATAATTTCCGATGATTTACTGTGGTGTACAAAATGAGGTTTGAAGTAATTAGTTCAACATGCTCAGCCATGGTTTATTATGTGTGACGTACAGTGTACCTTAGGGCGCCTGCACAGTGGGCTTCACAGCGTATTGCAGCCATGTATTAGAGAAATTGTCAATACCATGCCAGATTTACATACGTACCGGGTGGGCGTGGTACTTCACCATCTTTCATATCCGCTTGCTATTCTCTATCAACTGGCAAACTTTTTGGACCGACTCAACAAACATTGCCACGACTTGAAATATAAACCACTCAACGAAATAAACATGAAACCAACATGGCTTAGGGGTAGACCGATGTGACCAAAGTAATGAACAACAGACAATGCAGCTAACATATTACATGTTGCCACCTTCAACAACAACCATTCAGGCTAATGGGTGTCACCAAGAAGGCGGGTCTTTATTAAGGGCAAATTTAAACCTGATTTGTCGAATTCATTCTGCAATGTATCACCGAGTTTTGAAGCATTTGATGTTTAACGTATTTTCCACCCTGACCATGATGGTCTTTCATATATGCTCCTTTGTCATGGAACATTCTTGTGTTTATGAAATTTAGTGTAGTGCCTTACACCAGTACATATATGACTTCGTTGTGTGATTTTAACTATTGATTACGATTTGCCGAGGCATTACTTGAACAGTAAAGCACCTTGAACTTAGCAAATGTAATGGGAAATCGTAGAAACACCTCCATTTATTGAAAGAATTGGTAAAACACCGCGATACTGCAAATAAACTATGAGTAATTATAAGTAAATGAGACAGTTTGCTTTTGCCTATTCACAGCACCAGTGTCGTCACAGACAGATTCAATTTTTTTTTAGTTCTTTGATGCCCCCTGAAACAATGAGGATATGTAATTGACCTTATCATTCACGTGCGTCGTTGCATAGGTGGCATCCTTCTTAAGAAAGAAAGAAAGAAAGAAAGAAAGAAAGAAAGAAAAGAAAGAAAGAAAGAAGAAAAAAAGAAAGAAAGAAACGCAGCAACATGTGAAGCAATGAATGCGCATAGCAGGAGACCCCCTTGAATAGGACTATGTAATAAAAACACCGATGTTTAAGAAGCCGAGGAATGAAGGCTACTTTTCATCATTTGACCTTACAAGTCGGCCTTAAACCACCAGAGCTTCGCACACTCAGAAATTTTCCTTCTCAAGAAGACTTGCCCAATGAAGTTTCCGGATCGTTTCCCTGTACGTGTTGCAAAATATGAAACGTAACTTAGACTTGGAACACTAAAGGCCACCTTAGACCTATTTTAGAAACTGCGTTGAGTCAAGCTAGATTCCCGCTAAGTTGCTCCAGCATGGCTGCGTTTTAGTTTCTTGGGATTCGCTTGAACCAAGCCACACACCCCACTTGCTGGCAACGGTGTGTTTCTCGTTTACATTAACTAATGGCTGTTGTTACGATAATTAATCTACTTTTTCTTGTGATTTTTTCTGACCAACGACTCGACCAGTCTTGCGTCACGTTTAGTTAACTTGTGTGAGAAATTTACTTGGCTCGTATACTCCAGTCTAATCATTATGAAAGCAGTAAGCGGCGCTAGCTTGCACAGTGTCGTTGACTCACCAAGTTATGCCCACATGCGTTGATCGGTGGCCTCGTTGTCGACTCATTCCTTTAAGCACACCATAGAGGCAGGCACAGAGAAGTGCTTCTAGGGTGCTTTAATTAAAAGCTTGCAAACTACCTACTGAAATGGCTTCCTCCTCATTGTGTACCACATCGCTGATGCAATAGAGTTAACAGTGCGTTCTATTGTAATACGCACAGTGCTATAGGCTATTAAAACTACTTTAGTTTAGTTGGGGCTTTGTGGGGCCATTTGCGAAGCTTCTTTTTGGACAAGTACCACTGGAACACACGAAAGCATTTCAATATTTTTTTTACAAATTCCTTCCTACACCTCTGATAAAAATAATGCTGGAAAGCAAAAAATCTTTGCACATAAAATACACGCATATAGTGAGCTAAGATCCGAGTAGTACAGGTAGAACGGTAACTTTACTTTGCCCGCCCTCGCAATAATCAACCGGGACAACCACGAAGCTGTTAGTCGATGTTGACTATGATAGGGGGATCAATATGCTTGATTGAGCAAAAAATAGGAAAGAGAACGTGTATTTCGCCTTTTACACATCTTGACCAAAGGTATCAAAAATGCTGTGAGCATTTCGTTAACTTGGACTTTGAAAGCCATTTGACCAGACATTTTTGTATTTGTTTTTAAAATATGCAATTTCTTGTCTACGAAGAAATTACCATAGACCCGAAGTTGCATTACTATCACAAATGTTCGGTTTTGGTGGATTGAACTTCGTCTAGGCTTCTAACCATCTCACAATCAGGCACACCAGTTCATCAACGCGCACAATAGGGTCTCATTCATCGCTGAGCAATAGAAGAGGGCCCCTCGCCTCGTTTCCGCTGCTGTGCCCCGCCACTTTCACTGCGCCCTCTCTGCTTGCCTCCTCGTCTCGACCACCGCAGCGCGGTCGAGATTGAAGCACGCCCACCGATCACCCCGTCACTTATAATCAACGAAATAGCACGTGGCCAGTGAGCGGATTTAGCTTTCGAGCCCTACTCCTCTCTTTCCCTGATTGCCTGCGCACGTTTCCGAAATTGTGCACGCATCGCGCCATCTTTCTTTATTCTGGTGAGTGCGCCTGCCCGAAGCCACGTGTTGAGATGCAGGAACTGTTGGACGAAGAATGGCATCCGGCCTGTGCACTGTATATGATTTAACGACATCTTTCTATTCAGCAGCCAGCGACCAATAGAAGGGTCCAGTGGTGATAAGTCATGCTTGACTCGAACTTCAGAATCTGGTCTGAGTCAGAAGGTTCTGAAAGTGTTAGTGCAGGATGGAGTAAATAATGACTAAGAAACGTCTGCGCAAGTGAAGCAAAGAAAAGAATCTCTGCTTCATTGTCTGGTATAGTGACGCTGTTGAAGACTTAGGCCTCAGCTGATGCAACTCTTTGCCCCGACATCGAATGCGTGGAAGCAAAGAGCACAGCATAATGGGCGTCTAAGGTGCGGGTATATAGAGAGCATGCCAGTGCAAAATGACCAGGCATGTGCAACCTGTTATTTTTCAGCGATGCCTTGTGAACTTTTCTTCTGATTATCCATTCATGTCCAGCTCCTGTTTTATTTAGTAGGCGTGAGTACTATGTACCACGAGCAGTTGGTTTTCAGTGCTGCGGATGTTGTTAAACACCCGAGCGTACATTGCTTAATCTCGATCACCACGCACGCGAAGATGCATGTGCTCAATGACTATGTGTATGAATGAACTATTATCCATTTTACTTGCGTTGATACGCATCCATAGTTATAATTATTCTTGCGGAAAATTAGAAGTATTATAGAGAAAATTGGCTAAAAATATTAACCTAGGAAGTTTTACTGCGCTAGTGAGCTGCTGTCGCGAAAAAAGAGCGTATATATAGAGATATCGCTTATGATTGCTGTATTAACTTAATCATTTTCTTTAGTTTTAGACATTAGCTGTGCCTGCAATGCGTATAACAGTAAATTGTTACATTGTTGCTTTGCTGAACAAAACGGACCTATAGAGGTGCATTATTATCAAGACATATCAATCAAAGGTATGTAGGCATCATATACCTTATATTTTGTATATAACTTGCCCACATATTGTTCGCAGGTATTCCTTTATCATCACTGAGCTTCTTCGCTCCGCGTTATGGCTCCCTCTTATATTGTCAGGAAAATTACAGTATAATACTGAGGATGTATGATCCACTAAATGCGATAATTGTACTAGCTGACAAATGTTTGTCCCATCCCGTTTGCCACACTGGACAGATATGTCTTACACCATGTCAGAACATCGGCATTTGGATTGAAAGTATACCTGTTAGCAGAATTTTAAAGTTGTTGCTGCAACTCGGGCTTCTTGTATAACGTTTATATTCGCGTAGGTATACTAACGCAGGCTTTTACTTACAACTTCATTTCTTCAGTGTGGCTCCCCCACCCGTGGTGTGCACTCTTCGAATAGCGAGAAAGCTGGAATCTCCGACGCTTCCTCTATCGAAAAGCTTATGTCACGTACTTCCGTGCCTAATCCTTCCCTCTCTGAGGAAAATCCTTCAGTGCTGAACGGACTGCCCGATTTCCATTCCATAGTGAGAATGAGATGAAAGGGGAACAAATCCACGGCGAGAGGCTCTTATTCGCACTGTGTCACTCCCTCTTAGACACTAGTATTGCATACACCGCTTTAAGTAACAGTCGTTCACTACCAGAAACGGATGCCCGACGATTACTTCAATATCTTGTTCTCGCCGTTGGAGTTATGTTTTGGCTGCTGCACCACTGTGTATGCGTATGAAAGGCACGAACTTACTACACGGAGGAGTGGTCTAGTGGCTAAGGTACTCGGCTGCTGACCCGCAGGTCGCGGGATCGAATCCCGGCTGTGGCGGCTGCATTTGCGATGGAGGCGGAAATGTTGTAGGCCCGTGTACTCAGATTTGGGTGCAAGTTAAAGAACCCCAGGCGGTCGAAATTTCCGGAGCCCTCCACTACGGCGTCTTTCATAATCATATAGTTGTTTTGGGACGTTAACCCCCACATATCAATCAATCAATCAATTACTACACGGAGGAGTAATTTGTCTAGGCCGAGGGATGCTGTAGCCACGCCTATGGTACTATCGTCCGTCTGCACCCTGCTTCTCCGGTGATAAACATAATGCAATCTCATTTTCGATAACTCACAGCGCAAGAAGGACGCATACGAAGTATAGGACAACACAAGTGCTGACTCTCAACTAAAGATTTATTTAAGGAAAGGCACGAATATATACACAGGTTAGCCCGCTTCGACAGAGCAACTACGCATGGGCAGCAGAGTCATTCACGTGATAGCACATTTCCAGGACACGTGACGCATCCTCGCGCGTCAAAAAACAAAACAAAAACCTATCTACACAACAGGCTATACTGACAAAAAACGGACTAGTGAAGCATCCTAATATAGTTGGCACTTTAGAAATCGCAGTTCCTTTTCACTTAATAAATCTTTAGTTGAGAGTCAGCGCTCGTGTTGTCATATACTTTGTCTGCGTCCTACTTGCGCTGTGAGTTATCGAAAATGAACTATCACCAGCTAGGCCAGATTTCTCTTCGTGTTATAATTCAATCTGTTCCTGTAGGCTTTGTCTCCCTCAGCACTCGTAACACACACAGAGCCTAGAATAGCCGAAGCAACATGGGATGCGAACAGCCAACTCTTAACCTGCGCTAACCATCGCTGTCATCTCTTTGGATCACAACCAAGTCGCGGAATACAATATATATATACTGCAGTTGCTTAGAGCTAAGCATGAAAACATAAATGCTTTTGCATGTATGTAAAACCTCAGGTACACCGTAATTTACTTCGATGTTTGGTTTCCTTGTTGGCCTCTAAACGTAACGCATAGTTTGTTTACTTAATATTCGCTAGAGGTGCTTCTTCTATAAAGGATGTCTTCGGGAGAAATACAGTGGCATAGCTTTAAGCTGTAACTTCTGCATAGAAAGCAATAGTTCAGAATAAAGTTGCGTACTGTTATTCGTACAGTCGTGTGCATAATTTTAGAGACCACGGGAGCGCGTGCCGAGGTGCGTCGCTGCGCCTTCTGGCGGCTGCACGGCTCTGTCCGGGAGCACGTACTGCGCACGCTCGTCCCATATCACCCGGCAGCCTGCCCTTTCGCTCGTTTCAACGGCGCGCATCTCGAAACGATGCGGACGGTGCAAGGTGTCACTTCTGTAGTCGCTGTGAAGACAATGACAAAAGCCGAGCGCTAATGTGACGACAGCACATCATTTGCGGGTTTCGGCGTGCTGCACATAGTGCACGTTACTCCTAGGCCATCTCGTGTGGCGCAAGTGATTGCCGCCGATGGGCGTTTGATTAAATGCTGAAAGTAGTGATCTTTCCTGGAGAGCAGTTATAGCTATCGTTTTCTTTTTTTTCTGGCTCATAGGAATAAACTGTTTATTTATCGCGTTTCCTGGCTATTCATTCTGGACGCGCGATATTCAGTGGTTTACTGCATACCACTGCACGCGCGATATTCGCATCCAGAAATGGAGCTGGCATAACGTCTCTGAGACAGAGCACAAAATTCATCACTGCAAGATGAGCATATCGCGCAACTCCGTTTGAGAAAAGCTGAGAAACTGCATGTTTTCCGCGCTGCATCAAGGAAGAAAGCTTATTGCACGGCGCGCTCGAGCGATGCTATTACATTAGAGGCATTTTCGCCGCTATATTATCGCTAGGGAGTACCGGTGCTTGCACAGCGACTGTAGAAGTAACACCTTGCACCGTCTGCATTGTTTCGAGATGCATGCCGTTGAAACGAGCGAAAGGGCAGGCTGCCGGATGATATGGGACGAGCGTGCGCAGTACGCGCTCCCGTACAGAGCCGTGCAGCCGCCAGAAGGCGCAGCAACGCACCTCGGCACGCGCTCCCGTGGTCTCTAAAATTATGCGCTCGACTGTACATACTGCCAAAGCATGGGGACTATATTGTCGAGGGCCAGAGCTATACAGATGCCGGCAAAAACCTGTTTTTTCTTTTTTTATTGATATGATATATAAGGAGATGTTGGCGTACAACTATGGCGCCGGCTACTCCTTATCCCTCTAGTGAAAGTTGAACACATATTTTAAAAGAAAACATACAAAGCATTGCATGGAGAACAGAACACTCCAACAAACTTATGCAAAATCATTTATACGCACATATCACGAATTAATGATAAGAAAGTGTTCGAAAGTCAACGAATGAAGTCTCTGATAATGTCGCTCATTAACATTCCATCTAACCAGTACACAACAGCACAGCACACGTCTGATCTTTGTTGAGATGTATTCGCTCGTGTGTACATAACTGTCGACGCGTCATTCACTTCAGCACACACATATGATGGGTGTCATATGATACTGCGCATAATAAGTACGACATGTTTGATACAATGTAAAGTTCGTTATATCCTATAAATAGTATCTTTCTCATGGGGCGTAACCTGAAACGCTTTGATAGTTACTCTGTACCACGCAAAAGTGGTCAAATGAGCTGTTGTGTTAATAAATTTATGGTATTATCTCCAACGAGAGTGGGTAGATCACTGAAGAGTCGCAAGCACAAAAGTGAAGTTTATTTGAGGCTGACAGCAGACTAAAGAACTCCATTTATACTGCAGGTGAGGCTTTCAAGGAAGACATCCATTTACGGTTTTTTAATCAATGAAAATGATGGTTTATACAACTCTTTTTGGTTAGCAGCATGCTACCAAATTTTCGACTATCTCTACCAAAAGGTTTTTTTCTAGCCTTCACGCTTCCATCTTTTGCCATGCATACGCATAATCAATGAACTCTCCCCTACAGCAATGATTGTCCCGAGAATTTCCTAAAAATAGAAATAAGTATAATGCTATTTATAAAAAGAGTGCGAGGCTACAGGTACAGCGGAACAACTTTAAATTGTGCGACCACTATTCAGGCTGTTGCTTACCATCAGCTGCTATTCACCGAACGTTTATACCTCTGACATAGTACAACTAGTTTTACAAGCGTCTGCATTTGTAAAGCTGCCATATATACGAAACATGGCCCAGTTGGTCCAATATATGGCCAATACATGTATAATTAGTCCAAAAACATGACCCAATACATGTATAATATCAATCGTGGGCAACAATAACCAGTTAGTGATTTCTCATCATGGGCCATATTGATGTTTTTTTTACTGTAATAAGGAATACACAGGTTTACGTTGCTTTTTATGCCGGCATGCGTTGTAATGCTGACCTAATCTTTCAGTATGAACAAATTAACCTGAAAAATGTGGTGTTACATGTAAATTTCGCCACTAATTGGTCGATATCCTGGTAAACTGCCCGACTGCCTAGTTCAATTCCCTTGAATGAAACCTTATTTTGTCTATGTGACTTTACACGTCATAAATCATTCGTATTCGTTGCTTTAACATAGCAAAACCTCGCAATCAGGCAAGACATCCGTAGTATTAAAAGGGATGATTCATTACATCAGTACGAAAGCTTAGCGTAACTTCAGCTATTCGCCTCTGTATAAAATGAATTTATGATTTTTTGTCACATAATATAAAAGAACAGGAAATAGATCCTAACACAAAGAGCATAACCCTTTTGGAAAGAACTGTTGACGGAGTAATAACGATGTTGTGGGCATATGCGGAATAATCAAGGCCGCGCATTTCACTTGAATTGTTGTCGCGAACAATCTACATGGCACCAGACACACAAAAAGCCACTTATTCCGAATGCTTGAGCGAATCAGTATTGAACACTTTTACACTCATAGCTTTCCTTCGCGTGTGGTACTGGCAGCGCAGTGCTGACGCTCATTTTCGTGCCGCTCACCTGTGGGGCCATGAGCAACAAAAGCGGGCGTTCACCTCACTGTTGCACGACTATCGCAATTATATCCGTGTAGCACAGCTTTTTTCGGGCATCGTGGCGCCTGGTTTGTTCTTAGTGCCTGGACGCAAAAGTTCTTTGGAACATGAAAGTAAAACGAGCAAAGGCAAAGGAGAGTGACATGGATTTGTGGCTCGCTTTATTATGTACCACGAACCAATACCGCTCACGACAGATATGAGGGAGGATATGGCAGCTTCTTCACGTGGACGGTAATGGACGCGTTCTGCTGGGCCACGTTCTATGCTTGTCACATATACGTATAAAAAATTCAGTAGCTGTGGCCCTACCGGGAAAGGGGCAATCGAAGCTCGGCGTGGTAGTTTGACACTTTCTTTCTTTCTTTCTTTCTTTCTTTCTTTTTTTCTTTCTTTCTTTCTGTCTTTCCTCTTCTTTCTTTCTTTCTTTCTTCCTTTCTTTCTTTTTCTTTCCTTCTTTCTTTCTTTTTTTCTTTCTCATAATATTAGTATCTGAAGTTTAACGCCCCAAAACCACAACAGTGCCTTACACGCTCATTTCTCTTTGTTTATTAGGTTACTTCGCTATTACACGTGTAAAAGCGGCATTGTGCAAGCCTCGCCTCATTGACTGGGAACCATCTAGTTTACCTTAGAACCTCCCAATGAGATTACGTGCAAAACACAACCATTAGAGTTTGTTCTGGAGCTTACGAGACCGCTAACAATAACGCTGGAATCTTCGGTGGCAGATGGTAAATGCCTACGCGATTCACCGCTTGACAGGTTATAGACGACCGGCGCTCTGTTCACCGACATCAGTCTAAGACGTGTATTGCTTGCAGAGTGACGTTCATTTTTGAGGCACAGGTCAACCGGAAGTAAAGCTTGCTCTTGAAAACAACCACTGCAGCTTTCATCAACGTCACGACCCAGTGCCAATATGATTCAAGGGCTCCGTAAGTAGCAACCACCAGATGTTCTTCAACATGAACCTAAAATCTCAATTCATGGGCCTCAAACATTTTCGCCTCCGTCGAAAACGCGGCCTGCGCTTGCGGGAGTAGCTGTCGTCACATTCGGGTCAGCAGTCGAACGCCATAACTACTAGATCTCCACAACGGATATTCTTTGTTTCCTGGCCTACTGCTTTCCCGACATCATTTGTCGTTTTTTTCCTCACTGTTGTGCGATGATTCTGAACTAAGCTGGAAAGAATGGAAGCTTCAGAAAAATCGCCTTTTTCAGAGGTGCACGGATTAGAACCAACCGACTAAAAAGGTAATTTCTCGTAAATAATTCTGTATTTCTTTAACTTAGGTTAATATATTACACTACAGTGAAAAGGTATTAAATTAAGTTCCCAATTCTGCCACTGTTTATTTGTTGAATTCATCCGTAACAATAACTAAACTGTACAGTGATTGTTTCGTGAGCCTGTCGCACGTGTATATATGCTATAGACTAAGGCCGCCAATTAAATTTGTGTTTACTCGGTGCTTCCTGAGCCTGTGTTTCATTTCTTTTGTGTAATCAGTGTTTCTTAAAGTTTTCTTCCTTGAAATTTCCATTTCTTCATGAATGCATTTATTGTGAAGAATGAAGCTCACCATGCTGCTCTTATTTTTTGTCATTGTTTTCTTCCTGTTGTTTTTGTAACTACTGCTATCTGCCTTGAACGGGCAATGCTTTTCCTACAACGAATGACATGTCTTTTCCTTCGTCATGCTTATTGTAGGCGACGTACCCTTTTAAGCTCTTTTGGATGCCTCTAAGGGGTCGACAAGCAAAAAACAAATGACAACAACGAAAATATATACAAATTCATGCATTATCTAATACATAAAACAGATCAAAATGTAACGGCTCCAAGAACGAAGGCTTTCGTTCCACAATCTGCGACCACAAAGTGAGCAAAAAAAGAGGTCCTTCTATAGAGCAGAGTCCATCCAGGCAAACCGCATTTGTGCTATTGTTCTTCTTCGCCTACTGTGTGGTTCGTATTGCGTGCCCTTCCATTTATCTTACTTAGCCTCCGCGGCCCGGACACAGCTCACAAACAGGGCGACGCCGTGCGGTTTCTCGACAGAGAAACCACGCCTAGCCCACTTACTTGCTTGCTTTTCTTTTTCTGTTTGCCACGAGCCAAGTCATCCAGCTTATATTGAGCCGAAAGCGTATTCATTGATTTCGATTACGTACCCTATACGCTGTCGCTGCTACCCGGTCACGCTTCGTTCCAGTCTACGCTCGGTTGCTTTTTTTGCGATTCTCTCGCGATGGCAAGCACAAACATGCACGAACATAGACGCGAGCTACAAGCTTCATGCGACATGCATCGCCACTCTGATACACAAAACAGCTATCCGGCCAGGGAATGAACCTGGCATAAATGAAGTCGATGCCCCTGTGCACTGACAAAGCTCAGTTCGCGGAGCGCTATGCGTGGGTTTGTTTCATTCCGCCACAAACAACCTGAGCATATTGTTATCACAGCAAAAGACTCTGAAAGAAAAGGCAGAAAATCGAATTGATAACATGAGATTTTCATTTCGAGGTATATATTTATTTAATTTTTTTTTCGCAGTACTTCTATGCTTGCGTTGGGCCGGACGTGCTTAAGCGAGATGGAATTGTCCTGTTTCTCTCTTCGCATACGACCAAACATCGCTATAGATGTGCTATGTATTCTACACTGCGGGATCTCTTCCTCCGCTGAAACACGACGCCTTGAGTATGCGCACAACATTGATTTTGTACCATTCCGCGTGCGTTAATGGTGGCAGACCGCTGCATCAGCGTGAAATCCCGGCCACGAAACACTGCCCGCTATCTATTGAATAAATAAACAAACGTAGCTGATGCATGCGAGTCCACAACATGTTACATGCTCCGGAACGGTAACGAATACCCATGTAAGTTTGAAGGCTGCCCAACACACTCCTATGCTCCTCCATTCTATTCAACTCTGTTTTGATACAAAGTCCATGATAAAAGTAAAACTGCACGTGATGAACAGACTAGCAAAACAAGGCTGTTTCACTGGTGGAAAAAAAAGAGGGAGGAGAGCTCAGGGTACGTAACAAAATGTGCGACGTTTGTTTTGTTTTTGTTTTTTTAGTGGTGGCCATCCTGGCGTACTTTGTGTGTGTGAGAAAATAAAATTAAGTAACGAATAAAAGAAAGGGAAGTGATAATATAAATATAGAAAAAGTGAACGAAGACGCTTGGCAGAGCAATATATGAAGGGTAAGTAAAGGACTTGATAGAACAAAAAAAAATAGAGTACTCGAACAGGAGCGACAGGACATATCGACGAATGCATTCTGCATGTGACAGCAATGTTGGGAGCTTCCAAAGTACATTATGCACGAAGGAACGAAAAAGAAAACTGAAATCACAGGCAAAGCGGGTAAAAAAATGTGTCGCACGAGAAAGAGGCTTCGTGTTTTCTTATCTCAGCCAGCACACATGGCCATATTTCACTCTTACCAAGTACAAGTATTACTTGTAGCGAAGACAAGCGTGAAGCGTGAAGCTTGCCTTTCTTAAAAAAGTAGCATGCACAAATTCACACACGCACACATTTATTATTGGTTATACGCAGTCTTTTTTTTTTCTCCGACAAGTGAACATAATGACAATGTGTCAGCTTTGTTCTTAGCAATGTTTCGCTCCTCCGCATTTCTCTTTAATTATGGTGCTTTCGGAAGATCTCCAGTAGCACCCGACAGGCTAAGGCCTTCGTGTGTTTTGAAGCAACGTCCAGTAATGTAGAGAAGCTGTGGCGGTATTTTTCAAAGAGCGTAGCTCTTGAAGCATTTCGTTGCGCCGGTGAAAGCGAACCGCATGAATGACTACGCGTTTGATGATGATGATAATGATTATGACGATGACGATGATGATGATGATGATGAATCCTCCAACATGGATCATACTCACTCGGGGGGATCGGCCTGGAATTGATTGTATAATTTATTGAGACAAGCACCATCTTGTCCATCGTGGAGTGTAGTGATCGTGGAGTTTGTTACATAACCATTTTTCGCGTAACACTAACGTGGCTAAAAAGTCAAGTAACAATATGTAACTAGTCATGTTTCTAAGGATCACGCGACATTTAGTCATGCGAATGAAATCCCACTACATCGCGTGATAGCTGGTCTAGGGACATGTTTCCGCCATAAAGCGTGTAACAGCGACTCACGTGACGTGTTACCGCTGAAACCCACGAAACTGCTAGTCACGTGATGTGACTAAATTGCAGCTTCACGTGACGTGTCTAGGGCAACTGTAACCAAGTCTAGGCAAAAGTTGACGTCTGTAGAAAAACCTTGGCATTGCTAGCAAAACGTTGCGAGTTTGAACGCTAACTCAGCTAACGGTTACAGCTTGGCGCCATTGGTTCGCGCCATGGCGTGCGTGCTGCCGGGCGCATTCGGCTATGGCCTCTGAGACTGTGCGCAGCTTGTCGGCATGCAGTCTTGGAGATCATGACTCGTCGATTGCGTTGATGAGAGCTATACGCGTTCTCTAGTGATGCCAGTGGGTCTCGCGAGTGGAGGCGAGAAAGCAGGAGTGAGACGGAGAGTATGATGTAATTGTCCGTACCAGCCTTGCTACTCGGCATGTCGCTAAGTTTGTGGTGCCAATGGTTTCATGCTGCTCTAGCAAAAACGTTCCCAAAACTTCCAAAATACATTTCAGGCTCCCTTTAAAAGCTCAGTCAGAAACTCAGCGCCTGGATCACATCATTGCCTTCAAAGCACAAAGGCGATCAATGTCATGCATTATCAATCAGTTCGTGTGTGTGTGTGTGTCTGTGTGTGTGCGTGTGTGTGCGTGTGTGTGCGCACGCGCGCGCGCGCGCGCGCGCGTGTGTGTGTGTGTGTGTGTGTGTGTGTGTGTGTGTGTGTGTGTGTGTGTGCAGCTTATGTAAGAGCAGTGTGGTTGGGCTCGCACGACACCGGAGCATTAGAATTTTCGCATTCACCCAATTCCTAGTTGTTTTCTTCACGTGTATTTTCCCGTATGCACTTCTTCAACATACAGTGAGTCACTTGAATTTTTTTCTTGTTTTTGTTTAGTCTTTTACAATCAAATGGTTCCGCGAACCTGATTGGTATATTTCACTGCACGTTCCACAGTTTGGTTTTGGTAAATCTTTGTAGTTGTTACCACCTATTGCCGGACAAGGCAGCTCACCTTCAAAGCACAAGGAGCTATTAGGCAGTTGTACCTGGAAGGCTTCACCTCAGACATGCAACTTCAAAAGAACCGTGAAAGTGGGCGCCTCAGCTGCTTCGTATGACGGTTTTACGTTCTGAATAAGTGCACGACAACAGCACGAGCAATTTACACATCGGAATAGAATCTAGTGTGAACAAATTTATTCGAAAATATGCCTTGATTTATAAATAACATTTTATGTAAATTGACGCAATGACTGCAGCGCATCGTGGGGTTCAGAAACAAGTTGTGCGACATTGCGATGCAGGAATCTTGAATGGTCAACCAGAAGCGACTTCACGGTGAAATAAAACAGCAGAAAAAGATGTTGGTGATTGAGAGATAGCCGGCATGGCGGTAACACAATAATGTCTTGCGTCAGCAACTTTTCAGTGAGGCATAGATAAAACCAGGTCACGATTAGCTGAATGAACCAGTGAATTCAGACAACAAAAATAAATACATTGCTTCCAAGGAGAAGTCAGAGGTTCCTACCAACCATGAAAGAGCTGAGAAAAAGAAGGGAAGCTCTCTCCCCTTCGGGAGTAAAGTCACGCTGGCGAAAAGATTGATGAAAATGGGCAGGGGTTCTGGTTTCTTCGCTGGACTCGACCATTTGCCACGAGATAAGGCTGCCGACCAGACACGACTGACGTGCCTAAAGAAGATAAAAGAGAACGGGGTAATTCCATTTGTTGCTTGCTTTTCCACCCAACATTGCGCAGGATTGCGCAGGCTTCTGTCGCTCTTTTTCTCGCGTATACGGCTACAAAACGTCGACGCGAGGTTTTTTTGCTGAGTTCTCCTCAAAGGATGTAGTCACATGAGGGCTTTATTGGATTTCACTCGTGTACTTACCGCTAACGTCCACTCTTGTCCACCTCAGTGTATACAACAGGCCACAGGTGGTCAATTTGTACTCCTCGCATGTTGATCCAAACGTCACGCGATTGAAAACCGACTGCAGAGGACGCATTTCAATCGATTCGAAGGGCCACACCGAGGTGGTCTAGTGGCTAAGGTACTCGGCTACTAACCCGCAGGTCGCGGGATCAAATGCCGGCTGCGGCGGCTGCATTTCCGATGGAGGCGGAAACGCTGTAGGCCCGTGTGCTCAGATTTGGGTGCACGTTAAAGAACCCCAGGTGGTCGAAATTTCCGGAGTCCTCCACTACGGCGTCTCTCATAATCATAAGGTGGTTTTGGGACGTTATACACATATCATTCCACACATATCATAAACCACACATATCAATCAATCAATCGATTCGAACGTCCGTTGGGGTAAGTGTAGCGGTTACGATGCTTCGACTTTTTCGAAAAGGTTGCGGGTTCAAATCTGGAGTGGAAATCGCATCTTGATAGAGGCGATGTGCTAGAGATACTTGCACTATACGATGACACTGGACGTCAAAGAGCACCAGATGGTATAAATTTCCGGCGCCCTCCATTGCGGCATCACTCATAATCGCATTGTTTCACGCGTCTTTTAAAATACTGGTGTATTCGGATTTTACACGCAGAGATAAATAGCGACGCTCGCCACTGACAAGGCCACACTGTTTGAGAAGCTTCGAGTTGTTTTGAATTTTTATAGGTTGCGTGCAGGACGGGAAAAGTCTAGTTCGCTCGGGAAATGTTTACCCACCAGCGATAACTTTGGAATCTTTGGTAATACACGTTTAAAAGCTGATGTGTTCTACACCCTTGCAAGGTTACCGACAATGGATGCTCTCTTAACTGCTATCAGTATGTATTACTTTTGTAGTAATAAACTTTCTGTTTTCCGAGCCGTAGTTAACCTAAATACGAAGTCTCATCTTGAACCCGCCGAGTGCTGCCTTCTTGAAAGTCACGACAGTCGGGACAACATTGTTGTTTTGGGCCTTGAAAGTCCAGATATTAATAATAATAATAATAATAATATTATTATTATTATTATTATTATTATTATTATTATTATTATTATTATTATTATTATTATTATTATTATTATTATTATTATTATTATTATTATTATTATTATTATTATTATTATTATTATTATTATTATTATTATTATTATTATTATTATTATATTAAGTGCTGTCACTTCTGTAAAGCAGGTCTACGTGTCTATTACGACATACGACGCGCGTGCCATAGTGCATACGACTTCTAAATGCTGAACCACCACAGGGTGTCGTTCCCAACACCGAACGCGGCTGCTTGTTCCCTTTACACACAGAAGTGGGCTGGACTGGGACTGAACCTGGTGGATGCATCTGAGCAGGAGTACAATAAGTTGACTGGTCATTGATAAGCACTTGGTTGATTGGTGTCGTAATTATTGCTTGTTTTACCCGCCCCTTTTGGCTACCTGTTTTGCTCAAGCATACGAAGCACTGGTCAAGGAATCCCGCAAAATTTCCAAGTTTCACAGGGATAGTCGCTTTTATCGACAAGCTTTGTCGGGCAGCTAAAGAAGCAGCCGAAGAATACATTTGCTGGCTCTGTACGTAAGTATTGGCAAACTTTCTGTAGTACTGAGTTGATTTCATAGCAAAGAAAGTGGTGTGACGTGTTCATCATTAGGCTACAATATTGGTGTTTTCATACAGCTGTCTAGGCCACCTCATCAAACTTCTTGGCTGCAGAACTTCTGGCTGGTCGAGTTTAGAGAACTTGACATGAAAAAATACACTTAATGCTCTTTGGATGTTAACCACACATATATGCTGATTTCTCCTTTAATTTGGGGATATACAATAGAAACGCAAGACAAATGGTTGAATTAGTCTAATACATAGGTCTCAACTAAGCAATAACGCTCACATAAGACGTTATTGAACCGGCATCATAAGAAACTTGATGTGGTAGTTTACAAAACTACAACGTCGTTACTTTGGTAACACATCACGAGTAATAAATCAGTAGATCGCCGACATAAAGTGACGGTGACATCGCAAAGGTGACGATGACAGAGTAGGTGGCTCAAGTGAGCGACTTCGGAACAACTCTCAACTAATCCTCATGTCCGAAAAAGACAGCAGTCATTGTTTCTAACTTGGTGCTTCATGCCGTATATGCAAGTGACGTTCGCAGATGCGGGAAAGTAAGCGCCAAACGTTTTAGATATTGCTATACCCATTAAGTATTGAGCTTTCCCGACTACCAGCGTTTCATAAATGTTTGAATGGAGGTATTAACTGAATTAGGGGTGGTATCAGTTTTCTTAAATGATCACTGCACAAAACTACCTAAAACTGGCGTAAAACTGTAAAGGTGGCGCATTCTCGTCAATTGCTTGTTTCAGAAAATTTTCGAGGTGGTGTTCCCGCAATGCGTCCTGCACATGAAATTATGGCGTGAATTTCAAGTATAGGCTTTAAAACATGGCTGCTGCATCCACCTCAATTTTTATGCAGTATCCATACACGCACAGACGACGTACATGGTACGAAAGTGTCAGTTAACTAGGTATAATCAACCTAAATAAATCGGCTGGCCCCTTAACGCAAGCCTTTATACATTCAAGGAATGCCATCTTTACGCTTTCCTAATAGCTATCACGCTTAACAGAATACATCAATAGATTTTGTCGAAAGCGTTATTCCCAGTCCCGAATAACCTTCGTTGCGAAGGCTGTCCCCTATCTCGAAAATCAGTGTGATGTTTTGTCCACCATCAGTGACTAGTCACCAGTCATTCGGTGGTTGCGTAAATCTAATATATAACACTCTCACCTGGACTGGTACCTAAAGGAATATCACTGCGAAGAACCTCTGATGATCTTCTCTCAAATTAGGCATCAGTGCCTTGAAAAGAAGTCATGCTGTCACCCAGACACGCCGCAGCTGGAAGTAGATGAATGACCGTCGATGGTGATTTTTGACCGATGATAAGATCTCCCACAGTGTGCTCAAGTTGTGCCCCTCGTTAGCCATTGGCGACTTGTCGGGGAAAATAAGGCCCAGCCATTCGCCGGCCTCATTGAAAGCCCGGCTAATTCGGAGCATTATATTGATTTCCGTTTTCCTTCCGGATCATAGGCTCCTGTTAGCCCCCGCTTCCGCCTGTCCCTTTGCTGCTTCCCGTTCCATCTTCCTTCTACACGCACAGAGAACATAAAAAATTGCATGTATAATTTATCGTAGTTCTTAGCCTCGTACCTAATAGCAATGCCGCCAGGAGAAGTGACACGACTGCCGTAATACCATCGATGGTCCCCTATTACAGAGAAAAAAGCTGTTTGCCCATGAAGACATAATGATCTTCTTCGTGCTTATCTGTTTTTGTGTGTGTGTGTTTTTTCTTGGTAGGGCTATCTACTCTGCCTTGGTGGAAGCGATTTTCATACGGCATCAGAAAGCACAGATTGGCTTGGAATGACTGCTCTGATTTGAAAAAGTAGCACAACTCAAGCTAAAAGTACTGAAAAGTAGCCATGCTAGTTGATTTTAGCGCCAAACCGTGGAGCAAGAAAAAAAGCGAAATCATCAACACAGCAATAAATATTAACAATATTATGACATTTATTACGCGGGGAGCAAAATAGTACACAATGTGTACTTCTCTCGCAAGGTCTTCAAAGCACAGATAGAATACAAATAAATGCACAAATTATCACAGGTTCGGTGTGTCTGCATACAGTCTGTCTAGAGTCGAAGATATGACGTCTCGTCCCGAGAAAAAGAGCTATAAGATTCCTATTTTTTGTCATCGTCATTTTCGAGAATTCAAGGGCTCTCTCGTGACGCACGTAACGTTCGGATGGTCACAATAAAGCACTCTAAATACGTTCAGCTGGCTTATTCAGAGACCCACGCTCCAACTCGGCGAGCTCTGAGGCACATGCACTCACTTTGACCTCGGAGTGCGATTGAATTATGATCCCGTGACTCTCTGGTCCTCGCCTGTTTGCAACTGAAGATGTGTTGACGTGTATCTTCTTCTGGCATCCGATTGTTCTGGAGAGTGGCAGAATGTTCTGCTCGGACACCCGCTCTCTGGCTTAGATCAAGAGCAGGCTCTGTAATTTTGCAATCTGAGTCAGAGTGTAGTGCCGCCCAGTCGAATCAGTAAAGAAACAACGGTAGCAAACGAGACAAAAAAGGCTGATTAGACTTACACTGACTACAAACATGAGCATTTATCCGGTCTGTCATGTCGCGTTTGTTATCACTGCTTCATGCAATAAACACTTTACCTACAGACTCAAAGACAAGAATTTATTTTGATCCTTTCATCTTTGAATCTCGTACTGAAGGCATTGAAGTATTTTTTTTTCTTTGAATGGCTGCAAATCACCTCCCTCTCCCGAGAAGCTGAAGTTCGCGTTCTCTCCACAAACTGTAAAACGATAGTATTAAGCCTAAAATCGGAGCCTGACGATAGTTCGGCTGCGCCTCAAGGTTTCACGAAGTGAGCTGCCGCGAAGAGAACTAATCAAGCGTATATTTGCTTACTGGGACTCGAGCAAGCGGGCTAATGAAACGAAAGCGAACGGGGGTGTTCCGGCACCACCGCGAGTCGTCAAGACCATCCGTTTCGTTTTCGCAAAAACTCCGCGTCCTCACGCCTTCCATTTGTCACGTCCGAGATTTAACTGGAGCCGAGCGCGAGTGCGTGTACTCTGTGCAGCTGAGTATGATGAATGAAGGAAGACCTGTCATTGCTTCCGCATTCGAGAACGATCCGAACAGCCCCACCATTTCAGGCGAATTCGTTTTGTCATACGTGTTACTTGAATTTTACTGACTTAACCCTAGCGTGTGACGTAGTTTGAAGTGTCCGTGAAGGATGTGGAAAGAATTGAACTGAGACGAAAAAGAGCTTACAAAGCTCGGTTTCACTTGGTTTTGAAGACACTGCGCGCAGTTCAGTTTACGGGTTAGTTAAGGTTGACACGCTGTAGTATTCAAGCGCAAGGCTTATTGTGCGAAAAACTCCAGCGCTCAGTTCTCTCCTCCCCAATCCATCCTCGTTTACTTAATCTATGAAATGTCTCTGGAAGTGGTATTGCATCATTTTAAAAGAGGAGAGCAAACAGTGGTGACTAGATGATAGCTTAGCAAGCAACAAAAAGGAAGTCTATCAAAGAAAGAATCACCTGAATCACATCTATTTAAAATGAGCACGTTTGTTGACGCAAGGATGTCAGTAAACACACATCCTCTTCAAGAGATCGAGAAAAGATAACAGTCTTTACAAACATGATAGTGTGCTACCAAATTTTCATTTCCTTTATAGAAGTCGTCAATGAGCAATGAAACAAAAGGTACTTCTCGAACCATATAGATGCAGGAATTTTTACGTGGAAAGTGGCAACAAGTTTCTTTTTTAGGATTCTTGCTGCATTTTTACGATGCTGTGACTTCTGTCACCAACTTGTCATGGTTACATTGTCTTCTTATAATTTTACAAGCCGAGAGGATCACAGTCTCCAACTATCAATATATTTTGTTTATGCAGCACTTTCATGCAGTTTGATATTGAGAGGTTAGTTGATCATTTTATACTACGCTGTGGTTTATCAATAGTGTTACGCGTAGCGAAAAAACATGGCTGTACTGGCATGTGGAGCAAAGCCGACCAAGATGGCGACAACTTAGAAACCGGAATCACAGCAACTCCCTCCTTGCCTTAAGTACAGCTACGCTGACAGAGTGTTTCCGTGTATGTATATGCAGAAGAAGAGAGAAAGGAATATAAAGAGAGATAAAAAGAGAATTTTTACCAAGTGTAGCAGAACGTATGCAATACATGGCGCGATAGATGTACGTTTCTCTGCAGATCCGAATGTGCCTCCAGATATTGGTTCTTAGTACAAAGCAGTCCTCTGGAAGCGGCAACATTGAAGCTCTAGTAATGTGCCACACCTGTGACGTGCGGGCGTACATGGGCTTCGTGATACTTCTGAGTAAGTTTTCTGAGTAGAATCGCTCGCTGATAACTATTTCGTGTTCGAGTGCCTGTGTGTGCCCGCTGCACAGAACCTAACTGAAATTCCTTCTAGCGAATTCGATCTCGCTAAGACAAAGCACTGACGATTTTTCAACGTGACTCTGATTCCCTCAATCGCTAGGCAGAAACTTCGTATCACTTCGCCTTCCGGAAGGCTGATTTCGCAAAAAAAAGAAGAAAGAAAAACAAAATGAAAAAGAAAACGAGAGTGATTGCTCGCCGCTTTCTGTAGTGTTAGCCCTGCACTACCTCGTTTAAAGCATGCACGAAGTCGTCATTCCTGGCTCTGCACCATCGCTAAAGCTTGTCGATATAGGCGCAGATGCCAGCGGGTTTACATTGAGAGGAATGCTCATAAGCAGGCCTCGTCTTCAAAGATGTTTCTGGAAAGCGAAAGCTGTTCCTCAGCTGTGCTTGAAGTAGGAAGTCCTTGAAATAGAATATAGAAAGGGCGTGCACCGGTATACCTAGTGCATAAAAAAATCGAGCACTGCCTATATTTCCAAAGCTTTTTTCGCGAGCGCGCCTAAAATGCTTCTAGCAGCGACGTGACGGAAATCTTGCTATTTCCATTCTTCGCCGAGCAGCTCTTAACAACGCAACTGGAGGAGTGAGCAGTGCCCTACGCTCACTTGAACCTTGGCTCAATTTTCTACTTTACAGCTCTAATGTGTGCCTATACGCTTCGTTCACTCAGCAAATCCTAAAGGTGTTGCAAAACAAAAAAAAAAACAAGAAAATAGAGAGTTTTATAGTCGGAGTTCCCGCTTCATATGCAAACTCCAATTGAACAGAAATAATAAGACACATGAATTGGTATCCGCGTCCTCGAAGAACTTGGTGAGTCCTAACTTCATACACTTTTAAGTTCACTCGCACTCGGGTTTGTGCCGCGAAAGGCTGAACCACTGAGCTACCTTTTCTTTTCGTGGTTTCTTTCATTTTTATAAGAGCTCATTTCCTTTACAGCTTCAAGAAACTGAAGAAAATACAGGTTCACTGTCACAAAGGAAGCTTTCAAGAACAGTGTCTTCCGAATGTGACCTAACACCTTGCATATATTGCCACGGGGTCGTGACGCTGATGAAGGCAGACACAGATTGTTGAAAATGAACCTGCTTATTCGGCTGAACTTGTGGCCTCTATATAAACGAAAAGTCATATTACAGTCCTACGCATTGGCACTGATAGCAGCGAATAGGGAGTCGGCCTGTGGATAAACTGAGAAGCGGTGACGCTCGTCGGCTTTTATACATGTGCCTTCGAACATTCCAGCGTTATCGTTATAGCGGCCGCGTAAGTTCTAGAAGAATCTGCAATGTTAGCGTTGTGTGCATAATCTTGACAAAACAATCTACCAAAATGGTGAAGCTTCTAGAACATTGAGTTCCGGTTCGCGCTGACGGTCGCTGACAGTCTCAGCGGGCATAAACCGAATTCAGCAAGAGCGAAATAAGAAACGTTCGTGGCAATATATTCAAACGATGCTTTTGTTAACGGTCGTAAACAGTACGTATATTTACGATGGTGCTATAGTATGTTGTAAGATAGCGGAAAGGTTACCAAGTCGGTTTGGGTTTGACGTTAGAGTACGGTAATGCTAGACAAAAAAATACACTGTGAAAGAGAAGAAGACAAGCGCTGTATGCCTTTTTCACTTCTTGTTACTTGTGTATTTGTTGTGAAGCGCTGCCTACCATACGTATGCGCAATAATACTGTAGGGTTGAAGGCTGCGCTAGTCAGAAGTGTTTGTGGGAAAATGACACTGAGACGAGACAGCTATCTGAGTGATTGCGCATTGTGCGATGGCTGTGTTTGTTTGGCAAAATGCGTTCAAGATTAACGACTAAAAAAAAAAGATGTTATATCTGCACTTGAAAAACCACATGCACGAGTTAATAGGCACATAAGACCTAACATTAAAATAAGCAAGGGCAGGGAAAGACTGCGACAAAAGAGCAGGGCTTTCCACAAAAGCTGAGAACATCGCCCCAGGTGGTTTTTTTTTGTTTTGTTTTTTTTGGGGGGGGGGGGGGTGGCACGTGCACCCACATCTGTTCGCGAACCACCCACTTTGTGTGGTTGCGACTCCCGGAGCCACGTGATAAGAATCACGGATTGGGGGAATGATAGAGCACGTCAACAGAACGAAATAGAACGATGTCCTCTTGCTACTCGTGGGGCAATTGAAAGTGCAGACGCAGGGCGGGAGCATCGTTCGCATTGTGTCCACCTGTTCAATTGTACACTAGCGCCGCCACAATTCACACAAAGCTCCTCTCTAATCGGCTATTTCCTAGAGCCGTCTGGTGTACTAGGTACTTTTATGCGACAAGATCATTTCCCTCTTCGTCCCCCTTTCACATCAAAGAGTTTCTGTATATATATTTAGTTTTTGGCTAGAATTGTTGTTGCCCGAATACATAGCCCGACAGTCTCTCATTCCCTTCCCTGTGGGCAAAGGAAAGATACAGTGTATAAAGGAACAACAGTAACAAAAAAGTTGGAAGCAGATGAAGTAAAGGTACCACTTTTAAGATGGCAATCACTACATTTCTTTTGTGTATTTTATATTCCTTTGCCATTTCACTAACCATCCCAGCACTTACATTGTGGAAATTGTCTGATACAACGAATTTTAGCCTTTTGGGTCATCTTTTGTGTTGTGTGTTCTAGGTTTTATTTTGTAGTGTTTATTCATCTGATGGAATACAAGATTAGAGCCAACTGAATTTACAGTAACTGCTGCTGCACCTGGTAGATAAGAGATCAACGTCCTCCTTTCTGGTCATTTTTATGTGCAGGCCATCTGGCATTCAATTTATTGGTTTCTTTTTGTAGTCTAACTACAGTAAATATTCGGGATAAACACATTTAAAAAAAGGCCACCTGTATAGCACACTGAGAGATTTAAAGTTATTGATTTGTTTATTGCACACATAAGTATTCATAGTGCATTCTCTCACAGTAAGATGTACCGTGAATGTATTAATTAGTGATTGCTTAGTACAGTGGACCTGGCATATATCGAACTCGCTAAAGACAGGCAATAGATAAATCTTATAATTTGATACAAAACTTAGCAGTGGCTTCACTCGGCTATGCCAGCTTATGCGTAGTGTGAGCTACGCATGGATTAATGGATGGGAAAACGAGCGAGTGATCTCACATGAGTCAAGCGCCAGCTAATTAGTGAGACATCACTCTAGGAGCTTCCAGGCCTTCTCCGGCACGCCAGCTGTGTGTCGCGTGACTTCACTGCTCCTCTCACTTGCGCAAAACTGCTCACCGTAAACCACGCCAAACTACTCAACCTCATCCAGGGTAGCTTACGGTAAAAAAAAAAACACTTTTAAAGAATTTATCAGATTTTCGATGCGAGTTTTGATGCACAAGCTTGTTTCACGGCGCTGCTTTATATTAATGCAAAGGGGCTTATCTGAATACGCGAGAATGTTTTTAGCTAATTTTTTTTTCGCAGTTTGTATTTGTGAGGGCAGGCTATTTGCAGGCGCGGGTTGTAGGCGAGAAAACTCGGCATCAGTGTAAACAGTGACTCCAAATTTTAAATACAACAGTTCATGCTCGTCAGGTGCGAGAATTTTCGACTTCCTTGGTCCTATGTGTCGGCGCTGTTTTTGAATGACATTCAGCGTGCATTTTTAGATGTTGTACGCAGCGGGGACGTCAGATTTCTTTTCTCTACGCTGGACTGTGTTGCTTATTGCAAGATTTGTAGAGAACAGCCAGGTTCTTCTGTTTTATGACCAAGGTAGTTTACAAAACTCCAGGCCTGCATGGGAAGGGCCGCACAGTCGCGGCGAAAGCTGGAAAAGCAGAACTTCAAGAGCCCTCGGTGAACTCTCTTGCGGCTACCTTGCAAGTAAAGTTTCAAGGTGCCCACTACGCCTTAAGTCATAATTATTGTCAAGTTGGGAAGTATCCACTACAGGTCACATGCGTTTTTTTTTAATTTGCCATATCAATAACGACACCACACAGAATGACTATGCTTCAATCAATAGCTATTACTATTCGAGGTCACGGTATACTACGAAGGAGCACGTACCCTTTTGAAAACACCGCAACTTGTGAGCGTGTGTTTATTACTCACAGTAGCGATAGGTGCGCTCATGAATGAAAGGCAATAATAATTGTGGTGAGCTTATTCTGCGACATTGAAGCTTCGTTAATTCCGACGATCAGAAGTGAACATGGAGAAACTATGCTTCGAGTTGCATCGTTCTCGATTCGCGTAGATGGCTGCGTTCAAAATGCCGGAAAACAAGACAAGGGCGAAAAATAGCGAGAGAGATTGAATGACAAAACTAAAAAAGAGAACAAGAAAAAGTGTTCATTCATAAATTCTCGTTTTACTTTAAATGCGCGATCCACCATATTGCTCAATCTAAAGGACACTTTTGGTTGAGGTGAAGTGCAACAGCGAATCGTTTCGCTTTTTTTTAATCCGGCAGAATTACGTCTTGCTAATTCCTATCAGCCAGAGAATGAGCTTTCGTTAATTAATACACGTGGCAATGAGAGCGCACACATCAGCATTAGGATACGTATTTTAAGCGTTCACCGTTCTTCTTGTCTATTTCGTCGGCCTATAAATTAAATTACCCTTATTGTTCGTCGCTTTGCCCTGCTATCAATAAAAAAAGGGAGTGGGAGGACGGATTCGAGCACTTTTGAATTAGTCGACCCCATTTGAGAGGGCTAAACCAAGATCATAAGTACCCTCAATATCAGCTGACACTGCCGCCTACAGAGTTATTGATGTTGCCTAAAAAGTACAGTACGGTCTACAATACATGAGGTACACATGACATGAATGATGCGCACAAAAAATTAAATTCTTAGAAAATACAATTTCGACAGCTGATGAGGTATACCATTCGGTTTTTGAATTTTGATGTGCCAAAACCACGATATGATAATGAGACCAGCCGTTGTGGGATCGGGTGGGATAGTGTCCGGATAAATTTGACTACGTGTTTTAACGTGCAGTGACATCCTACATTACACCATACAAGGTGCCACATTTTGTTTAAATCGCTCAGGAAGGTACTTAAGTTGTTAATAAGTACAATTTAACTACTGTAGAAATATAATTTCAGCATAATAAAAGGAAATACTCGTGCAAGAAACATAAGAACACACACTCTCACACTGGGTAAGCATCTGGATGTGTAACACAACACATACAAGAATGCTAATAATAAGTGATCAAATTTCAGCAGTTCCTGCAAACATTGAATCATAATTAAGAAGCACAAGCCTAACTCGACAAAACCTGTAAAAGGCACATGCATTGTTTACAAACCAGTATTGCTGAACTAGAGTAGAGAATACAGAAACAAGGGATAACACACCGGCGCTACGTTACAAAGTGGAGATATCTATAACTGGTAGTCAGTCATTAATTTCTCCGCCAAGATTTTTGGTGCCACTGTAACCAACGTCATTCAGACAGACACCCCCGAAAGTCGGCTCCACTTCCAACTACCTGTTCGCACAAAGTTTGGGCGAAGAGACTAGCTTAATGCTGGGCCAAGGTGCACGCTCACTGACCGCGGATTACAAAACCATTAGACTCTCACTCGTCTAAGCAACCACGGAAACACACCGCTAAAGCTCGCCCGGACCGGAGGCGACGGAAGCAGCTGACACTTCGCCAACAACTTCAGCCAAGTGCTTTGCCTCGGAGCCGGGCATCCGTTAGTTTTCCGGCGGGCGTGTTGCCTTCGTTGTCTCGGAGGTGTCGACAATCCATTTCGGTCCGTTTTTCTCTAGAGGCCGATGGCTGTCATAAGCAGAACGTTCCTATCTCATGCTACGTAAATGCAGTGTCATGGCGCTTGTTTACTCGCTAGCTAGTTTGACAGTTTATTTGTCTACGTGTTTCTTGTACTTGCTCTTGCTTGTTTTCCTGCTCATATATATATATATATATATATATATATATATATATATATATATATATATATATATATATATATATATGTGTGTGTGTGTGTGTGTGTGTGTGTGTGTGTGTGTGTGTGTGTGTGTGTGTGTGTGTGTGTGTGTGTGTGTGTGTGTGTGTGTGTGTGTGTGTGTGTGTGTGTGTGTGTGAATTGCCGCTTAAGTACCTTATGGGCACTCTACTCGCACGGGAATGCCTTTTCTATAAGCGAAAGCATTACGGGCGTCGCCCAGTACACCGCTCGGAATTGCTCTTTTTTTTTTTTTTGTCGTAGGCATTTCTGAGTTCTGCTTACTGACTTTTTATTTCCTGCTTTCATTCTTGTTTAGAGGTAGCTGTTTTATCTTGTACAATAAGCAACGGTACATTACATTGCGGTTCAGTGCATATATATGAAATTGCTTTGGAAATTGCACGGTTCAACGTATAAGCGGGCAGGTGTTTCATTTGCGATGCGTGCCAATCGCTTCAAGCGTCGAATGGTAGTTTTGTGCTTTTAGATTCATTCGACGCCCTACAGATACAGTGTGGTTCCTAGTTTGCCAGTCCTGACGTAAAGAAATGAAGCATGCGCTACCTGCACCAGGTGAACTGCGAGAAATGTACAGGTGCTGCTTCTATTGCAGTTCTTCCTTCAATCTGTCTTTCACTTTATCTGTTTCTATACTTCCCCTTACTTCACTTCATTTGGCTGCTGCATATACTTTGTGTGAACATTCTTTCACTAATTCAACAACTTCTCCCAAGAAACTGCTTGCAAAATAACGAAGTACTGTGCACAGCTAGGATACACTAATATATGAACGCGTCAGTTCGAGCGTACAGAAGCGACAGAGAAATAAGGATAAAAAATACGCGTGTTTTGGAAGCAGCACGGGAACAACGTCAGGTGCGTTGTTTTTAGAAGGTTCTGTTTACAACATTCGCTACAAGCCCCCCACCCTCCCCTTCCCGTTATCAGTTATATGTCAGTAACACTGTACATGTAGCGAGCCTGAGTATAGCAGACAGCATTCTAGCAAGATGAATTGCTAATCAGAGACACGCCCTTATGTTTAGGCGAGCTTCAGAATGCTCCCACTGAAGCCCTATACTCTGTGACGTCGCTAACAGCCGTAGCGTGCATTTTGTACGCTAAACATAAGGAATCATTTTTCTGTCTGGTTCAGAAGCAAAAGTAATCAAGATGGCGTATTCAAATATGTGGTAAAGCTATTTCCCATAAGTTGCCAGTTGCTGCTTTATTTTTATTAAAATATTCAAAGCACAATACACCAGTTCAGCATGTAGATAAATAACATTTTTTGATGGTTTCGTGTAACGTGCTGCTCTATTCAAATGCACACAACCATTATGCTTCAAGGTTACATAGCTTACCAACTACGCAGATTCGATGGAAACAAATGCAGTTTTTACAGTAGTTATTAAAAAAATGGAAATGAACAGATGCCATAATTCTACTATTGCGGTGAACCACGCGATAATGCAGACAGAATGCAAAGCTTTTATTACGCAGTGGATGGCTGCTATCATGACTGCAGAAAGAACCAATCCAAAGAAACTGAGCGTGAGGTAAAGCCGTAGACATTGGAAAGCGATCATGGAGTCGTTAGAGAAGCCGTGCGGTGTCTCTTTCGAGGTTTCGATTTTGCAATTACACTGTCAGAGATTTTATTTCGCCATTGCAGTTGTAAGTTTAGTAGGCTTTACGATGGACACTCCCCAAGTACTTTCCTTAACCATCGCACTGCGCTTAGGTATGTTATACAAGTTTCACGACAGCAATCCTAAGGCATCGCTGGCCCACGTTTATTTTGGTCATTGCGATTCGCGTTTTAGATAAGTGGATTGCCCTGTATGTATGAGTATCTGAGACTCATTTCGATCTTACCTTAGGAACTGTGAAAGAAAAATGAAAGCAAAGGAAGAATAAGGAGATTAACGAAGGAATATATACTGTTGGTACTCGGCAGCGGAGTAGAAAAAAAACGATTACCAAATATATATATGTGGCCAAAAAAGTACGGAAGGTTTAAAACAACGGAAGAAGACCATGTTGACACTATCATGGTTCGTATTTTTTAAGCAACCTGCAAAACAAAATGCAGTACGAAAGAAAATTGATGCAAGCGTCAATGGACGTCTTTACGAGACAATAAATATGATTCGACGACTGATGGATGCTCAGTGCACTAAATCGTGGCCTGACGTTCCTAGCCGCATTCATAACAGAAAATAACTACACACTCTCCTTCCCCGCACGAGGGTGCCCAAACTGAAAGTGTTTTTCTGGGTTCATCTGCAGCCGCTCGTCCCACGCAGAGAGTGTATCCATAAATAACCACTTCTAAAACGTGTACGAGCAGCGCCCTATGCTCACTTTTCATCACTATGTGAATTTCGCGACTATCTTTGTTACCGTCAGCAAACTGACTTCTCACTCATTTCCTGGCTTCTTGCCCATCTATTGCTAGCAGTAGATTGTGACATCTTATCTGTTGTAGCCGCTGGCTTTGCATGGACTGTCGTCATGAGATACTAAAGAATGCCTACTGCATGGTAATACGACTGCCATCCCTATCTTGGAAAGGAACAACTGCTTTGTGTTTAGAAAAAATGATTCACAATTTTGAGCTCTATGTACTCTGTAAGAGAGAACGCTATGCCTTCCACAAAACCAAGCTGTAAATACACGTCTCAGTTGAGGGCCACACTGTGCCTCACTGAAAAGAGCTCTATAAAGCTGCTCTTAAAACATGTTGAAACTATTTTTCAACCTCAGCCTTGGTTTCTGTGGACACATAATTCTGCACAGCAAAAATATCTGGTACCACTGTAGCAAAAAAAAAATTAGCTGTTTGCTGAAGTTTCAAAGCTAACATTCTTGAAATTATTTTGATCTAGCTTTCGCGACAGCCTTTATCGACTGCCTATCTCAGCACTTTAGGTAAACTTAGGACCATGCGTGAGTTTCTACGTGCTTCTGTTCATCTCTTAACGTTCGAAATCTATCTGCAACAGGCGTTCTCAATTTCTGTTTTTCACAGGGTATACAGCGGTTCCCGGGAAGAGGAAAGGATTCCGCTATCTTCGGCAATCATGGCAGGAGGAGTGTTCAGCGTCCCTCTACCGCAACGCCTTCGAGGTACTCACACAAAACTCTCTCTCGCTCTCATTCTAACCTAGAGACGTGGAAACGCTTCCGGTGTGTTACCGTTGGCTTGGAGAGACGCGAAGATGCTTTTGAAACTGCGCTGATGGGGCTCTTATCTTTGAAGTTTCACTATTTCATCGGTGAAAAGGGAGAAACTACGCACAGGAAAGCGTAAAGTGGCGTGACAGCGAAGCCGCAGGCACGATACCGCAGAGTTGTCAACTCTCAGGCGAACTGCTCGTTAGCGAGCGAACGCGCCTTGCGTGTGTGTGCGTGCGAATGAAAGGTTGGGAGACACGGGATAGGGGGGAGGGTAGGTGAGGAAAGGTGATAAAAGCGAAGCCTCTCCATAAGCTGTACCTAAATACGCTGAAATCGCGTCGCCAGTTTTCAGCGTTTGCGCCAGTTTCAGCCACCGCTACTTTCTCCGGACGAACTGGTCTCTTGTGCAGACATCACTCAGTATATGTGCAACGGCATCGCATGATGTCAGTTCGTGAGTGCACCAAAAACAGCGATGACGATGGCAATAGTGGTAAATGAGCAGTAACGCAGTACACGATCACGTAAACTTAAAGGCTGACATTACATCGAGGAAGTTGTGATGCCTCGCCGCAGTGGTCTATAGTGGCTAAGTTACTCGGCTGCTGTAAGCCCGTGTGCTCATATTTCTGTGCACGGTAAATAACCCCAGGTGGTGGAAATTTCGGGAGCCCTCCACTACGGCGTCTCTCATGATCATATGGTGGTTTTAGGACGTTAAAAGTGACATGCCAAATCAATGAGGAAGTTGGGAGGAGATGTTATGGCGGAGCAAGAAAGTGAAGGCACTGCTAAAATATTTTGATTCAACAAACTCGCACCGGTGGTAACAAACCAATTGCGATATCTTAGCTATGAGATGTGTGACCTTGTGTGTGCGTGTGATCTCCCCTCTTTCGCTCACGCTTATTTTTCACAATCCTAAGTTTCAAAGTCCGTTATAAATTTTGCCACTGTAGGGTACAGCACACCAGTTTTTTCTAGACTGGTTAACATTCCTGAATTTCATTCTTGTGCTGTTCCTTACATTTTGTCTTGTCTGTGCAACGAAAGCTTCACACCGGCCAATCTCTTTGTTTCAAGTCTCGAACAAAAACTAGTGCATCTCATCACGTTCCATCGTGAGTGGGGCACCCGATGCAAGTCCTTAGAGGACTCTGCGCAGCCATGTGAGGCCGTGTGACTCGTCTCCGACAACTATACCATAGGCTCGTTGCCACGAATGGGAATGATGTGCGGAAATGACATACAGAACACGAGTCCACTAAACAAATTCATTAGCTGCGAACGCTACGAGGTGACGATTGTCAGTGTACTTTGAGCACTTCTTTCATGTAGAGAACATGTGCAGCATAGTTTTTGTAAATGATAAGTTTCTTAAAAAAGGATATTTTAGGATGCCTTAGGGAAAGCTGAATTGAATTTCCCTATAAGCAAAGCCTCAGGGGCCACTGTATTCATGCCATGCAAGGCATCGGGAAGTTGCGTTTTTTTACCAAACATTGGTGCATTTTTAGCAGAGGCGTTTTGGTAACTGGCGTTAAGTAACTGTCATTAAACATGAAAACGTGTGCACTATTTGAACTTAAGTACACTTATTACTTCATAGTTCAACTAAACGGCATTGTGCCTCATGCAACATATTTTATCCTTCTGTGTCGTTGATATATTGAATTCTAAAAGAAACACAAATAGAAGGCAAGAACTATCTGTCCAACCCTTTTTCAGGTTTTTTTTTGTGTGTGTGTGACATCTCGACAAAAATCTTGTGAGGGATTTGCGGTTTTTGTCATGTGCTCGCTCAAGAAGATTAGTAGCCATTATTAGATAATTGCAGTACGGTGTAGTATGGTCTGTTTGGGCCCTATACACACATTCACAGCCAACCTTTACGCTACAGGACGTATTTCTTCCACTAGCAAATTTGTCATGCCTGCACGAGAATCGACCACTGGGCCGTCTATCTAGCTCTGCACAGGGCCATTGGTTATCGAGTCGTACTGGCATTCGATCAACAGGCTTTCCACACCTTTCAACGACCACTTCCCTACAATCTGAGTTGTACCCCTATACCCATTGATAGGACTCCACATATTCATGAGGGACGATGAAGACGACGTGCGCGCACTCACTTCACGGCCCTTTCTCTTCGGACACTCTCACATGCTACGTTGACGTAATATATTCACGAACCCATGGCTGCACTGTCGGCAATAGTTGTTGAATAAAAGTTCACCTGTCGTCATGTATACTTGTAAAAAAACACTCACAAAGGCCAACTGTCGTCTATTGTTTGACATGTGCAACGCCACGGCCACATGCACTAAATAAAACACCGCGAAAACATGACAACGCCTAGCATTCGTGCATGGCAGGGCGGCAGTGCTGTCTCAATCATTGAGCATAACGCATAAAATTGTAACGCTTCCAGAGGATGAAAGACATGCCTGGAGATAGGCTTCGACAGTCTCCGCGGACTCGTCGAAGCATCGCGTCACTAGAGTGCGGAAAGCAAGTTTATGAAAGTCGAGTCGCGGAGGAGGCCGATGGCGTCGCGCTCTCCCCTCAACAAGGAGGCGACCGGGTTAAACGATGCTCTGGCGTCGGCTGCGTCTGCCTTCGTCGTCATAATTACGGGTCACCCGCTCTTACGCGACTGCCGCCGGGCACTCCAGCAAAGTGCTTCGAAGCACGGGGAGCAACGCGGCGGAAGTCACTGATGGATTCCCGGCCGGTGCCTCCCCGGAAAGGATGGGGACTTCCTGGCGCCAATTTCGCGATAATTAATCGGAGCTGTCTCGGGCGGTCCGCGCAGAACGGTTTTTGCGGCGGGACCTAGGTGGGCGCGGCTCATCGTCACGGTCTGACTGAGCGTCTGCGCCGCAGCTTAGTGAGTTTTCCGAGCACCTTGGCTTCCGCAGAGCACGGCGTCAAGGTGCTCGGAAAACTCACTTCTCGTTCAGTCTGCCACATTCCACCGACTCGTAGCCATTAGCAGGCGCGTGTTCTGGATGCGCAATGCCACGAGAGCGAACGATGGTTTTCTCGGTAGCCGCCATTTGCGGCTGGCATAGGTGAGTTTACTCAACGTTTGCGGCGAAGACTGTTGAGACAGCTCCGCACAAGCAATCGTGCACTACGCTACCGACGAGTTTCTATTATTGCGAATTGATGTTATCTTTATACAGCGATGTTGCATCATGCTTATATTCATTTGTTCCTTTTTTGTATTTTCCCTTGGGCATGATATTTTTTATTTTATTTTTCCTTTTCGAAAAAGCTTGTCTTCATTTTTTGCTGTTACGACCTTGCTCTGCCTCCACAAGTTAGGATGCGCTAACTGAGCCTTTTTTCGTAGTTCATCAATGACGTGAAGAGAGAGAAAGCAAAAAGAAGAAAAGCTTGATGGCATTGATACGTGGTAGCAACAGCTGTTTACGTTTAGGATTCAAGCACAGCAGTTTTCGCTTCGGTGAAAGGTACCGTACCGCGGCAGCTGTGTGCGCTAAATTGCTGCGGTTCTCTGCCTTGCACAACGTAGACGCTTTGGTCGACACTCCATTTTGCAGGCCTATTCCACGATAACGTGAGACCCGCAGTAGTAATGTGGAGCTAAGAACTTAGCTACCAAAGCTCGACTATTCTGCAAAGTATCAGTGAGGCGCGCAGGTAGAAATAATTTTAGTCTGGTAATCGCCCCCCCCCCCCTTCCCCCAAAAAAAGCAGAGACAACGCGTACCTTGGTAAGATGCAACGCCGCCTTTGAAGATGAAATTTGTGAAAGTGCTAGGAAGCCGCCGTTACAAGACGGGAAAGGATTGGAAACGCGTTATTTATCGGAAGTCACACCAGGCGCGAGATTCTGCACTCCTTCTATGGAATCGAAGCGTGCAGGGCACGCTTTGTGATGACTCGCTAAGGTCACTGTTTATGGTTTAGATTACAAAAAAAAGGTCAGTTTTTCAGAAAGGGCGAAGCAATGAAGGCGATAGCAACAAGTCGTAATATTTTACGAAATGAGGCTGGCAGCTAAATCTTTTGGATCTGATCTCACGTAAATCTACAAAATGCAGGTCTAAGAGAATACGACCGCTCCAGGGATACTTTTCACACAGACTCTTTGCGTTGAGAGCGTAGCACGTAGAAGGGCATGCGAGCCGCCCACCTGATGGCTAGCGAGGTAGCAAAACAGCAGCGCGCGCCAGCGATGGAGACCACGCAAAGTTAACAGTTGCAGCACGAGGTCCCCACTCCTCCTTTTTTGAGAGATGATAGTCTATCTTGGGATACCTCAACGCAAAAACTTTAGTCTCTCTGTCTGTCCGTCGATCAACTTGTCTATTTGTCAACCGAAACAATTCAGCTACAAGGCTGAAGTTTAACCACTTCCTCAACGCCCACCAATCTTGATCCGGTTTTAGCCTTCATACTTGTGTAAATTTTCGATTGAAAAGGGAATATTGCACATATCCGAGGTAAAATATCAGCAAGTCAATATTTTGTGGTGTGTTTTTTTATACAAGAAGAGGCATACATAAGTAACTTAAAGGACTGTATCATTTATTATACTCTACGCTGACAATGCGATGCGATACACGAAAAGGCGGGTGTTTTCTACGCTTCGCCAAGACGATACGGTGCTGCCGCTTAACCATGGTTATGGATTCTACAAATAATGCCTCCGAAATGGCTCACGCACACCACGCACTCGCTATATCAGAGGCCATCATCTCGTTTTCCAAGATTACTGCCAGATGGCGCTCACGTCACACGCAGCACCTCCATATTTCTATTCACCGATTTTCTCGCGCAGAACGTCGAATACACGTTCTATTCACTCTCTCCAGACGAAAGACTATCGTATTTCGACGACATTTGCAGCGAAACATGCAGATATGGGGCCAATTTTTTTTCACGTCTTTTCATGCACGCTTGTTAAATACGAGTGGGGGTGGGGGTGTTTCCTATGTACTTCACCGCCAGGCCTCCAGAGTGTGATCATTTAATCGCACATGTCCTCTCAGCGACGAAGATGGGCCGACTCGTTTGATTTCTGCTTAAGCCGCGTTCGTCGCCCCCACCGTCGCGTAGAAGGTACGACGCGCGAGAGAATTTCATCAGTTTAGACTTTATACGGGGCACCATAGCGATGATGGCTGGCGACAGCAAAAACGTGCCGGGAATGTCCATATAACTGCTAATGCAATAAAATGGCCACTGCCGGCTTTTGCGAGTGTTCGAGCTCTTTAACTTTACGCGCCTATTTTCTCTTAGCCAGCGCAGGCGAGACAGTGCATACGCACTTATCCGAATCCCACGCTAACTCGTTGTTTCCATCAAGCTAGACTGATTGATATTGATTGATATGTAGGGTTTAACGTCCTGAAACCACCATATGATTATGAGCGCTGTAGTGGAGGGCTCCGGAAATTTTGATCACCTGGGGGTTTTTAACGTGTATCCAAATCTGAGCACACGGGCCTACAGCAATTCTGCCTCCATCGGAAGTGCAGCCGCCACAGCCGGGATTCGACCCCGTGACCTGCGGGTCAGCATTCCAGTCTCTTAGCCACTAGACCACCGTGGCGGGGCCACCCTGCTAGACTTCATTTCATGCTTGCTCTGCACATTCTCTTGTTTTTCTTTCCTCGCTACTTTCACTATCATTGTCATAAAATCAACTCTGTGCTATGAATTCACCCTCTTTCATCTCATTCGCCCTTTCCTTCCCGTCCTGCGCCAATCATTCACTCGGTTACAACGCGATACTCATGAACAGGCACTCTAGAGCGGTGATCTATGAAGTACAGTGTAAGTACATCGAAAGGTTCCTCGTCAAACATGGAACTTTATATATATAATAAAGGTTAGTTGCATCGTCATGCGCCTTGTTACTGTCAGGAAAATATTTACGATGTTTTGCTGACCAGAGATTATATTGTATTGCGTGCAACAACCGGCGCATGCCTGAGTGAAAGCGGAATGCGAAATCACCACTTTTCTGCTGGCCATAAACTGAAAAGATTGGAGACAACCAATACAAATCACACATCACCAACCAGAACACAACTCATGTTTTCGATGTCACTCAGATGTATTAAAAATTATGCCACGAATAATCAATAACTAATAAAGAAATTAACAAATGCATTTACATGATAACAGTAGGTAATTTTAGAATAGCTCCAAATAAAGTACAGGAAAATTCAGAGGCCCAATTCACAAAATTTACTTTTCATAAGTGCGTTTTCTGATCCGTCAACCGACTTCAATAATGGTGTTTCTCACATCGTTGTTAGCTGAAATATTCTGTTGCAAAAATGTTTGGCATAAGGCATTTTTGTTGATACAAGCCCTGAATATTGAGGTGTCAATTCGCTATCTTTGATGTACTATACGTCTTCGTAAATCATGCCTGGGCTGTTTTTCGATCCGTTTACAAAGCCGTATTCCAGTTATTTTACTTCAATAGTTTTGCAATATTCCTCAGTCTTCATTGGTAGTAATTTAAACGAAAATTCATAACAATAATATATATATATATATATATATATATATATAGAGAGAGAGAGAGAGAGAGAGAGAGAGGAGAGAGAGACAGAGAGAGAGAGAGAGACAGAGAGACAGGCAGAGAGAGAGAGAGAGAACGTCGTGTAAGTCACAGTAATTTTTAAATATGCATAGAAGATCTCCTAAAACGCTATTTATGGGTGTGGAAAGCATCATCTGGGCGGGAGATACTTCATGAGGAAATGTCTTGTGACACACACATGCACACAAAGAGAGATAGAAAGATGACAGCTAATACATGCACAGCACATAAGTGCCCTGCCAGGTTAGGTACGATCTGAAGAACTGGCATTTGCCTCCCCAAAAGACATGCGCTTTGGAGTGTAATGGTGGCAGAGCTACATAGAAACAGGGTCTTATAGTATCTGCAATTTTAGAGGGCCTTCATTCGCGGTTACGTAAAGTGCAGTTAAGAAGGATACAGTTGCCGGTCGTCCCATCAACAGCCACAGTGTTTAGTTGGAAGGCACTCTAATAGACACTACCTAATTGCACACCTGATTTCTGAGGCGTGATTGCATAATGCGGAAATAACTTCCGTTGCGTTTGCGTAACCTGCATATAAACGCGATCTAGTTCCGAAGAATGTGAAAGTGACGCTTCTTGTATTTCCTGGTAACACGTTCCCTGCTTCTTGAGCCACCTGACATCAGCTCGCAAAGGCGTCGTGTCCATTGTTGGCTTCCCGCTGGCTTGATAGATAGCGCTCTCAAGAGAGGGCCTCGCTGTGCGCCTGTGTTTACAGGTGCTCCCTGAGGAGCCGCCGCAGGTTGAAAGAGTGGAGCCGGTGCGAGAAAAGCTTGTTTCGTGGTGGGAGGCACGACGCCTGCACACGGTCACGCGATGCCAGGCACGAACGGGAAAGTATAGAAAGGCAGAGCTTCTTACATAAACGAACGGGATTCTTTTTTGATGTTTTTTTTTTGCTTCCTCGTGAGAGTGAGAGCTCTAATTGACATCTCTTACCGCACTCCATTTGGTGCGGGGTGTCTTCTTACGCGAAGCTCCTCTTCTTTCACAAACTTTCTTTCGCGCAAAAACCTTTCAGCGCAGTCTTTGTTGTCCCACATACTTCCGAAACGAGATATTGGCGCGTGTGAGCGTGCTGCTTCTGCTACCGTTACGGGCACTAACCGAAAAATAGCTTCGGCTTTCAAATAAGATATCATCAATTGTGTCGGCACAAGCCTCTTAAGCTTGGCCCCTTGGTAATGGTTGACTCTGAAACAGCGCTAAAAACAATAAAACATGTGCTTGATTTATTTATTTTCTTGTAGCGTTTTCCACACCATATATTGCCTTAATTTGAACTTCGCAGACCATCTAAGTCGACGCAATCAACTTTACGTTCAAGGCTGCATGAGAGAAAAGGCACGGGATTTATCTTGCAATCATTCACCAGAAGAGGCGAATTTTTTGTCACAGCCGAATGAACAAGGCTACGCGTATAATAATTCAGTCATTGTAGGCATCCACCACAAGCACGTTAGCTGCAATGACATGTTACTGCGGTTAGTGGGATAATTTAAACTTTCCCGCTTATTTTTGTCAGATAGGTTTGTTTAACACTGTTGGGACCACTCTTGCACACTCACCCACAATTCACAAGTGTTCAAGCTGAAGTACGCGTGCGCAAGCTAGACCAAAAGAACAAGCAGAATGTGCAAGCCCAAGCACCCATGGTCTCAAAGGCAGGACAGTTTTGTATGGCCCCGCTGCTTCCGAGGTAATTGAATCCTTCGTCCATGGGACCAAAAAAACACACATACTGCAGTGTATCGAAAAAAAAAAACAACGCATGCATTTTTTTGCAATGCGCGTAAATGTTTTTTTTTTTGCCAGTGGAAGTCGGAACACGGGCATGTAGCCTTAGGCAACGTGGGGGGGGGGGGGGGGTTACATTGTCTGTTTGATTTTGTGCTCGAGTGCGTTATTTTTTTAGGCTTCAGAGCTCATCTCACAAGCACAGGCCAAAGCTGCGCTCCGACTCATGCGGCTTATTTAATGTGGCACTGCACGTACATTTCTGCGACCGTAAAACTGAGATTCTGTCTCAAAATCTGTTTTGCTGCAACTACTGCAAGGGGAGAATAAACAGATCTGATAACCATCGCTCTACGCGAACACACATTTTCACGCTGGCGCACAGCAATCTCGGCACAAGTCCTCCCGGTGAATTTCTTTCGCCTTGTGTATATACGAGGTTCGATATCATTTTTAAACTAAGTACAATAAATTAAAACTACAGAGTGATATTACAAGCATCATTAGCGACAACGAAAACATGCGAGTGATAGATCACAATTTAAAGAAACCAATTATATGCAAAATACTAATAAAGAAGCAATATTGTCGTGATTGCATTTCCTCGTGCACCAGGTGCACTTTATTGCAAAAAAGGCAAGCTATTATCTCGGGTGAATTGTCTTCTCTTTCGTATTATGTAAAGCAGGATTACCTGATGCAGTAGGATCCCTCTGACGTATCTCAATTTTTTTAGAATGTAAGCTTCGCGTATCGTGTGCATCCCATCGGCATAACGCATATAGATGTCGTGCTCGTCTGCTCTCCAATGTGTTGAGGTTTTTTTTATCTAGGTGGTTGTTGTATTACCTATTTAGCATTACCTCTTCAGCTCGTTTCTTTGCTGCACTTCTAAATACGGTTTGTTTGTTTTTTTCCTACGTAACCAATATTTCAATGGGATAACCTCATAGAGGCAACTTCTGTTGTTTACTGTTTGTCTACTTCACGCTGTAACAGTGGTGCCCTGTCTGTTTTGCCCGACTCTTCAAGACATTAGGTAAACATATTGATAATCTTTGACCGGTATTTCAATTTTTATTTTGTAAAGTATTTCACTTGTTCCCCTTACACTAAAATTAAGCATCTCAATGTTTCGGTGTTGCCCCGAAGTATGAAGATAGCTGTACCGTATTTAAGCCTTCGCTACTCTGAGAAAGCCGCACGCAAACACAAGTATGTATAAATGATATACGGGGCATGACCATTCTCCCTGCAATGGAAATGAAATGTCTGTGTTGGTGAATATGTGCAAAACTTGCATAACGCGAAATGCTTTTAGAGGCACATCTGTTTAATACAAGCAGCATCGATTTGGTGATCCAATACGTCAGCCTGATTGAGCATTGTGTTTCGTCCCTACCCGCTTTATTGTCAAGGCATTTAAGCAAGTGTCGCCTGGAGGTCATTGTCCTCCACAGCAGCGGCTTCCCCGGGCTTCCGCGTATTCTCGACTTGGAAACGCAAGCGTTTCTTTTAAACAAAGCTATTTCTTTCTCTTGAGTTCCCAAGAGTCGAGTCGTATGCACATTGGTAGTTTTCTGTTACGGGCCAATTACAATATTACCTAGCGTATTGACGTAAAGCCAAATCAAAGTTCTGTTTTGAACGTCTCCAAAGGCGTGGCTAGGCCATGATTATTATTTTCGTGGCAGGCTTAGAGGAGGGAGCAGGACATTTAAATGCAGCTTCCGCTACCTGGGGTCCTGAAGATTCAATTGTATTGCACTCCTGTGTAAATGCTACCTAGCGGCGCTCTTGATCATGCTCAATGTCAAAGTGCATCACGCTGGTGGCTCGGCCACCACAATGGTTGTGCATTAAATTATGGTGGGGCTGTGGCGGAAAGCACACAACCTTTCCTATGAATTACTAGCATTATTTTACACTTCCCTAAGTATTAATGAACGTCCGCCAGAAGTTTACTATATATATATATATATATATATATATATATATATATATATATATATATATATATATATATATATATATATATATATATATATATATATATATGACATTGATAAAGGAGGAGGCATCATTGTTAAAGCAAAGACAAGCTTTATTCGCGTTTGCCCGCAGCCACGCCATCACTTTCATCATTCGCTGTCAAAAATGAATTAGCTGGGTGTTAGTAAAAAGATATGCCGTCTTGCACTGAAATAATCATAAACAGTTTTTTCAGGACTTTGGGACGTTGAACTGCACATATTATCATTATAACCCTTTTCAAAATACCCAGTCAACTGAGAAATTCATCATTTCGCTGCCATGCTCGTATCAGATGCTGCTGCTGAACGGGCAGGGACACTTTGAAGGAATTGTCTCAGTTCACTTGTTCCCTCCTCTATCAGGCGCCTCCTCTCATCTCTACGCATCACTGCCACGAGGCGTGAGCTTCCTTTGCGAGCCTTTTTAAGCGACACACTGCAGTCATATTCTTTCCTGGCTCATCAGATCAGCGAGCTCTAGAGAATGACTGCGTTCATGCTTCGTCGACGAATGAACCTCGGAGAAAACTAAATATGATCTGTCTTTTGTGTCTATATTATTTTATTGCTTTTTTGTTTCTTCGCCGGTTCCAGGTGGTTCGGAATTTTCTATAAATTTTGTTATGCCCCTCTCTGCTTAAAACTGTGAACACTCGTGTTTTTTTTGTTTTTCTTTGTTGTTGAAAAACGCGCTCAGCTGGCCTGCTACGCTGATATCTTTTTTCACACACCCCGACACTGTTTCTTCATCATTCTTATCGCACATCTTTAATAGCAAATAGCCGGGACGGCAAGTGAGAACATAACTCCCTTTTCGCTCTTCCGCCCTCATGACTGGCACTGACATTCTCGCAAAACTTCCGATAGTCTTTAAATTTGCTTTTCTGTCGCTCTATTCTCTGTCGACTCTCTTCTCGGCTCATAGGGCTTTTTGAGAATCTCCTGTCACCGAAGTGTAAAATAAAAAAATAAAGCGCTCGTTTTCTGTACAGTCTACAAGCGCGTTCACTACAAGCTTTCCACTAAGTATACGTTGATTTTCATTTCATATGCAGGATAAATACGTACACGCAATTGTCAACCGAAAGGAGGCAGGAGCTCAGGGAAGGGTATAAGCTTGAAGAGATGAAAAAATTGTGAATGTGGTGTGTCACTTCACCTACACCTCGTGTTCTCTAATTTTCCATTCACGCATTGGTCACACTCACATTCATGCGTACAAAATAACAAGGCAGGGGTGGGTCCCTTCTCCTCTTAATCATCAGGGGGAGGGGAGCTGCCAAGTAGGGCCCAATTTTACACAGTCGAACATGGGTTGTCATTTATTATCGCGCCGCATTATGTTCATGCAATCTTTTTCCTTCCTATTGGGGTTGATCAAGTAGTATTGATATCGCATTCAAATAGCGGTTTACTTCCATTCCCGACGCCCGAAAGACGGAGAACAAAGGCAGCGCGTTGTGGGCAATGTGTAAATGCCTTATTTTTATTTTTCCGTCTATTGAGAAGTGAGTGCAATGACTTTATTACATCCACAATATACTCAGCGTCACCTGCAGGGCTAACCCCACTCGGAGATGGTCAGGTTAAACCTGACCACCCTCACGCGGGTCCTCAGGACGCAAGGTGTGGGAGCAGGCTAGTTGGTGTTCCATGTTTTTACTAGCTTTATTCTTTATTCTTTATTCAATGATTACCCCGCTTAGCCCGAAGGCGCTGCAGCAGGGGGGTTACAATGTCGAGAAAAACACATCTTCATTAATACAGCACACTTGTTCATTTGACAAGTGATTCCATTCTCTAATGGAACGAACAAAAAACGAATTAGCATACAAATTAGATCTGGTACGGTACTCTAAAATCTTGAAACAATGATCATTTCGCGAAGAGATATAATGAGGACTGTGAAGGTACTTTTCTTTTCGAATGCCAGTTTTACCATGAAATATTTGGTACAGGAAGGAGCTTTAGCCGCAGTTTCTTTCGACGCGATGAGAGTAATTCCCACCCTAGTTCATTCTTCATATTGGTGCAACTGTCATTTCTTGAGTACCGGCTTAGGACAAACCTTGCAGCTCTATTTTGTATTTTTTCAAGTTTGTAACTTAAAGTACTTTGCCAGGGGTCCCACACGGCACAGGCGTATTCAAGCATAGGGCGAATGTATGTTGAATACGCCGTTGATTTCAAACATGCCGGCGCTTGTGTCAGGCTGCGCTGTATAAAATTTAGTGACTTGGTGGCCTTCGCAACAACTGAATCAACGTGTGAATTCCATTAACAGTCGGCTGAAAAAGTTACACCTAAATATTTATAATGCGGTTTTTGTGTTACTATACTATTACAGATTACATACTCTGAAGCTAACTTGGTTTTTTTACGCGTGAAAGTAACATGAATGCATTTATTGGCATTTAATGTCATTTTCCACCTTGAACACCATTTTTGGATGCGCGATAAGTCGCTTTGGAGCAGGGCGACATCACTCTCATTTCTAATCTTTCTGTACAAGACACAGTCATCTGCAAACAACCGTATATTAGAATCAATTCCTGAGCAAATGTCATTTATATATATTAAAAATAAAAGTGGCCCTAGGACTGAGCCCTGTGGCACCCCTGAAGTGATGTTTACAAAACTTGATTTTTTGCCATTTAATACTACACACTGTTGGTGGCCTGAAAGGTAATTTTCTATCCACACCAGAACTTCGCGGTCAATGTTTAGCGCTGCAAGCTTACTTAAAAGAAAAGAGTGCGACAGAGTGTCGAAAGCTTTTTGGAAGTCCAGGAAGAGGCAATCGATTTGTCCGCTATTGTCTATTTCAGATACTAAATCATGGTTAAATTCAATTAATTGTGTTGTACAAGATAAGCCCTTACGAAAACCATGTTGTTGAGACGCCAGCAAGTTGTTTGTTGATAAATGTACCATAATTTCTTTATACAGAATATGCTCTAATAACTTGCAGGGTATGGACGTAAGTGAAATAGGTCTATAGTTGGTTACGTCTTTCTTGGATCCACTTTTATGAATAGGAACTGTATGTGCAATTTTCCAGTCATCTGGGAGGGCACCGGAGGACAAAGACTTTGTGTAGATTACGTGCAGGTAAAGAGAAATTGACTCAGCACACTGCTTTAAGACTCGAGGTGAAATTCTGTCCGGTCCAATTGCCTTATTATCGGTAAGTTTGTTTAGTAATGCCCTAATTCCATTCACACTTAACTCTACTGATTGCATTTTCGGCACGGAACTTGTGCATTGCGAAGCACTAGAGCTATATTTCGGCAAGTATACGGAAAGGAAGTAGTTGTTTAAACAGGCAGCTTTCTCAGTGTCGTCTAATAACTCCTCATTGTTGAATACAATTTTGGTGATTCCCGAGGGGTCTGCTCCATAGCCTTTTATGTATTGCCAGAACGCCTTTGAATTAGTTTTTATTTTGTTTCCAAGTTTTTCGAAATAGTGCCGCTTAGCCACCTTTATATTGAGCTTAAACTCTCGAGTCACATCATTCAAGCTTTCAAAGTGCCGATGGCATTTAGTCCTTTTATATTTTAAATATATGCGCCTTCTTTTTCTTACTATTCTTAAGATACGAGCAGTCATCCAAGGTTTGTTTCGCTTTCTAAGTCTACCACTTTTGATACTGGGTATGTAGGTTTCTGTAAGCTCTTTGATTTTTTGTTTAAACTTAACCCATAATTCTTGTACGTCACAGTCATCTGAGAGACACTCAAAAAGCGGCAGATGATCGAGAAGCTTCCTTGATATGCTAGCGTAATCACCTTTGTCATAGAGGTACACCATTCTCCTCTCCTGTTTCGTTTGTTTTTCATTTTTCGTTTGGGCAATGGCGACGACAGCATGGTGGTCACTTATTCCTGGTACGACATTTACTGAATTCACCATATTTGGCGAGTTGCAAAAAAACAAGGTCCAATGTACTATTGCCTCGTGTTGGAGCATCAACACATTGGATTAACCCGCAAGAATCTACAATGTGCTTCATCTCAAGGTTTAAGGTTCCCCCCGCTGTCATCTCACAAGTTCCGTCACGCCAAGATAAATCAGGCAAGTTGAAGTCTCCCGCCAAAATGAACATGTGACAAGAAGCTTCCAAAACAATTTAATGCAAAAGCTTTAACGCGACTACGGACGAGTTTGGAGACCGATAGAAAGTACCTGCTACAAACGAGGAATTATCTCGCATAGTAATTTTGCACCACACGGATTCTACTTCTTGATGACCTATATCTAATTCAGATGAATTTAAAGAGCGACGAACTAAATGAAAAACGCCCCCACCCGTGCGGGATCTATCTTTTCGATAAGCAGCAAAGTCGCTGGGAAACACCTCGCTATCTCTAATAGAAGGGTCCAGCCATGATTCAGTTCCGAATACTAGATCAGCTTTTACAGAATCGATAAGAGCCGCGAGTTCATCAGCTTTATTGACAACGCTTCTGCAGTTCACTGTCAGTGTTATCAGATGTTGTATTTGACGCCCCCTTTTTTCTGGCAAGGGTCATTTTTTTACAATTTGAACGACTTCTTCCTTTTCTTTGTCCCACCTATATGTTTTACCATCCACAATTAACTTATCAAAGTTCAACCTAGCGCGATGTTTTTCGTTCATGTTGTTGGTTTTAACATATTCCCAAAGTCTTTTCCGAATATATCTTGTTTCCGGTGCATAATCTTGCTCGACACTGTACGTCGTTCCCTTGAATTTCTTAGCTTCGGAAAGAACACGGAACTTTTCTTTGTAGGAGCCAAAGTTGACAATGATAGGCCTGTTTTTTGATACATTATAACGACCTATACGATGCACTCTTTCCACTGACTGCAATTCTAAATTCAAGTTTTCTTTGCAGATGTTTTTGAGCAGTAGTTCAGACTGTTCCCACGTTTCTGATTCAGAATCGCTGACCCCAAAAAAGACCAGGTTGTTTCTCCGGCTTCTATTTTCCGAGTCGACGCCCTTGTCATGCAGCTGCTTAACTTCTTTTGCTATTGTCCTAATGGTGTTTTCTTGGTCGCTTAATTGTTCTTTGAGCGTAGTAATTTGACCTTCAGTCACACGTAATTTACCGTTAATTTCTGCGATCATTTCTTCGTGTTTTACCAATTTGGTGTCGATGGCCTCTAACTTACTCAAAATTGTAGCCTGACCAGTTTGTAAGGTTTTAAGCAGTTCGAATTCTTGTGCATTTAGCAGGACCTCTTGGGCATTTAGCGACAAGCTGAAACGCTTGTCCTCGTTGTTCCCTTAGTCCATTGTTACCTTTGCTGCACTTCAGCTTGTAAAGATCCTCTGGACCACCAGGTATCGAGAGTCGAGGCCCTGGGCCTCAATCAGCTTGTTTATTTCCTCTTGTTGGAAACGGGGACAGGCAAAGGCACAGCCCCACAGGACATGCTCGAAGTGCGCATAAGCGCCACACAATGGACAATCCGGGCTTGAGAACTGTTCTGGGTATATTTTTTGCAGTGCCGCAGGGCTCGGGTAGGCTCTTGTTTGAAGCAGTCAGAGAGTAACAGCTTGGGCCTTGCATTCTTTCGAGCTTGTATTGTCGAATACCCCGAAAAACACAATGGCGCGGGCTAGACAGATGACACTGGCTCTACAAACTGTGTCGCTGAGTTTTTCGCCCTATTACGCGATGCATCCATACCATCTAGCTCGGCTTATCTTGCACTTCGAACTCGACCAAAAAAAAAAAGGGTCAGGGGGTGGAGACACTATGGGAGCCACGGCGAACGTGGTCCCCACCTCCTTAAATAAGGAACTCTGAGACCGCGCTTATGATGGCATTGATGTTTTCGTCAGCAAGAACAGATCCTTAAACGCTAACCTCCTACAACACGTCTGTTGTAACAAAATCGGCTGGTGAAGGCACCACTGCATAATTTCCCTGGTTTACATGAAGCCCTACTTCACCTAATTTGTGCGAAGGATTAATTATTCGCCTAGGACGTCCGTCCTTACCGCTTATACAGCTACACTCACACATGATTCTGTCGTCAAACGCTGTTATTACCTGTACAAAACAAACCAATTTGCGTGCCCGTAGGCACTCTTGTAATTCCGGAAGGCGTGGCTTTCTAAAAACAGAAAGCTGCAGTGGTACCTTTATGAATCGAGTTTATTTAAGAGCTTCTGTTTTGGTAGGATATCTTGTCACAAGTCCACCGCTTCTCGTAATGTTATGTCCTTGCTCATGAATCGACGGTGCTTATATTTGAGGACCGTACGAAGGAACTAGATGAAACGTAAGCTGTCTTTTTGACTCACGACACAAGTGATATGTACTCAATGAAAACAAAAACTGACTTTCCGTAATTTATTTTCTTTAACAAAACGTACTTCTACGCAAAAAATAGGTTACAAGCAGGTGAGTACTTCTGCTATTCAAAAGGAAAGCCAGCGCACATGCTGCGTGTCCTTTCGACATGCGTTGTATGATTTTTTAAGAGCAATCAACTCTGACTTTTGCTGCTATTTTAGCTTGTCGAAACACGAGCAATAGGGGACACGTATTGAACGCAATTCGCGCAGAAAGCGTACGCTTTCATTACTGTCAGAACTTGGTGTTGGCTATGCTTTTCTTTTTTTTTCTACTGCGAGACCCTACATAGAAGTTCTCAAGAGTGTATGGACCGTACGGTAAAATACAGCTCATTTTTTTTTTTAAGTATTGAGCTGGCTCAGCCTTTCTGGGGCGTTTTGAATAGGGTGCCTTATGTATGCGGATTCCCGTACTGAGCTGAAAGGAAAACAGGCGGTCAATCCAAACACGTCCACTTTGTTTGCTATAGAGGTTTCGTTTATATGACTGTTTTGTTACAATGGAGACGTGGTGTACTATGTCGTTTCTGTTGCTGTTCTGCCTAAAGGAAGAGGAGAAGGAAAGAGCTTTTATGCTGTCATTCAAAAGCATTTTATATACAGAAATACTGGCAGTTGGCGCGTGTATCTGTGAATGTAGGATATAGATGTACAAAGCTTGAATTTGCGTGAATTCAGAGGAACTACGCCCGTTCGAAGGAAGCAGCTTCAAAATTTTCTTTTTATGGGATGCCGACATACCATGCGCATAATATATTCAAAGTGACACAGCTCACTTTTGTCAAGCTGCTGAGAGACATGTTTGGGTTAGTATATTAATAAAGCAATGCTTTTTCATTATCAGACCTCTTAAATCACCATAGTACTTTCCTCTTCAATCAACCGGCTGTTTGAAATTAATCACGTATCACTTTCCTGACTCTTTGAACTACGCCATAGGTAAACATGTAAAAAGATAGCCTGTTAGTATTGGTAAAAATACCTAGCTCACATAAATTTAAAGGCAACATTGTGAGGCATAGGTGCATATTTGAAAAGAAGCTGATTGCACAGAACACACACTTTTTGTCAAGATCTTCACAAGTAACACATATAACAATATTGTCAACAAAGCTTCACATTTTTAAAACTCTTTTTAGGGGCAAGAAGTCGGCCTTGGTTTTGTAGATACGTCGTTGATCAGAGACATGGCATCACAGCGTCACCTCACAACTCCAAGGAATGCCAAAGGGCTCATTTTGAGGCTACTATGCATGATGTACTGTTGAAGAAATGTCCCGCCAAAAAGTAAAAGACAACTCGTGCCGCAGTCTTTATTTGCATTCAGTGCCTTCATTTTAATAAATCCGAAATTGTCTGTTCTAAGCATTACGAAGCACACATAAATGACTGGCCCTTTCATTTTAGCCAAGACATCGCGAAGTAACTTTACACTGAACTGATATGAAGAGAAAGAAAAAGAGAAAAAGCTTCCGTTTCTAATATTAAAAAAAATTGAAACAAGCATTCGTTTCGGAAAATGAAATACGCGATGAATTTCGGGAGTGTACACCTAAGTACATTTTTTAGAGTTAGAAAAATAACCTCAACCTAGATAGATGTTGAACGGTGTGCTACAGTAGTGTTGATAAAAAACGCCCGCGCGCGAAAGGCATGGATGAATAAAAACGGAAAGCCTTAATCTTTCAAGCTTCATAAGGTACTCTGCCGGATAGAAGAGTCGGCTGCTTCTCGAGGCCCATCTAATGCTGGCGGTCTTAAGATGATTTTTCATATGCCGTCAGTGGGAACCCGCTCATTAGCACCTTTCTGTATTTAAAAGAAAGAGGCTTATGCACGAAGCATTAGAAGCCAAGGCTCACTGATGAGGCCGCTAATAACAGCTTCTTCCCGGGGCTCTCGCTGTACCTCAGTATCTTCTCATTCATGAAACGGTAAGTCTGGAAAAAAGACTGTCTCACACAGCTCGAACAGTGTGCGTTTTGTTTTGATTCTGTCGATATCACTTATCTTTCCTACCACTTGCTTTTCTTTGAATATGATAGCGCGAACTCCTTCATAGAGAAGTAAAAGTCATGTAGCAATGACGGCACGCTGTCCTGCAATAATATATATCCCGTCATGTATCAAAAGTATAAATCATAAAGTATGCATTTCGGAGCAAACATTAGTGAACAACTTTTTCACTATTCCTTGGACCACAATGCTTCAATGCGTTTATCACAGTGTAGAGCAAAGACCTGTCACAAGAAAAAGATGTAAAGTTTTTCAATAGGCATCATTGTGATATATTAAAATTTAGTCGTACAATATTGGAGGTGAAAATCTATCTTCTGTGTGTAATAACCTCGCAGGACTGCTATGCAGTAAAAACGAAAATGCAAACTATCGTTAGCCTCACTTAAATTGTATATTTTAACTAAATATAGTTTAATTATTTGTCCCTTTCAACGGGGGTGTTCATATGCTATACATAGAGGCCGGGATTCATGAATAAGTATTTCTAAGTTCTAGGGTAATCTGGGTTTACTAAATAAATTGATGGTATTTCCTAACGTATAAAAAGCGACTGCTCATTCCCATGCACTGTGCATGTTATGCGTTTCATTCGTCAGATTAGGAAACACAGCACCATCATCATCAATATAACTTTGAGAAGCACTATTACTGCAATCTTTGCGACGCAGTTTCTCATTGTTACGAAACAACTCGATATCTCAGTCGATATCTGAAAAAACTGAAAGCAGTTCGATATGAGTTCATTCGCTACATGTTCCCAGAATGCACTCGTTGGAAAAATTCAACATTGCGATAGAAGCCAAAGGAAAATGCGCGGTATAATCGTGCACAAAGTTCTTTTTTTCGCTGTGTCTGCTAGTGTCATCTCTTTGTTTCGCTATCAAGCTCAGAATCGAGCACTGTGATGATGGCAAACACGTGTACTCCATCAACAATATGGATGCCACTGACTCCATCAGTGCAAGGATTCTCATTTATTTTACGAAGACTGGCGCAATGCGTAAATCCTAAAGAAATGAAGGCACCGTGCTGATCGGACGCCATTTCGCAGAGCAGCTCCAAAAAAGTATGGTTCGATCGTTGGCTGTGCTTTCTGCTTTCAAATGTTTCGTATCTCGTTGCATCGCTGAGATAGCAGGGGAGTTTCTGTGCAGCTATGAAGCTAAGAGACGAGATTCTTTCAGGGGATCACTTGGCCTGTTCGTGTTTGCACGCACCAAGAACCAGTGAGAGGGTCTCAGCTAGCCAAGTTACATCCATGACTTCTGTATACGTAGGAACCGTACGCCACTGTCAAAGATAGTCGCTGCGTTAGTTAGTCGAGGAGTGTGTGCTGGGTGGCCAGTTCGTTAGGCTTTTAGGGCTTCAACTGTACTCTAGACGAGACACCACAGTATAAGAGAGCACGAACCCAGACTAAAGTTGTTGTTCTGCGTTCACCCTGCCTTCGACTCTGGTGTCTCGTCTGTTTGAAAAGAGCAGCGAGAAATGCCAAAGGAATACTAATGGCGGCATCAGTGTGTTTTGTAGCGCTAGGAATTATTACGATTTCTTACGTGGATTTCTTTTTCTGCTTTGTCACTGCATACGTTCGCTGCTACGTGGAGACACCTACTGCTCTGAGAGAACTTCTGCACTAGCAAGAGTGAAAACTGAGAAGTGAGTAGCTTCTGGTATGCGTCTCTGGTGCGAACCGCCAACACCACTAGGCACACAAGTATACGTCAAGATCCCGTGAAGATATGATCTTATCTCTCTAGTACGCTGACGCTCGTCTCAGCACGAACGGTCGCTACGGGGCTTAGAGGAATACACGGTTGTTCTCGTGCACTCGGCAAGACAGTCAACGAGGGCTTACTGGCGAAGAGATAAATTTGGAAGGTTTTCGTAGTTCAGCTTGAATCTAGACCCTGCTCTTCCTCTTCATGCGAACAAAGAGGTGAGCATTCACACGTACTACCCGTGTTGTGCCGCTTCGGGTCTGCCAGCTGCCAAACGGTCTGGAAAGAGGGCCCTCTTCCTCTCATCTTCTTCCAGCCGTAGCTACCGAAACTAGTTGCTGCTCCTTTCCTTTTGCTCGAGTGCCGGTGTGTTTTCTTTACGGCTCCCCAGAGCACTGCGTCATGCTGTCAACCGCGTTGTCCGCGCTCTCTTTACTCGTACTCCTTCTGAGTACTTTCTTCTTGCGTGTGCCCGACCAGGCATCGCGTGTCTGCAGCGATGTACATCGGTGACCCCCGGCTTGCGCCCCGCCCCCACCAGCACGCTCAGACCCCCTCTTATGACAAGGCACATTCGGTCTTTTGCTGCCTACCCTCTGTGCCGCTCTGTCTCTTCCCGACAGCACGCGTGGTTTAGTCTTCTGAGAACCTCCGGTGCGAGCGGCTGAAGAGGGCGAATACAATGTACACCTTTGAAGCTTCTTTGTCGACAATATTTTCGTCTTTTCTTTCTTATGGTGTCAGTGCTTTCTCCTGATCTGAATGTTCTTTCTTTTCTTTCTTTCTTTCTTTCTTTCTTTCTTTCTTTCTTTCTTTCTTTCTTTTTTTCTTGCTTGCTTGCTTTCCTTCTTTCTTTATTTCTCGTTTTATGCGAACTAGAATCTTTTGTTGGTATACCCATACTTTAAAAGTCATTAGATTGCCTTTGTCAATGTCATACTCGGTAGGAGCTCCCAGAGGCTTGGGCTCCGAGCCTACTCTCGATGGATGCGGTCTATATCGAACGACGATGTTTCTTAGCCGCTTTGTAGAACATCACGGCTTAGTGAGTACTTTAGGACACTTTCATTTCAACCTGATAGAAGTATGGTCATCAACAAGAAAGGAGGTTAGTATGAGTGGATATGGATATGCCACGCCTGTGTGGGTGTACAGGGAATGCGGACTTTTTGTTATGTGCGTCATAGTGGTCCCACACAGTACACCGCCTATCTTCGCCAGGTTGAACATTCTACCAAATGCATATAGCAGCACCGCGTAGGAATGAAAAAAAAGAGGTACAGATGAACCAGTGGGACCACTGCTTTATATCGATAAGAAGACGTCAAGTTGCACGAGCGGTGTATTCCTTGATCTCCTCTTCCTTATTAAGAGATCCTCAAGGAGTGGCATGTTGCAGGACATCTTGTTGCATGCTCTCTCTCTTTTCTATTGTTACCTGTTTTGGACTCACCAAAGTAATGGTTTTTTGACTCAATAAATAAATCTGAAATCTTAGAAACGTAGCAATCACCCCTTATACAAACAAACATGCTGAACGATAACACCAGTTTGTGTCTGTGTCATCGTCCGTCTCGCTGTGCCTCTTATTTGAAGCGTTGTGCCGTGTAGATGTCTACACCTGCGCTCAATGTAATGTGAAGCTTAGCGAACGTTGTGAGCTAAATACTGAGCATAATATTTCTGCTGAACGAAATCAAAATGTTTAAATGCACAAATTCATTATTTCTAGGTTAGTTTTTCAGAGACTTTACAAATTTCAAGGCACAAAACAAAACCACTGAGTAGGTTGCAATGTTTATGATTACGTCAAGTGCTCAGAAAGGAAGCACGAGATTATTAAAATTTTGACTGTACGATTGCAAAATGTATGCAAAGCATGAAGTTTGTATGCAAGCATGAAGCACTGTTAAATATAGAAATTCAAAATTGAAAGATGCACAAATGAATAAAAAAATCACGAGACTGCAGAACACAGCTGTGTGATTGAAATAACGGATGTGATAACGTACTGATGAACCTTGCTCGATATGTGTGAACGTAAAACTGCAGATGTACTTACTTAAATAGGGCCCATAAATAAAATGGCCTGCCTCTTGCATTCAGGCCAGAAGTAGTTGTCGTAGGCCCCGAATAAGTGGAACATGGATAGCTGAGCTCCCCATATCCTACTTTATTACGATACGCATTAGTATCTGCGAATAAAAAGTTCTCTCATTCTCCGCAATAAATTGTGGTGCTCGTAAGGCTAAGGATTGAATTAGCATAGCCGAGTAGAATTTATTGCTGCCACTGAAGGAGTGGTAGATAGCGCCTATTCAAATACTGAATCTCGAAATTCAGTAAGCAAGTGAAAGGGGTGAAGTTGAACTCTCTCTTTGACTGAACACTGAAAATATACAAGACACATCGACGCCGAGACGTCTGCGAGCAGTTCGGTTGCAATTTCGGCTGTTTGCAATAAAAAAATCTGTATAGAAGAAAAGTGAGTCTAAAGGAAATGACCGTAATATTTTATAGGAAGCATTCAGCACATAAGACAGGCAGCTTCCATATATTGTTGCCCTATAATGCCTCAAAAGCTGAAATACGGATGCCGAGTAATCATGAGGATAGTGTCCATTTCTGAAATGTCTTGGATGACGGCTACTGCCGGAGAAAAGCTGTATATGTGGATGGCGCACATGTTCTACTTAGCAATAACCTTTGAATTTTTCCTTTGTGACGTCTTTCTCAGTCACTTGTTGATGGGCCTAGATTGCTCAACTCTTGACTGTACTCAACGTTTTACTGAAGAGTAGCTTAAAATTTTCGCAAGAACGTTCTTAGGTTATAGTACAGTGTAACAAAAGAAAGAGACAGCCAAGCCGGCCAAAACTAACAGCGCCGCGTTCTTTGTGCGCAGCTCGGCTTTCTTTCTTTTTTTTATTAGTTGCGTTGCACCAGTTGATAAACCAACATGTTCAATCCTCAACAGTAATATTTCTATCGGAGCCATCAATTTCTCTCAGATGTCAATGAACCAACATTGCAATATTTGATGAGCCTCACAAATTCGGCAGACGAGGAAAGTTTGTCCTCTGCGACCAGTCTGTACCACTGATATTTTTTTTTTGTTGCATGCGTGGCATTTCTAAATTTAATGCCGAGGCTTATCATACAGATTTATTGGTGGAGGACAAGGTTTCATCCGGTGTCTTGATCGTCATACCTCTACCGGCTTTGCATTGAGCCTGTCATTTAAGAAACCATAGCACCTTATACACGTACTCGCCTACCCCCCCTTCTCCATTACATTATCCTGTTCTTAGTTGATAGCGACATTAAAATACATCGGCTATTTCAAATCCATGTATCTATGAGTGCATTAGAGGATGGAAATGCGCTCTTGAGTGCATGCCCTTATTTTCTCGTTCGCGCTTATTCAATGTGACTTCGAGTAGCCGTACAAAACTGAAAAAAAAACGCTATAATCAACTACATGCAGGTTTTCCAAAAGATAATTAGCTTACCACGTAGTACTAGCTATGGAGAAATGGGAATGAAAGAATAAATACAAGGGGGTACAGAACTTCTGTACAGGTGCACTGTCGTGAATTTTCGAAGTACACCATCTTAGTCTATTATTGGCTATACATAGCGACATCACATCGTCCACTTACACGCACAAAGTAGTATTTTTAGGAGACGCAACAGCTCATGATAACGCCCACACACACGTTGGTGTATTCGAGTATTCCTTCGCGTAGGAAATGTCACTGAAACCAACGCTCTCAGAAGTGAAAATGTCTTTGACAAGGCAGCAACTTCGTCAACACTGCGACGGGTCCTCTTGTCAAAATATCGACGCCGTGGTCTTTCCTTGTTCAGTGATTCCTCATCCCATCAAGCTTCCATGTTCCTCTGAACTTCTATCTTGCGTACTTCTTTTGTCTTATGCGGGCATATGCAAACTATACAACGCGAGAAGGGGAACATAGTGTCACTCAAGTTTATGGTTGTGTGTGTGGACCATCCTACTCCGTAACCTTGAATAGAGATGGCCATCGCTCACACGTTTTCAGGCCTTTTAGCGAAAATGCTAGCTTTAGCATCAACGAACGTAAAGCTCAGCCATGACGCAAACTTCTTGAACCATACTGCGCGCCTTCTGCCGCATGTACACGTCATCAGTTAACTCATAAGGGTGACCCACTAGGGAGTGTGAACGTGCATGTTGCATGTGTTAGAAGCAGTTAGAGCGGGGTTGTGAAGCAGTGAGTTTTCAAACTCAATCTTTTTTTTTCTTAAATTAATGTCAATGGCTAAATAAACAAGCTTTCTTACACGCTGAAGAAAAATTTTGAGAAAAAAATTCTGTCATGAGACACTTCTGTGCTGATGCTGAAGAGACAAATAATTTAGAAAAAGTAAATGCATTTCTCGCACATATCAGTGGGAACAGGCAGAATGGAACACCGCGCAAAAAAGAAAGAAAGAAGAAGAACGCTTGGAGCTCAAAGTACTTGCAAAGTATCTGTCTGTTGTTTTGATAGCAAAACTAGGACGCATAAAAGTCCCATGATACAACGTTGCGGTCAGGCTTCTAGGCAGTCAACCAACGGCATCCAGCGAGCTGCTGCAGCCTGCTCTGGTCTGCTGTGTAGAAGCTCATATAGTGGCCTCTTTTTCCATTTTCTCCTCTGTCTCCGTTCTCGACAGAGAGCACGTGGACGTTCGTTCTCAAAAGCGCACATTCTCCACCTCACCACTCTAAGAATTCATCTTCATATCTGTCGCTAACCGCTTTTTGAAAAGCGAGGACCTAGTTTAATCTTGGTTCTCCCCGCTCTTCGACAAATTTACGGCTGTGCGAGGCAATAAAAGTGCCGTCCCAGGGAACGTCCTGCATACTGAGGGAGCACCGTTTTCGATATATGTGACAATAAATGCTGTCTAAAAATGCAGCTTTGTCCCACTTTTCGCACTCACCTCTCTGCTCTTCTTAAAATCGCAAGCGGTTATCGCGAAATGCCTGCCTGCGGTCAAGGCGGCCGTGCTATTAAACGGAGTATCCCTCTGCACACGTCCCACGCTTCGAAGAATGGCGCTCGCTATCTCGCTTTTATGGGCTCAATTAGGATACTATTGTATTTTATTCTGCCAATACAGTGGCTTGTCGTCGTGGCTGTAAAGACTTCACAAGTGCGTGCAGTTTTGCCAAACACGAGGACTGGGAGTACACACTGAGAAGATTAACATCATAGTCACGATAGGGCTGGCAAGGTATATAGTAAGCACTAGTGTAGCTTGCTTTTGTCTCTACACGGTTATTATAACGTAATGAACTGAGTTAATGCCCATAGTCGTGCCATAAATTGAAGCTTCAGTGAGGTAATTATCATACAAGAGAAACAACGCTGAAGCGATATGTCTAGTGGTTCACTTCATAGAACGAAGGTCATTTGTGAGATCACGCTCGTCCAGTGGCGGTTACCACAGGCTGCTGAATCAAATTCGCGGTGGCCGTGGTAGCCACGCTCATTTTCGATGGAGGCAAAAATTCTGGAGGCCCGTGAACTTAGATTCAGGTTGCACGTTACAGAACCCCACCTGGTCGAAGTTACCACAGCCCTCCACAACGGTGTTTTTCATAGTCATATAGCGATTATGGGACGTTAAACTCTCTACAATTATTATTATTAAAGTACAGATAAATACGTCACCCGTCACCTAAAATAAAATAGAAAAATCTAACTCCATGTATGCAACTTCACATCCTCCACAATGTCTGGGGTATTAGCTTTGTTTTGACCGTCAACTTGCGTCTCAAAACCTGGTCAGAAACCTGGCCAAAGATTTGAGTGCGTGCATATCGTTTGCCTCACTGAGTCCACTGTAAAGGCCACACGTTAGTGTCCTGTGCTGAAGTCGAATAGTTGGCAAATACTCGGTCTTCTTTGACAAAGAACACTACGTCGAAGGCGAGTGTCATGCAAGTACAAGTCGTCTTCCGCGAAACGTTAATTGCGTCCCTGCAATATTACGTAGAATGTAGTGGACACAAGGAACAAAAGCATTCATGTTTTCACTTTCTTCAATTTGCCAAGTCTTCTCATGCATCTTAATTCCGTTGTGTACATTGACTAATAAGGAGGCTAATAAGAAGCATATAATGCAGAAAACATTTCCTTTTGCAATTATTTCCATTTTTCCTTATATCTTTATAATAATAGGTCATATAAAAATCTGCAAACTTCTGATATTCTTCTCCATAACTATGGATAATGTAAGCCCGAAAAATACACGGCCAGCAGCTTTATCAGTGGGGCCACGTCGCGTCCAAGGACCGCTTTTATTCATTCACTTACATGCGACTACTTCTCAAAGCGAAACACGTGTGCCATGTTTGAAATTCGGTTGCTCAAGAGAAAGGAGGGGGAGCAGCCGGAAATACACGCAGGTAGCTCACGGCTGCCCATAAAACATTCACGACAACTCATCCGTCGCGTCAGTACACAGCATAGCCGTCTTTCCTTCGATTGGTAGTTTTCCTTTCCTTTTTTTTTTACATTTTCGCGTCTCCTCAGCGAGTCCCATCTCGCTACGTGAGAGTTTACGCTTGGATTGAACTCAAGCGGCTCCCTGATTTTTTTTTCTCAAAATTCAATAATGCGCAGTCCTTTTGAGATAGTGCTGTTTTCTTTTAGTTCTATGCGGAAGCTTCCTTCCTCGGTACGGCTAATGAACGTGCGATGCTTTCAAGTCACGAACGACGAGGAACTTGTCTGTTGAACGTCCATCACGGTTGAGATAAACACGGTTGAACGTTCGAAGGTAGTGCTTCGAAAGTTTTACCTAAACTACTGTAGAGCAGTTCATTTACTAAATGTCGCCGTCAAAATGAACACGTTATTTATATGTGCGTGATTATCGTTATTCATTCATTATTATTTATTAAGGAGTAGCGAAATAGCGTACGTACTTTACCAGTTTGTAATATGAAAGAACTTTTCTTCTTGTTTTCTTTCTCGTCTGAGAAAATGAAGCAAAATAATAAGGATGTTAAAGATCAACTGTTAGTCCCGTCTATGCTGACGTCTACTTTGACGTTTTATCGTATTTTTAAATTTTCATTCATTTTCACGTTAGAAACTACAAAGTAGCACGAAAAGTGGAAGATTGATTAAAGATTCACAACTCTATTTTTCACACTCACTCACTGTAAACACATATAAAACATTCATCGTGAAAGATAATGATTAAGTGAAGGTGAAACATCAACCAGCAAGAGAAATCAACGAGCAACATATCGCATAACTGATGCTCGATTGAATACAGCAAGACATTGTTCATAGTGTATACGATTAAAGCAGCCGTCATGAAGTGGCGTGTTTCAGTCATCCAGTGTATTTTTTATAGAATATACTATTTTTTTAACTTTCTATTCATACGCTATGATTACCAAGAGGCGCCTGTATCTTACATGAAGCAGTGTTTCACGCCTTCATCGGCTTTCAAGAAATTAATTATAGGCGTGGTATTTTGTCTTTGACTGTGAGCTCTTATGCACGCACGCACGCCCACTTACGCACACAGTGCAGTAATGTGTAGTAACAAGCAGATTAAAATTTGTACGTACATGCCTTTTCATAAAAAGATACGCGTTTACGTAAGCCCATCAGAATGGCGAAACAGGGTCATTAAATGAAGAAGCATGGTGTAAATATGGGAGAACTACAATATAGTAGGTAAACCATGAGATTAGCAGTGACTTGAAAATTCCAAAGTGCACGTTTATTTGGTACTACGCGGGCTTCAACAGCGATTATACACTACGCACAGCTACCCGAACTATTTCACCATACTAGAGATGGAGAAGGAAAAAAAAACGGCATGTGCCTTTTCATTTAGGCCTCTAAGCGATGTTTTATTTGTCGCTTAACTGTCCTAAACAAGGCAACTTCCACTGGCAGCTTTTCAGAAAGAGTTGCGGCACTTGCAGTGCGAAAACGCTACAAGTTATATGCTTTAGAGCCGCTCAATCGCCTTAAGAAATAAACCACCGATTGAACCTAGGACATTGCCAGATGCTAATTATATAACAAACAGACTAATAAATTAAATAACTGGAAGAACATAATGCATCGTACGCCAACCTGCACCACTGGTGTTGCTGAGAGCTTCCAAGCGTGCTCTGTCTAACAAGATCACACACGTCGTCCTCACTTTGCTTTGCCAGTACTGCCTGAAATTTTGTTTGATGCTAGAGTTTTAGATTTCGAATCTAAATACTATTTAATACAGTAATATAACATACATGACTTACCTTTTCGTAATCTCATTCTTGTTTTTGTGGTAGCAGAACTACCGCACCACTTCTTTTTATTGCGTGGTTAAAGTTTCTCGGCCTGTCCTTGCTCTTTTGCTCCTAAGCATTTGTATGAGCTTTTGTTGAACTTACATTGTTTAATATCGTTCAATTTAACACAAAGTGCTATTCTTACTTTTAGTCAAGATGGACAAGTAAACGTGCTGGGAAGTTTCTACAGTGTAACTATGCCTGACCGGCTGTTCACGCAGAAGGCAGCACCGACCTTATCGCTGTTGCTTGAGCACAAACATCAACTCACATCGGGCCAAGTTTTCGAAACTCTTGCGTCTGTGATCCTCCACACTTTTCGCGAGCTCAGACGCATTCCTTTCACGCCCTTTGGCCCGCTTATTCGTGAAGCAAGTGTTTTTCGTCGCACTGACGCGAACAAGTAAAAAAAAAACTAAGCTTTTTTCTAAAAGATTAGTCACCGCAGTCTGGACTCAATCTTTTCCTTTTAGTACCTTGATTGTTCGTTCTGATTTCTCTTTTGTTTATTATTTGTGCCTGCGGCGTCCCGCCAAAGGCAAACTACGTCAAAGAGAATCTTCAGATATAAAACCAGACAAAACTGCCGTTTTAGCACCGTGCAGGAGCAAGTACTTTTCACGCCGGTTTTAACTGAACTTGTGGGCTGTTGACACTGCAAGCAGCGCAACTCTCTCTGCAAAGCTGCCGATGCAAGCCGCCCTATGTGGGACACTTGAGCAAAAGCAAATTTAGCATCGCTGAGAGGCCTAAATGGGAAGACACACGCCGTTTCTTTCTCATGCATCCTCAGTATGGTGAAATAGTTCGGGCAGCTGTTCGCGATTCGCTTCATGTATATTTAGAGCACAGCCATTTTTGTTTCGTGTTCAACTTTGTCTTCATATTCTTCCTACCAAAAAACCTACTTCACGACCTATTTTGTCCTGTTTTTGCTATGTTTATTCTTCAACTGGAGAACAACATTTCCAAAAATATCGAGTCTTTGTCATTCCTCGGCCAGCGTTTTAACAGCTGCATTTTTGGAGTTGAAAAATCTAAGACGGAAAGAAATAGCGTGAAAAATTATTTCAATAAAATAATGGTGGGTGACGTAAAGTGTCAAAACAAGGTTTTAAGCTTCCTTCTCATATTTTTTACAATATTTTATCTTCATAACGGTTAGGTTATGAGTACTTTTGTTATAAGCATTAAAAAGGACCACAGCACGGTTCAACTTCAAAAAATTTAAAGAAAATATTGGCGCCATGCATTTTTCGGCACAAAGGCTGCAAAACATGTAAAATCGCGTAAAATGAAGCTAATTAGCATTTCTTAATGTTCATTAGTAAATGGTATGAAATATTAGAAACTGAGAACTCAGTATAGCGTTTTTAAAATTCTACTACCTGCATTGGCAATGCGTCAAGCTGTACGTGGGTCACATCTCCTCTTGGGCATTCTAGTCACAAGTTAGAATATATCTAGTCACGAGTTATTATTCCAAGAGCTGACACTCACACTAACGTTCACTTTCATAATTAAGGCTTGATATCTTTGGAGAATCGCGCCATCGGGGCATTTACGTGCAAGTCTACAAATAACTACAGTGTAATATTGAATGGTCAAACTAAACAGTACATTTCATCTCACAACTACAGAGTGGGCACGGATGCACAGACAGAATGAAGAACTTACGGCACATCTTTCTTGTTGTGCAGATTGTGGGCGTTCTTGCAAGCCATCCCTTGGATCATCGATCGCTTCCCGCGGTCGAAATTCCGTTTTGCGGCTCGACTTCGGCGTACGTGGATGTCATCTGCGCAGCCACCGATTCTTCATGCGTGTTTGAAAGCGCCGCGCCCCAGTCTTCTCAACAGCGCCACGGCTTGCCCTTTCCATGAGCCACGCAGTAACATATCGGCCGACGTCGGTGACATCATTCCACGTGACTGAGAGCGTCCCTATAAAAGCAGCGCCTGGACTATGCTTCGACAGTGGGCCTTGCAGCAGCAGCGGCAACAACATGCTCAGAAACCCGTTCCACTTTATACTTCAGGTTGGTGTTTATCTCCCCTGACGGGTGTTATCGTAGCGATGACCGCTTTTTTGCTGTTGCTGCCTTGCCCCTGTGCCTGAAATGTTTTTTTGGTAGCGTGAGTGTTTTAACGAAAGATCTACTAGATTGCGGCGATATAGAATCAAATCCTGGCCCTACAGAAAAAGAATTGCTGCGTGATTTGTTAGCCGGCCAGGGTAAAATGCAGTCTTCGATTGATTCCATCACGGTATCCCAGGCAGACATTGAGCGAAAAATGTCTGCTCTGGCAGACCGAGTTGATGGCATAGAAAAACAGCTGTCGACAATGAACGCATTGTCAGGAACAGTAAAAGAACTTGAGGCAAATAATGTGAGATTGTCAAAACAGCTTACAACACTTGAAGCAAAAATAGATGAGCTTGAAAACAGAGGACGCAGGAATAACCTGATAATATACGGTCTAACTGAGATACGCACCGAGACTACGGAAACACTCACAAAGGCCGTAAGTGACGAAGTTTTCCAACTCAAACTTGGCGTATCAGTCAATGGTATTGAGAGAATCCACAGACTAGGTCAAAAGGCTGAGAACAAAGTACGACCGGTTATAATAAATTTCCTGGATCATCGCGAAAAGGTGTCTATCCTGAAGGCAGCCTATAAATTAAAGAACAGTGACCTATCCATATCTGAAGACTTTTCTAGGCGAGTTAGAGATATCAGGAGGCAATTATGGCAAACATCAACTACCGAAAGGGCCAAAGGCGCGAAAGTCAAGCTCTCGTACGACAAACTAATTCTTGATGGGGTAACGTATGGGTGGGACGACATTAAAAAATCCCGTTACCGCATTAAGAACAAAATTAGAAACTGACAAAGCATCCCACATGACACCTCGCTTAAAATTCTGAATATTAATTGCCGAAGTGTTGTAAACAAGGCTGTTGAGTTAGAAGGGGTTCTGCTCTCACAGAATCCTGACATAGCTTTCCTAACTGAAACATGGTTAACAGATTCGATCTATGACAGCGAAGTGTTTCCACCGGGTTTCAGTGCATATAGAAAGGATCGCAGCTCGAAAGGAGGAGGTGTATGTATTCTGTTTAAAAAGGGGTTAAAATTAATTAAAATGCCAGATGTGCCTAATGCCGAATGTATCTTTTGTAAGGTCAATCATGGTAACACTAGATATGTATTGGGTGCTTTATACAGATCCCCTGGTTCTTCAGTCAATATTATCGATGAGCTAAAAAATATATGGAAAATTATGTAAAGCCGGGTGACCGAATAATCTTGGCAGGTGACTTTAATCTGCCAGGTGTTGATTGGCCAACAATGACACACATTAGTCACTGCGATGCTTCCGCAGATACCATGGGCCTGACAAGACCCTAACGGAACTAATTCAGTTGGTTAAAGAGACAAATGAGCGTTGTATTAGAATCGAGACTAACCAATCGAGCATGTCACAGGCATTGTCTGATCTTAAGGTTTCCCATGAGACAGTTGCAACTGCTGTGGCTGACATTACCGTACGGCTACAAACAGTAGAAAAACGGATTAGCGATCTTCCAAATGTACAGCAAGAACTATCTATCACGCGCCAATCACTAATTCGCGTGGAACAAGAGACAATTGATCTACAAGCCCGGCTTGACGAGGCTGAAGATCGGTCTCGACGTGATAATGTGCTATTTTATGGTCTTACCTGACGTGCCAGACGAGGAAAGCGCACCAGTCAGAAGAAAAAATTATCACGATGGCCCGTGACAGGTTGGATGTTCGCTTATCACCCGATGACATAGCACGAGCACACCGAATAGGCAGATACTTGGCAGGTAAAAATAGACCCCTCATTGCTAAATTTTCAAATTCCAAGTCAAAAATGCTACTACTGTCTAAGAAATCTATTTTACGAGGTAGTGGCATTGGCCTTTCTGAAGACTTCTCTGTATCAACTCGTGAAGCTCGTAAAAAGCTGACAGAGTTTGGCATTGCTTTAAAAAAACCGTTTAAGTTGCGGTACAAAAAATTATATGCACAAAATAAATGCTATGTGTATGATGCTCGCACCAACGTCGTCTGCGAGGCACCTTCCCCACAAGTTGCCGTTTCCTCTAGCCCTAGGGCGACCAGATCAGGTCGTCCTTATTCTAACACTAGCTAGGACAGTGTGAGGGGTGGTGGCTCATCTTCACCATCGGAGCTTTCAATCCTGTATGCTAATATTCGCAGCCTTATTCCGAAAAGAGACCGCCTAAGTGCTTTAATTAATGACACGGATGCTGACATAATTCTTTTGTCTGAAACCTGGCTTTCCGATCAAATTGCAACAAGTGAGCTTTTTCAGTGCCACAAAACTTTCACTGTACATCGATGTGATCGCTCCGAAAGAAGGGGTGGTGGGGTCCTTATTGCTGTGAATGAGTGTTTTCAATGTACACTTCTGAAAATCCCTTGTAGATTAGAAATTGTCTGGTGCTACGTGACGATTTGTTTTCAAAAAATTGTTTTTGGCATTTGCTATCGCCCGCCTAATTCCAACGGCTCTTTCTGCGAAGAATTACATGATTGCCTAAGTCATATTTCGGCATTAACTCCCGGTATTCCAGTTTTTCTTCTAGGAGATTTTAATTTTCCATCAATCCAATGGTCTCATACATGCCCGTTTGCAGAGCCTGCTTCAGCTGAAACGAGTTATTTCCTAACCACTTGTTTGGATTACAATCTATCTCAATTAGTGCGTATTCCCACCCGTGTTACTCCTAGCACATCACACCTACTAGATTTGATACTCACCTCATCACCAGATATTGCATCTGAAATAACTCACTTGCCAGGGTTGAGTGACCATGACGTGCTACATTTTTCCATTTCTGTACCGAGGAATAGAAGGAGCAATCGCTTTAAACTTATAAAGGATTACAATAAGACCAACTTTGAGGCTATCAACACCGAGCTTTCCTCATTTCTCGACAGCTTTTGTCTTTCTTACAATGATGCTACGGTCGAGAAAATATGGACGTGTTTCAAAGACAAAGCACTGCATCTAATAAAAAAGCATATCCCTGTAAGGAAGGTTTATCATTCATCCAACGCGCCATGGTATTCAAGGTACCTCAACCGGCTGTCTAACAAAAAAAAAGGCTCTTTCGTGCCGCCAAGAAATCGTCATCTGCTGATAAGTGGTCCACTTATACAACCGCGGCAAAAAGCATACTCCAGTGCATTAAAAGAAACTAAGTTTAAATTTTATAATAATACACTTCCGTCATTGCTCCAAAGCAACCCAAAACGCTTTTGGAATGTCGTGAGAAACCGGGATAATCTAACTATAGCTCTTACTGATAAATCTGGCGAGTCAATCCCAATCAGCCAGTGCGCTTCCACACTTAACACTGTTTTTGCCCGTTCATTTTGTGCTACTCACCCTGACATCTGTCCACGTTTCACTGCGCCTAGCTACGTTCCCATGGAACCCATTTTACTTGACTCGTCTGGTATCCGCTCCATCATTAACAATTTAAAGAGATCGTCCTCGTGCGGTATTGATGGCATCACGTCGAAATTTTTGCAGGCTACCGCCGAATATAGTTCCATCCTACTAAACCTTATTTTCACGAAATCACTGAACAGTAGTTCCTTACCTAAAGACTGGAAAACAGGCAAGGTGATACCACTTCATAAATCCGGTGACACACACAACCCTCAAAACTATAGACCTATTTCCCTGACTTCAATTCCTTGTAAGATATTCGAACACGTCATTTTCTCCCATCTGGTCAATTTTTTAGAATCGAATAAGTTCTTTCATAGTAGTCAGCATGGGTTTCGTAAGACATTCTCATGCGAAACACAGCTAGCAACATTTTGCAATGATCTTCACGCATTTCTAGACAATGGTTTTACAGTAGACTGCATATTTTTAGATTTCGCCAAGGCTTTTGACCGCGTCAGTCACCGCTTACTCTTATTTAAACTCAGCCAGTTAAGCATTGATCCCCTGGTTTTCAATTGGATTCGAGAGTTTCTATCCAACCGAACGCAATATGTCAGCATTAATGATAAAAACTCTCCTGAAGTACCGGTTGACTCAGGCGTACCTCAGGGCTCTGTTTTAGCACCATTACTTTTTTTAATATACATCAATGATCTTCCTAACCAAATCACAAGTTCCATCTGTTTATTTGCCGATGATTGTGTTTTATATCGCAAGATTGAAGGCCCTAATGATACCCTAACACTGCAGAATGATCTTAATAACATTTCGACATGGTGTAAGCTCTGGGTTATGGACCTTAACACGTCTAAATGCAAAACAATGAGAATTTCCCGTAGTATTTCAGCATGCCCTAATTATTTACTGAATAATACTTCACTTGATCAAGTAATATCCTATAAATATCTTGGTGTGCATATTACTAACAATCTCTCATGGAAAAGACACATAGAATACATTACATCGAAAGCTAACCGCATGCTTGGTTATTTAAAACGTAATTTTTCCTTAGCTCCCCCGAAGTTAAAGCAACAGCTGTACATTACTTATGTTAGGTCTAACCTTGAATACGCATGCTCCATATGGGATCCTGGTCATGCTAGTCTGACAAACATAATTGAAAATGTGCAAAATCGAGCGGTCCGTTTCATCCTTCACAACTACCATCGAACTGCCAGTGTCACTGACATGAAACGAACACTTGGCATTCCCCTTCTTTCTTCTCGTAGGAGGTTATCCCGTCTTTGCCTTTTTCATAAAATATATTATCATAACAATGAGTTGAAGTCCCGATACATCACATCCGCATCCTATATCTCCCCACGTGTCGACCACCCTTTCAAAGTTCACGTACCATCACAGCGCACAGTCACCTACTCATATTCATTCTTGCCAAAAACATCTTATGAATGGAATCACCTGCCTGCGTCACTAGTCGCAATCAGAGACCCTGACCGTTTCCGGAAAGCATTAACGAACACGCTATAAAGCTGCATCACGTTCACAAATGCATTTACAACACACTGAAACTGCAATTTACTTCTTTACCACCTATCTCTGTACAGGTCTTGATCTCAACAAATTTTTTTTTTTTTTTTTTTTTTTTTTTTGCCTTGCACTGATGTTTTCTTTTTGTGTGTGTAACTCGATAAAATTTGCTTTTTCATGTATCATTTTTTTTTTTTTTTTTTTGAACATGTGTATTTTATTTTTTTTTTTTTTTTTTTTTTGAACATGTGTATTGAAAAGGCATCAGTCGATTATTTTTTGTGCAACATGCACTGACATTCACTGTGATTGCGACGTCAAAGTGTATTTTTTCGTCCTATTTTCTTTTGTTAGTTCATGTATAAACTTATCTAGTTTGTTTCCTTTTGTGCTCTATCTCTTAGTGCCACTTTTTCTGTGTATTCCTTATAGTGTTTTCATTTACTTCAGCCCCTCCCCTCTACAATGCTTCTTGTAAGCCCTGAGGGTACCAATAAATAAATAAATAAATAAATAAATAAACAAGTTACTACCACAGCTGATAAAGACGCCTCATTGAGCCATCACATATTTTACATAAAAAAGCAGTTGATTGCTATTTGCAATCCATTGAAATTTTTTGCAGGGCAGACTTGGGGAATTTTTCCTAGTGCTACGCTACAGCGGTACAAGGTACTTTTTACCTGCTTCTTGCGGTACAGCTCATCGACCAACGCAAGCAGCACAAGCCTACGAATGTCACAAAATTTTGTAGCCCATGCAGGATGTTGATAACATTCGCGCAATTTACAATCGGTTTTCTTATTTTCATGCGCGCAAACAGTGGGCACACAGACATGTATATTTCATTAAGAATACCGGTAGCCATTTAAGCATATAAAACGAACACAATTGTTTCTGATAGTTGGCAGCTGATGCCAATCTCCGAGAGAATCACTTCGTGTACAATTCTAGTGTCACTCATGGTACTTCTCAAACGTGAGTTGATCCCTTTACTACAGTTAGGGAATATCAAGGGTCATATGAACTATGCTGTAGATGAGACGATCCATACAACTGCGCTTCCCGCTGTGCGCGCCAAATGAACCGAGCTCTCACTCGTTCATGAATATAACTCTCCATACAAGTAGCCCTTGGCTCCGACGCTAAGGCCGGAGGCTTCCTTTGGAATACATGAAGCAACCAGCAATGACATCAGAACCCCGATCATTCATTCACGATACCCTAATTTTATGCTAGAGAAAGGTCAGTAGAATTTATATAGTGCATACATTTGTGCAGTCTACGGGCCTCCCTTGAGGGCATCCATCAGAGCATTGGTAGTCAAGGACAACCTTGTTGTTACGCTGATTATTGTTGGCTAAGAAACAGCCTACGCCTTTGAGAACTTCGTCTGCCTCCTATTTGACCTCTTATCACGCAATGCTCGACTGTGGAAGAAACAAGCGTGGTGGTGCAGGTGCACCTATGTAAATGTTATGTAAATGATAATACCCGATTGAGTTAGTGCCTTTGCATTATTAGTCTTAGTGACATAGCACAAACACTGACACCCTTACGCAAAAGAAGTTATACTAACGAAGAATTGCGCGTTACAGGATGAAAAGAACAGAATCAAGACAAGGCACCAGCACAGTACCGTTAGCACAGTGACATGCTTTCTCTAGGTATATTATTATATTATCTATAACTTATTGAGCGAAGAAGCAACTAGTACGGCAAAATTGGCTGTAGAACAAAGAAAAGCTTTGTTTTAAAGCAAGCGAGACTATTTAGAACAAAGCTAAATAAACCGAAGTGTGCCTGATCAGTGAGCCTACAAGGGCTGTATTTAGGTATAGGTGCATGCTTTGAACACACGTATGCGTCCATATAAATTTTATACCTCCCCCTCACTCCTTATTGACCATGCGATGCCTTAATTAACATGGAACCAAGCAGTCCCTGACCTACCTTGCTTTGTGCTTATCTCCAGGCATCCTGTTTTACAACCGTAAAATTCTAGTCAAGATTAATTGAATATAACAAGTGCAGTCTCGATTCAGAGATCAGAACTTAATCAGCGCACAAGTCGCTACAGTCCCATGTACTTTGGTAGATCATTGTACAGCTGCGTTTCTATCTCATATTGACAAAATCAACCAGTCTTTTTATTCTAACGGGTGTAGAGTGAAATCCCAAAAAATTTGCGCATATAAACATCGACTTGCATGCGAACATTTCTACCATAACTTCACAATAAATTTATCCTGTGTGGCTTATTTCGCCATTGCTTTTACGCTTGCATTCCTGTTTGCATTGTCGTTACTTCTCGGCAAGTTAATCTTCCTATTGTGGAGTAAAGTCAAGTATCGTCGATTCACCGTGAACGACCAACAACCTCAACTACTCACACTCTACCTATGAAACCTGTCTTAAACCTCACCACTTTTTTTAACTCAGAATCTTGGCTCCACAGGGAGCGGTTATTCCATTTTTTGTCTGCTTTTTTTACTAAACTGAGACCACCAGAGGAGCGGTCGCAGAAGTTTAAGCACGTCCAGCGGAGTGCAAGAATAGCGCACCCCCTATCCCCGATTCCCGATAGGAGATTGGGGTGCGGAGAGAGGTTTAGAATAGGAGAGCAGTGACGGTAAAGGCGACTGCGGGAAGCGGGATAACCCCCCTGGGGATTATCTTGCGCATTGATATATGGCTTCGGAGCTAGGCGGACGACGCTGCTTGCCAGCCCGCCCCGTAGGAGGGAGACTTAAGCCGCGTCGCTGCCCTGGCAACGCGGCGTTGTCGGCGTCTTCCTCGGTGGCTTGGTGGATTGGGGGAAACTCGCTTGTCGAAGCCACGCAGCGGCCTTTTTTTTTTGTATTTGCGAAGCGACTTGGTGCGCGGGAAGCGGGGTGATATGCAGAAAAAGATAGGAGGTTATTTGGTTTTGGCGCTGAGATGTAGCGTCGCAGAGCGCCTTTGCACTGAGATCGAAGGAAAGTACCAGGTTTTGCGGAGCAACAAAATTTTAGCGTGCGCGTGTATACTGCGGTACGCCGGGACGATGCGCGAAAGAACCGAGACCCTTGTTTGCATGCGTTGTTTGTAAGAGGCAGTCGTGCGTCGCTGTGCGCGTAGGAACAGAGAGGGCATTGTTAAATCGCCACATGAAGTTGCTTTTATTTTTTTTAGATAGAAAGCAGCACTGTGATGAAACGTTGAACCGTGGCTGCAGGGATTATATGAAGGGATAGGAACCAGTAAGCTTGACGTGTCATGTCCATCAATATAGGGAGCATAATATCAGCACTATACATTGGAAAATATCGTATTACATTTCATATACGTTTGTTCCTTTATTTTTAGTGAGTTCGTGTTTCACCTCAAGAAGTGTTATCTGTGCTCGTATTAAGCAGTGTTTAGAAACGTCGTGATTGTTTTAGACTATTCTGTTAAGGTTAAACGGACGGCACACGTAACCGAGTGCACTCTATTTAACGTGAGCACCAGCGATAACGCTGCAAGGCTCGATAAGACATGTATAAAGGTCGGTGCATTTCATAGACGAGCTCATAAGTGGACTCCTGACGCAGAGGCTGTTATTATGTACAGCGAGTGTTGCTTGTACTTTTATTTTTATTTTAATTATTGAGGTGGTTGAACGTCTCAAAACCACCATATAAGTATGAGAGACGCCGTAGTGGAGGGCTCCGAAAATTTCAACCACCTGGGGTTTTTTAACATGCACCTAAATCTAAGCACACGCTCATCGAGCATTTCAGCCCCCATCGAAAATGCAGCCCCAGTGACCGGGATTCGATCCCACGACCTGCGGATCAGCAGCCGAGTGTGTTAGCCACTACACCACCGCGGCGGGTCTGATCTCTCTCTTACTAAGCACAAAGGTCGCGGGATCGAAATCCGACCACGGCGGACACATTTTCGGTGGATGTGAAAATGTTTGAAACCCGTGCACTTGATTTTAGGGGCATGTTTTCCCCAAGTGTACTAAATTTTGTAGCCCTCCCCTACGGCATCACGTGTAATCATATGGTGTATTCGGGACGTTAACCCAAAGAGTTATTATTACATTTAGTGGGCAAAGGTTAGTCCAATAAATTTTTACGCACTGCGTCCTGGTTTGTTGACGGCCACTATCATAGAACAATAGGTTATTGATGCAAGCCACGTAGATGGAAAATGCCCCCACCTCCCTGAATGTAACTGTAAAGAAATTCAAATGCATTTATTGCGCCGAGAGAGGGCATACCGTTGCCGTCAGACATTCGCCTTCACCGACGTCACCCATCATCTTGAGAGGTCGCCCAGCCAGTGAACGGTCGAGAGTGAGGAGCGAGCGGGTGGGAGAGTGGAGCTGCCAGCGTTCTAAGCTTCGGTGTTGGCGTTGCAAAGCGGCGTCTCGAGCACACATTTCCAGATGTTTTTGAGAGGCGCCCAGCCAGCCAATGGTCGAGAGGGGCAATTGGACGGGAGAGTGGGGTGCAGGGAGGAAAGCGAACGGTGAGAGAAGGAGCGGCAAAGCACTGCACCTACCCTCTCGCACCACATTCTCCAGGAATAAGTGGGCGTGCCCACAGCTGTTTCTATGGGAGAGGGACTGAGAGCGGAGAGATAACGCCTGCCAGCACGTGGACACCACCGCGGACAACGTCGGATGCCTGACATAGCCTGACTAAGAAATTCATTCGCATATAAAAAGAGGTGGGCACGTGATAACCCTCTATCCTGTCTGCTTCTTTCTTCGCCTTGGCAGTGGCTTTACCCTTTATTCAGCTTGAACCAACTGTCCAACAACACGTTCTAGTAAGTGACAATAGGTCTAGAGTAAGCTATATATACTTTCTCAAAAATATCTCTCCATGGCGAATATATAAAAGACATGCCTTCAATATATTCTACGAAATCTGAATCGCTTAGCTGATGACCATTGACATCAAAGACTGCAGACGAGAGTAAAAGAGACAATGATGGAGTCAGGAATAGAAACACCCAGATGAAAAAATCAATACAAGCTGAATTATGCTGTGTTTAAAAATGTGCAAGGAAGTTATTACACCTTCGCTCGGCTGCACAACTTGCTCGCTCAGTCTTATGCTTGCGGTTTTCGGGCCACGTTATCACACAAGATGACCAAGCTTCTCGGTTCATGAAATGTAGGACACGCAACGAAATTTCAGAGATTGCAATGTGTTCGAACACCTGTGCCAGAAAACTATCAAACAAGCGGATCGGAAAGACGAAGGAGTTCCTTGCTTGCAATTTAGGGGGCGGCGGAATGACGGATCGAACAGGAGGCACGGACTCGCAATTACGGGGGTGTGCTCTGTAATTGCCACTTTGGCAAGCGAACGACAGTGAACAAGAGGGTTTGAGTTGGGATGGGAAGGAGGCGATGGAGGGGGCGTCGTTAGGGCTAGTGTGATTAAGCAGCGATGTCCAAGCAATCCCAGTGGGCACCATAGGCGCTGCCAGGAGCCTCGAGAGAAAGCTGATTAATTAGGGGCCAGACTCACCTCATAATGCCGTCTGGAATTCCTCTCTCTTCCCTCTCGAACCCACCTTCCGGACACTTTTTTTCATTTTTTCGTCGATTATCTGCTCTTGTTAGCCTCTACGACACGATAATGGTTACCGGATTCAGCCTTGTCCGGACAGGGATGACAATCGCAGCATAGTACAATCTTCATGTATTCTTGACAATGATTATACAGAATCATTGATAAGTAGTGTCATTACTGAAGAATTTTGGGTTGACTTGAATATTATTTTCTAGCTTCACGCTCTGTCTTTTTTATGCACATAATAACCGCAAAGTTTGATACTCACTTGTGGAAGATAAGTTTTTTCGCCTGCCTTTTAACGCCAGCTCTGCGCTTAATCCACTTTTAGGGTCGACTTATCAGCGCAAGCAGAAGAAAATTCCGGGATCACTATCGTTTTGAGGTGTACCGCTTTCGTCCTAACCTCAAAAAATGAGGCTTACTGAGCTTAGCACTGCTTTCTTTTCCCAAAACTTTTACTGGAAGATGCAAAGTGCATTCGAGAATAATTTTGCGTTTACAAATAAATTTCTGCAGTTTTCGCCAGGTTCTACAAGAGAATATTCACTTACTGTTTCAGCCATTTGAAACAAGATTCAACAGCGACTATTATGAGCAATCGCTCGTGATAACCACGACTGCAATGTTTAGTGGGTATTCGCTATGCTTCAATGTTTTAGACTAATGGTAACAATGGGGTTGTGGCCCTGCACCAAAATTCGAGTGGCAATAACGCGGTGGCATAGCATAACGTAATAGTGTTGAAGCAAAAGACAGCCCTTACTGTGTACTGAATTTGTTGGTATTGTGGGCTTTCCTGCAAACCAGATTGCCTAGACTAGGAAGGGGTGGTTAATCATTACTTCACATTCTGCATGATTACGTACCGTGAAACATATGCCATGCGCAAAAGAATCTAATTGATCTGATTTGAAGCTGACGCACAGAATTTAACTAATAGCTATAGGAAGTGCTAGTGATGACGCATGCACAACTCTAATTCGTGCTCTCGAACCATTTGTGACAACAAGGGGTCAAATCTTTTCAGAAAGAAGCGGCGATAATCAAGTATGACAGAAAGGCTAATAATCGTGATAAAGAAGAATAATAAAGCAACGATTACCCGAATGGGCTTACATAGTCGACGCCGAAAATATCTGGAGGAAGGAGGTTTTACGCATGCCGAAAATCAGTTGCCTTTTTTGATACGAGATGGACTGTTAGAGCCCCGTGTTTACGAGATAGTGTGCACCTCACAATTCTTCCTTGACTGTCTGCCTAGAGTTAGCCAGCGAGATTCAGTTTAGAAAAAAAAACATACTATCTTCACGAAGCCATCAATTTCCTCAGCGCATTATTCACTGTGTATCAGATGGCCCTACCGAGACATACGATATGACGGCGAAAATCGAATGCAATACGACACGGGCGAACCTTAACGCCAGAAACCTGCAATGCGGATGAGATGACTGCAATCTTACTCGCACACATATCATGCGCTTCGATTCCTTTTCCTATTGTTAGAAATAAATATGGGTAGACGTTTTGCGCGTAGTGTTTTTATACTGTGCTGAAAAGGGGGGGGGGGAGAAAAATCAACGTGGTTTCAGAATACATAAGTTTATAAAGACATTGTTTGAGTTTATCAAGATAGAAGGTCATTTCAGCCTTATCGTTATTTATTTGTTTATGTAGCCTCTGGGAAATATAAAAATAAGAAAACTACATTTTTGAATACATTGATGATTTGCCCATTGCATATCTGTAATAAAACAAAATCAATGATCCAGAAATCTTTCTGCGAGTAAAATGGCTACCCATTATGAAGACTGAAACTGGTACTAAACTTGAAATAAAAAAAGGTAGAAGGACTAAAATTCTGTTTTTGTGTTTTGCTGAGCACACAAATGTGTTCAACTGTTATATATACCACCAAATCACCAGTGCCTTTCAGGGCTGCTTACTAAATACGAAGCATTTCTGGCGAACTTCGGCGGTATTGAGCGTATCTATCTATCTATCTATCTATCTATCTATCTATCTATCTATCTATCTATCTATCTATCTATCTATCTATCTATCTATCTATCTATCTATCTATCTATCTATCTATCTATCTATCTATCTATCTATCTATCTATCTATCTATCTATCTATCTATCTAGTCACCTACGACTTTTGGCTCTCCTGGCCGTTTCGATAATGGTATCGATACCAAACTTGGTATGGGATAACATGACTGTAGAAAAAGCATATTTGACTAGTCATAACAAGCAAATCTTGACATGTAGGTCATGAATGTCATTATTTGCAGTTCAGGGTCCTGCAGTTCTTGCGGTGGTTTTGTTCAGATGGCATGCTGCAAAATTCGTATGGTGTAGCATGATTGCATGCTGAACTCAACAGACCGAGTCTTACATGATAATAATGACATGCTTGTCATGTAACAACATGACCACATGCCGCGCTCATGATGCGCTTGCTGCCGTTTCGCTAGCGTCACATATACCAAATTTGGTATTATGGTACGTGAATGGATGACGAAGGTATGTTACTGGTGTAAACGTTTTAATTATGAGATACGTGACATGTAACATGACTACATTCCACGCTCATGATGCGCTGGCGGCCATTTTGCAAGCTTCATTTATACCAGATTTAGTATTACGGGACGTAAATGGATGACGAAGGTATGATACTGGTGCAAACATGATGACACGAGACGCGTGTCATTTAACAACATGATTACATGCTACGCTCATGATACTTTCACGGCCGTTTCGCTAGCTTCACATATGCCAAAATTTGTATTACGTGACGTCAGTGGAAGACGAAGGTATGTGACTGGTGCAAACATGATAATTATGAGATGCGTGTCATGTGAGGATATGACTACATACCACATTCAACGCGCCAATGCATTTCGACGTGACGCGGTGCGCGTGCTCATCGGCGTTCGTTTCGTCGCGTCATGCCAGCGTCCACCCCAGGCGCCGGTCTTCCCACATACTCAATGGCGTGCACCGCGCTGCGTTGCTTTGACGCATGCGCGTTTCAGCGCATCCGGCGTCCCTCCGTCACAAAAAGAGGGAGACGTAGTGTTGTCTGGGTTACACATCAGCACGAAATGCAGCATGTCGCATTTCGCGCTGGTTGCCGTGGGGCCGTGCCGACGGACGCTGGTCGCACTGGTCGTGCTTGGCGTCAGACTATAGAGTGCTCGCGTTTTGCTAACATAGCATCCCTGTGCCTAGCGCGCGCGCGTCAACGCTACATTGGACTATATTGGGCCCTTCATGACGTGCTCTCGGCTGTTTTGCTAACTCCACATATACCAAATTTTGTGTTACGTGACGTCAATGAATGACGAAAGTATATGACTGGTGCAAACACGATAATGCTGACAATCGTGTCATTGAAGAGAATGACAACATACCACGCTCATAGCGTGTTCGCGGCCGTTTCACTAGCTCTACATATAATAAACTTGATATCACGTGACGTGAATAGATGACGAAGGTAAATGACACATCCAGACATGATAATCATGACACGAAAGTCATGTACGGCATCATTTACCTACACCTCGTAACATTGTGCTGATTTTGGAATGAGATATCAACCTTCCTCATTCGTGATTCGCATGTCATCAATTCCCACTCTACATGGGATCTGCCAATTTTCATTTATTTATTTATTTAGAAGGTAATCATGCGTTAGGCAAATACAACATAAGAAGGAAATAATATGTTTTTATTCGCGACTGCTCACTTACGTAAGTGTTGTACCTCGGTCGAATGGTTTATTCATAGACTTAGCTTGTATTAGCGCAGCACGAACTAAAAAAGAGAAAAGGAAAAGACGACACAGAAATCAATAAAGATAGCCGTTAGTGTTCCGACTATTTATTTCATGTCCATCACATCCATCTTATACATGCGGGAAAGCACAGCTCATCTTGCCCGTGGTCTCATTCCGAGATACGACAATTCTTTATCCGTCAATGAAATTGATGGCGCACTCACACACAAGCCTCTCACATCTGCTATGGCTTCAGCTTTTTTAATTTCACGTGTCAGCTGACTCCGAGACCGGCTAACCACAATGAATCTATACAGATTAGGGGAGCACCGACAACCCTTGCAGTGCGCTGCTTGGAACCCTTCCGCTGAAATTCTACGGCACAATCCATGAAGGTACTGCTTCACAGCTAAATGGGCCCCATATAAGAGACTAAGCAACCATCTACTTAACCTTTTCACTATCTTATTCTAGAAAAGAAGCACTGAAGTAGAGATACGCACTTAAGGTTTCATTGGAAATCAATGTGTGTGAATGCGCAGAAGATTTAACGACTACGTCAATTCAACTCTGCAAAACATAGATAGCTACTTGTTTGTGCGATTAAAAAAATCAAGCTGTTAAACTGTACGAGATAGATTAAATTGAAGTTCAAGATAGTGGTATACAAGAAGTTGCGTGTGTGCTAGTACACAAGCTCTTTCTGGAAGAGCGAACCATTAGCTTATAGCAAAACAAAATAGCGCGTCCAAAGTACGTAGTACAAAATATACATGACGCGGAATTATTGCCTAGCGGTGCGTATGTGTGAGCATAGCTAGGGTGTAAGCAGGAGGAAGCGTTTAGAACTGTTGCTGCGCTGTGGTTTACATCAATCATCTGTTTTAATTTTCGTTGCATTTGTTGTATGCTTTTGTAAACCACAAAAGTTTGTCGTCTAGGTAAGTAACCCTTAGGAGCGGTCATGTAGATGACATTTCCCTTCGCGAAACTTATACACATCGATACACATATATTATTAGGCCTCCACAAAAACAGTAAAGTTCCGCAAGAACTGATACAAGGGTTGCCCTCCATAATTTATGGTGCATACTAATCTAAAGAACCACGTTTGATAAATAGCAAGGTTTTCATCATAATATCCTAACTGTCACAAACTTATCTCAGAGTTATCTTGTAGGTGAATGCAGGAAAAGGTAATTGTGTAGGCAATATGCGAACACCCGAGGGGCCGTAAATATGTGTTTGATTCTGCCCCAAAATACCATCCTTATACGCCGGCGATTGATTGTGTGCATAGAATGAGTGAATAGTGCATATTTCTCCATGCTAATATTGTTTGTTTGTTTTATTTGATATTAAGCTTATGACGGTACTATAGAGAGGGAGCAGATTACGGTCTCACAAATTCCTAGAAATGTTCACTCTCTCTACAATGTCGGCCGCCGGGCCGCTAGGGCTAGGTCGCTCCTCAGTTCCGCCGCTGCCACCCCTGAACTTGTGGCGTTCGTTGACGCAGCACAGTATCCCTGCACATCCAATTTCGTGGCTGTGGTCACGGACCTTCACGGTAAAATCCTCACAGCAGCATCTCTTCGAGATACCACGCCGGCTAGGGCAGAGCAGGCTGCTATAGCAATGGCCGTCGCGATTCCCATGCGCACGCGCATTTTCACTGATTCTCGAGCTGCTGCACGAGCGTTCATGACCGGGTCAGTCTGTGAGCAGGCGGCCCATCTTCTTACCAAAAGACCACATTGCACGGAAATCGACGGCCACATCACCTGGTTTCCTGCCCATATGGGCAAGGATGTCCACCCTGTTATCCCCAATGCCAATGAGCTTGCCCGTGCCCGTGCACGCGAACTGTCCCACCGTGACGGACAATCGGCATCTAATTTTGGGGATGGCATCCGGCAGCTTGATTCGCTCCTCACCTTTAACGAAATTTGCAAAAATTATCAATTGGCCAGGCGTAGCTTTCCGCTCCCGCACCCGCAACTCTCTAGGGCCCAGTCAGTCACTTTAAGAATGCTGCAAACGGGTACTTACCCGTCGCCTTTAGTGTACAGCAAGTTTGTCGACAGCATAAAGCCGCAATGCCCTCATTGCGAAGAGAGACGGTGCACGTTACCCCACATGCTCTGGCAATGCGCGGCGCTGCGCGATGGCGAGCCTCTCAGCACAGAAGCTGCCTGGAGGACGGCAATTACCAGCTCGGACCGAGAGGTCCAAATCCGGGCTGTCCAGAGGGCCCGCAATTTGGCGGAGGGGCTCGCTCTTCCTGTCCCCACGTGGGTGCGGCCCGCAGCCGACCCTCCCTCTTGAGGGGAATCGGCTCCTCAGGACAATTTGTAAATAAAGTTCATTGACTGACTGACTGACGATACTATAGACGACTGTAACTAAACTTACCTTCAAAACTTTTGTGGTGCTTCTCCGCAAGCTTTGTACTGTAAAGGCAATGCACCCTTTACAGGAACAACTAAGGTGTCCTTTTTATCGTTTGTTTTTAGTAGTTAAGTGTTACGCAGGCCTAATGGCGCTGGAGTGTTTCCATTAAATCATATTGTGTCAACATATAAAGTGGTCATTATTACAAAGTCAGGTAATGACGTATAAGCATTCTTGGCCCTCTGTGGGTGTATTTGTGCGTGTGCATGAGTGTTTGTGCGTGCGCGCACGTGTGTGTGTGTGTGTGTGTGTGTGTGTGTGTGTGTGTGTGTGTGTGTGTGTGTGTGTGTGTGTGTGTGTGTGTATGTGTGTGTGTGTGTGTGTGTGTGTGTGTGTGTGTGTGTGTGTGTGTCGGCGTGAAAGCATGATAGCCCGGGCCCGCACGCTTTTGTCAGAACGCATACTTCCTTCATATCTCAGCTGACGTTGTTTTTTCAGTCTCACTCTATACCGGGAAACTACAGTATTTAGCTAAGTTAAGAATTATGTCAGAATACTCTTCAATGTTCCTTTCGAATAAGGTTTACGAAAGAAAAAATAAGCAATCTTTCACAGTATGACGGCAACATACAATCCAAGCTTTCTACTGTAACAATGTCTGTACAAGTTCTTTCATATGGAGCATTCGTTCACTGCATTTGACCTTGTTGCAAATATAGAAGCATATATTTTCTAATGGCCTTGAACGCCTGTAAAAAGACGCAAAAATAAACAAGCCTGTGGTATAAAGGCCACGTCGCAAATGTCTCTTAGCCACTTTCACTCATCAGGAGCTGGCAAGTGCCCAAGCGATCATTCAGCTGCTCCAAATGTTCCTCATTGAACATATCATTCGGCTTATAATCGCGCTCCCATTCAAAGCCATGTTTACTGAATGTGCCCATCAGTGTAGTCGAGACGAAGTAACCGGTCTATTTATTCCTTCTCAGCTCTACTGCAACACTTGTGTACGCTTCTTTTTTTTCTCGTCGTGTATACCAACCGAAAGAAACTGCGAAAACCAAGGGACCCCCCACTTCTCCCCATTGACATCGTTGGCTCTATTGAGGGCCTGCAAGCGTGATCCTCTTTTCTTAGGCCGTATTTGAGCCTCTCATTACGGCCAGCTCTTTGTGGTTGCAACTAGGGGAGGAAACAGCGCACAAATCATTCGCCCGAAATGCGCCCCAACGGAGTCGTTCGCGCTTCCTTCTCGCTCGTGGTGCTCCCACGGTTCTCGCCCTTTCCGCAATCTCCTCAAGCCCCTTCCCTACGGACCCCAGGGTAGGTCTCACAGGCTTCCCTCTTTTTCTTCTCTTCTTCTAGTTTTGATCACGCTCTTCTTTTGATCGTCCGTAACTGTTCCCACTGAGCAGTTGCCAAATTGCGCCTCACTCGCCTACAGCCTCCCAATTCGTCTCACCACTTCGTTCTCGTCCCATCCTCTTGTTCGTCACGAAGGGTTCCTCGGCTATAGAATGAATTGCGCTCTCCAATTTGGCATCATTTCCACATTACCCCCTCCCTTGCTCCCCTCATCCCGTTCGCTTCCAGCGGCATATCTACTCTACGCCAGTCTGTCTTTCCATTTCGTTCAATGTGTCTTTTAGGGAACGGCGATCCCTGGCTCCCCCTCCTTTGACTAAGGACAGGAAGAATTACCCAAGGCTAAAAAAAGGATGGCCAGGATGAAAAATGAAAGGGTTTCACGGTGCGTTAATGCCTTTCCTAAGCCTTCTCCGTCTTAGATATTCCGGCCCTGTAGGCTTCATCTGTACAAGAAGGTGTGTGATGCAATCACGGAGAGGGATTTGCTGCTACGAAGAAGCGGGCAAGTGACGGAGAGATAACTATTTCAAATGAAACGATGTTTAGGAAAGTCTGTAAAAATGGTAGTGGATAAGAAAGGAACGATATTGCACGAACTATATAGGTCCGATATAAAAAGAAACTTGAATGGATATCGGAATAGAAACGTCCTGTTGCAACGTAAGCAGTGAGCTCTTTTATCGTGTACCTAATTTATGCCAGAGATTTTATACGACTTTACTGGTCTTCAAGGAATACAACGAAGAATAGCTTTATTTAGATGACGAGTAATTGAACATTTATTCATTTTTGTGGTTCTTGTTGAAGACGAGTACACAGCCATTTCAATGAAATCATTGGCCATACTTGAAATTGTTTTTTTAGTTATTGTACTCCCATATACCGTAATATTACTACATGCATACTGCATCCGGCTATTTGGACGATACGTGCCGGTGCTTGAAGAACTCGAAGCTTCATTCGGCCTGAGAGCTGAACCAGTCAGGGGTACAACTACCATTCTATGTGTGTATATACGCGCACACAACAGCGCCTATTTCTAAAATACGATGAAATTGAAAACGCTGCTACAGTTGCTTCTCAAGGTAAAATGAGCACCTGCTTATAAGTAATCAATGATTCTAAAAGTGAGCAGAACCTCTGCAGCAGGAGCTCTTAGTTTGTCTCCTACACGAGCTCAATACTTTTAAGTGGCCGCTCTTGCTGCTTCTTTTTTGCGTCCTCAGGGTATTGCTCTACCTCGTTCACTCGCTCCTTATTTAGTATTTTACCTGCACGGAACGCGATATTGCCTGAGGAAGCCCTGAGTAAACAGCAACGGGAGCCAAGCTATAGCTGGACCACGTGGTCACTCGCTCGAACACGGCCGCTATCTCATGTACCGAACGGCAAGAAGTATAGGGCCGACGAAAGCAATAACTAATCCGATGACCCGCATTCCTCGCGTTTCTCGCGCCGGTGGTCACTCTCCGGGGCACACAGGTGAAGAGTGGGGCCACGAAAAGCAATCAGTAGAATTGACCCTGGCGTATACTTTGGACGCCAATGCCTACACACACGCGCGCACACTGACACAGCGAAAGACAGCGTAGCGAGAGGCAGAAGAGCCCACCGACCGAGATGAACAAACTCTCGCTCGGTATAGAACTCTCTTTTTTTTTCGTCTACGTTCCTAAAGTAGAGCCAGCAGCAGCCAGTATATAAGCCGAACGAAGCTCTGGGACGAGGAGCGCCTCGTTCTTTTCTGCCCGGCGCGTCTCGGGCGTCCGGTGAAGCGTGTGGACAGGAACCGGGCAGCGGAGTCTCGCCTTCCCGCATGTGCAACGAGAGCACAGGAGGGGGAATGAAAAGGCCACCCGAAAGGGAGAAAACTGGCGACGTCGGCTGGGGCCCCATTAACGGATGAATAGGCCTGCCGATGGGGGCCCGCACTCTCGAACCTAGCTTCCACCGAGCAACAAGAAGCTCGGGTCGAGTAATCGGGTTTCTATACTCATTTCCTTTCCGGAGACCCAGCCCGTTCTCGTGCCACCGAACGGTGTTATTGGACTGGGCGTCTCGGTTCGTTCGGGACTTGGCTTGGCAACAAACAGACCGAAAGTATTCACCCTTCTCGGGTGAATCCTGGCTGTCCATGCTCCTTTGCGCCTGATGTGCCCTGCCTCGGTGGTGTAGGTCGAACGTTGAATGAACATGAAAGTTCGAATCCGACGTACACTAGTTTTGCTCGCGGAGGACCGTGTTTGTGTAAACACTGACCCATGACTACTTGCGATGCCTCCGGTTCCTGACCAACAAAAGTGTATCAACAGAGTGCGGAGCTCTTTCTTCAGGGCCGTGTAGGTACAATACCCAGTATTTAATAAAAACAGTTATCGAACGCACATGCCAGTGTGTAGTTCACTGCGCTTGAGTCTTTCGCAAATATTCGTTTGCTAGTCTGTGTTGGTCGTTTTGTCAACCAAGATAGGCTCATATGCACATCCGCAATGTGTAACTTTAGGAAAGCAGTCTACGGGCAGCTAGATCACCTCAAAAGCCTTGTTCGCAGCGTAATTAAATGCACCTGGAAAGATTCAGTGTTCAGCGTTCTTAGAAACTTTAGTGACATGACACAGAGCTGGCTCTCACGAATATAACGTAGCTAGAAACAGGAGAAGGCGGAGGTTTTAACCGTACATTACATATGATCGTACGTGCTTTCGTATGGGGGCTGGGGGGGGGGGGGGGACATGGGCAGGCAGGGCTTTTCACTATACATTACGTACGTTTGTACGTGCCTTTGTGTATGTTTGAGTACCTATGCACGTATAGAAGTGAAAAATTGTGGAAAACACTAAATTCTCAGCCCCCGCTCCTTGTTTAGGTCATTGGTTCTAGGCGTGAGAAGATCTCAAATTTTGAACGTCCTTCTTTGTTCTGTCGTATTTGTCAATGCTTATGATAGTTACCTACGTAAGCCCTAAGTTTTTGGCAGAACAAGTTGGACTTGGCGCATGCCGTAGTTCCCTCTGCTGCACTCGTAACTGCAAATTGATGATTTTGAACTGCTAATGGACTCTATAGACTGCAAGTGTTGGTGTAGCACTGCTGAATGGTTCACGAACAAGAAAGCCGTATTTTAAACTTTTGGAACCTGTAACAATAAAAATTGTGTTCCCGGGCTAGGAAACGCAGGAATGTCAACAATGACTCTTAAAGTACTCTGTGAGAGTTTATCAACGTTTACGCCCTTGACAAGGATATGGGCAGTAATAAATAGTCTCTCTGGGAAGATCCGCTCACACAGGCCATTCGAGGCACTCGCTTTGAAACAAGGGATAGATTTGCAAACCCTTGCAGACGATTTCTCAGACCTGTACACATCTGGAAGATCAGCAGGTAGCAGCGGTTCCTCTGTCACCCCAGTTTTTTCACACAATGGATACGCCATTCACCTTTCGAGAGCTGGATATGGCACTTAGCAAATTAAGAAGACGCTGTGCCGTGGGTCCCGATTTGATCAGCAATCAAATGCTGACAAATCTACCATATGAGCGAAAAAGGGCCATTTTGGACATATTTATTCATGTCTGGAGCACGGGAGAGATCCCATTTGTTTGGGAGACAGCATGGGTGGTGCCAGTCCTAGATTCCGGAAAGTATCCTGTGAGCCTCGCATCATATCGACCGCTATCTCTTACATCACGCGTATCTAAGTTGATGGAAAGATTAATATGTACAAGATTAACTTGGTACCTTGAGCAAGGAAGACGATGGCTACTGTGTATGACCGGATTTCGCCCACTACTGAGTGCCCAGGACAGTGTTTTGGACCTATTAAGCCACATCGCACCACCACTTCAGCGGACTCTCGACACTCGCCGTCTTCATGGACGTTGCCAAGGATTATGATTGTGTGCTTCAGGCAGGCATCGCGAACGGGCTCCAAGCCATGGGTGTGTCAGGAAATGCTCTTCGGTTCATACATGAATTTCCCAGAGACCGCTGTGTGCGTGTTAAGCTTGCATATTTAACGAGCGAAGAGAGACGCGTTTCCCTCGGCGTCCCACAAGGAAGTGTTCTATCTCCCTTGCTTTTTAACGCTGCCATGGCCAGCCTTCCTCACACTCCGCACTTAGCTCTAAAAGCAGTTAAAATATCCATCTACGCCGATGACATCTGCATTTGAATCTCAGGGTACCAGGACAAACGTTTGGCCCGGATAGCACAGAGCGCTATTTCAATCGTTGAGCGTCACTTTTTGACACTTGGGCTATCTTTATCAGCGGAAAAATCGGCCGGGAGCGCGACGGAAGTCAACACGTCTGTCGCTGAATATTCGAGGCCACTCAATTCGTTGTGCAACAAGTGTCCGTTTCCTGGGAATTACCATCGACAACAAGCTATCATGGCGACGTGCGGTTGATGGTATAGCCACTGCATCAGTGCAAAGGATGCTCTTCGTCGCATGGCAGGGGTCCGTTGGGGCAACAATCCTATGTCCATGCTTAAATTGAATGATGCGCTTATAATAAGCCGCATTCTTTGTCAGGTGCCCCTGATATCACCATCACCTGGCCAGTTCGAACGCCTAGAGGCAGTGCACGGTTGGCAGTGGTCTTCGCTTGGCGATGGGAGTCCCTCAGGCGGCTTCAAACACGAAGGTCACCAATGAAGCCGAGGCTCTTCCGCTCCGCCTTTGCCGTGTCAGGCCTTATTGACGCAGCTGTCAAGACTGGGCGAGTCCTTCGCAGGCACGGCGCTCCTCCTGCGGCTAAGAGCAAGAACTGGCTCACATTTCAACGCGGCACTAAACACATTTCAATATTTAGGCTTGAAACTGCCTAAACGGCGCCCTATGGACCCAACATGGTCTTTTGTGGATGTTGCGTGTAACTTCAGCGTACCCAATCTACCAGCGAAGCGCGCCATTCCAGCCGCGGAAGCAAAATATTTTGCGCTGGACCACTTGAGCACCATGTACCGCAGCCACCTACAAGTGTACACCGACGGATCAGTGTGCACACAAGCGGATAGCTGCGCAACGACTTTCCATGCTCCTTTGCGCCTGATGTGCCCTGCCTCAGTGGTGTAGGTCGAACGTTGAATGAACATGAAAGTTCGAATCCGACGTACACTAGTTTTGCTCGTGGAGGACCGTGTTTGTGTAAACACTGACCCATGACTAGTTGCGATGGCTCCGGTTCTTGACCAACAAAAGTGTCTCAACAGATCGCGGAGCTTTTTCTTCAGGGCCGTGTAGGTACAATACCCAGTATTTAATAAAAACAATTATCGAACGAACATGCCGGTGTGTAGTTCACTGCGCTCGAGTCTTTCGCAAATATTCGTTTCCTAGTCTGTGTTGGTCGTTTTGTCAACAAACAAGATAGACTCATACGCACATCCGCAATGTGTAACTTTAGGAAAGCAGTCTACGGGCAGCTAGATCACCTCGAGAGCATTGTTCGCAGCGTAATCAAATGCACCTGAAAAGATTCAGTGTTCAGCGTTCTTAGAAACTTCAGTGACATGACACAGAGCTGGCTCTCACGAATATAACGTAGCTAGAAACTGGAGAAGGCGGAGATTTTAACCATACATTACGTATGATCGTACCTCCTTTCGTATGCGTGCGGGTACATATACACATATAGAAGTGAAAATTTTCGTGAAGCATTAATTTTTCAACAACTACCCCCTACCCCTTGGTTAACCCATTGGTTCTAGGCGAGAAAAGGTATGAAATTTTGAACGTCTTTCTTTGTTCTGTCGTATTTCTGAATGCTTATTATAATTACCATCGTAAGCCCTAAGTTTTGGGCAGCACAAGTTGGACTTGGTGCATGCTGTCTTTCTCTCTGGTGCACTCGTAACTGCAAATTGATCATTTCGAACTGCTAATGGACTCTATGGACTGCAAGTGTTGGTGTAGCGCCGCTGAATGGTTCATGAACAAGAAAGCCGTATTTTAAACTTTTGGAACCTGTAACAATAAAAATTGTGTTCCTGGGCCAGGAAACGCAGGAATTTCAACAATGACTCTTAAAGTACTCCCTCGTGATAAACTTTCGCGTGCTCCTTTCAGATATAAATGCTCCTCTTCTATTTCTATTCTACTCCCCACGTGCTTTGCTTCCTTTCTACAGACTATTTTGGTTCATGCGTTAGTTTACAATGATCTCGCACATTCAGTCGCTTCTGTATTTTACTCAAGCTTGTAATTCTAATATGCACCACCAAGATGCTTGAGCCGGAAGGACATGGCCTATCGTGAGTTTAAATGTGTGGTAAGACAATAAAGCGTTTCCTACGCACTTCACATTTTCAATAGACGACAACAAAGTGATCGACCAAGTTACATGCACTAATGTTCTCCCTCTGTTATTTCTGTGCGTGTGATGCTTTACTAACAACGCATCACGGTGTACCCGTAATGCTGACATTCGTGCAGCTCATCCCTGTGTTTCGAATAAGCCCCATCAACCTTGCAACGTGGCTGAGAGAGGGAAATATCAAACTCTCTTGATAGAGTAGACTTGTACGGGGCACTGAAGCACGAATCTGCCAGTGCACAAGACTACCCAACCTATAAACGAATGGTCCATTATCGTGACCGTAAGCGAATGATTTATGGGTAGAATAAAAGTGTTGGGGTGAGGAAATCAAAGCACAGAAAATATGTCGGCTTCCAACCATGTTACGCCAAAGCGCCACGCGAGAGCAGCTTCTTTCAGCACGGTTTCCATTACGATGCGAAGAACAATGCGCCGCACTGTATAGCGACATGACAATGTTGCCTTGCCCAGTAGACACCCTGCATCGCTCTTTACTTCTTCACCGCTCATAAATCAGCACCACCAGCAGTGTGCAAACCGTAAGCGGGTGCTTGCCGTTTCCTTTTGCCGGCACGCAGTAATCTCACACTATCTGCGGGCGCGCATCAAATGACGCGACACCGCCGCAACTGCCACAAGCGAGATCGCATCACCGTGTTGCCCTCTGCGCTTTCCAGAGCACGCCAATGAAAATCTTAGCTCCCACAAAAATACGTTACAGACAAACAGTGTGTTTAGTTCACGACCCGATGGGGTAGGAAATTGAGATAGGATCATCACTCCCTCTCTCTCTTTTTTCTCTCAATCTTCGTACCATGAAAAAACTCCCCGCGAACATTGGTGCTCTAGTGGCGCCCTCCTGCGGCGGCAGGAAGCGATAGCGTGCTTGGGGACATCGCGAGGCTTAGAAAAGATCGTTTTCAGGGGATTACGTCTCGACTCTGTGGAACGCGGCCACCGGGCACCGGGGAGCACGAATGTTGTCATTGTCGCGGCTGAATGTCGCCATTAGCAGTAAGCCATCGCCGCCCGCTTTCTTGGCGAGGCGCGTCTGGCTGCCGGCCGGTTATTGCGGGAGATAAACAAGACGTTTGCGGGGCTCCCGCTGCCGCCACATTTTTCTTCTGTACTTGTGTCCATATGTTCTTCGGTAGCGTTTGCTGGCACACCTGCTCCACCAAAGGCGGGAAATACGTCTTGTCCAATCAGGAAGGAGACCCCGTCCATTTACGCTTTGTGCGATCCCGTTTGAGGGATTCAAGTAATTTCTCTTTCCTTCTCGGTATATCAGTAGGGTCGTCTCCCTTCGCGGATCACGTCAATGGAGCGCAGTGGTGCAAGTCAACTGAACACTAAGGAATGCACTGGCGTGAGTTACGTGTCATGCAATAAATGTTACTCACCCATCTCTTTCTCTAGGCTGTGGTATTGTTTTGAATTCACTTAAGGTGTTATTGAAAACAGGCAGTTGCTTTTCCACGTGGTGTAGTTACCATGGCTTCCCAAAAATGAAAGTTCTTACCGCGACAAATCTGTTGCAACTTTGTCTTGACTAGCCCAGAACACGTCGTTCATGATCGTCGTCATGGCCCCTCACGAGCTCTCTGCTCGAGGACACGAAGCCATTCGTTCTTTTCATTCAATAATATTCCATTAAAAGAGCGTTCGTTCCGGACGTGCCGTTCCATGTCCTACAAGACAGCCTGACAGCCGGCAGGATATTGAGGTTCACCCCAATATTTTTCTTTGTCTATCAACCAGTTCGGAAACTTCGTTTTTGAAAACATCCTTAGAATTCGGAATCTTAGTAAAAGTAACGGAATGAAGACATGACCAAAAATTAATAAATAATGACCGAATCATTACCTTTGTACATAAACATGCTACAGCGGTTGTTGGAAAAAAATAAGGTTCTGTTTCTTCATAGCATAAATATTACCTATCATCATGGCTGTTCTAGGTCATGCAAACACGCACACGCAAGTGCTGAGAGGAGGAGGAAGCAACAAAAGGGAGGAGGCAGGGAGGTTAAAAAGAAAGACATCGCGTTGGCTACCCTACACTTGGAGATTAGGGAAGGGGACAAGAAAGATGAGAAAGAGGGAAGAGAGGGAAAAGAAAAAAGAAGGGAGAGAGACTGACAGTAATTTCACTGCAGCGTGTAGAACTCTACCGCATGTCAGAGGCGTTCTCACAAGCCTGTCTTTCTCAGGAAACACAGCAGGGCTTTCACTGCCTTGTGGGCTGTCGAGGCATGTTGACGTTGCTGTAATAGCACCTGCACAGAAAGAGGCCGATCATCCAGTCACCGCATTGCGTTGGCAAGTGCTTGTCTGCCTGAGGCAAATCGAGGACAGTAGCACAGCAGGTGTTTGATATTTTCATCGGTGCCGCAAACATCGCATGCCGCACTGTCCGTTATCCCAGTTAAGGTGGTATAAGCTTTCGTGAAAGCAACTCCCAGCCAAAGGCGATAGCAAAGCGAAGCTTCACGTCGTTGTAGGCCGGGTGGAGGCCTGAGTTATAGTGAAGGGTCAAGCTCGTGCAGTCTTGTACGTCGTATGCTTGGTTTGTTCCACTCAGTCAGTGTGAGACTGCGGGCCAGTTGACGAATCTGCCTCGCCACATTCGCTCTTGAAAGCGGAATCGGAACGCTGTTTGCTTCTTCATGTGACGTGCGAGCAGCATGATCTGCAGAATTATTTGGGCCTATACCACAATGCCCAGGTAACCACTGAAAAACGATGTCGTGGCCTTTTAAGTGTGAATACACTTTATAAGCAACCCCAAACCCTCCACCGCCGTCGGCGGCGTCCGCAGTCTTCTCTCTATCTTTAAAAGAAAGAGGACTTGGCGGGCCGCAGCGCGACGCTCTACCGAATAAGCCACGGACGCGGCGCTGATATCGGTGTCAGTAACGCGCCTTATACCCCCTCCCCCTTCGCTCGCTCCTCCGCTCTCCTCGCTCGCTGCAGCTGCGCGCGCACCCCTCTCTCTCGCGCGCCCGCCTTCTCTCTCAGTCTCCCGTCGAGAGCGGGTCGTGAGGGGGAGTAAAGTTAAAATCCGTTGGCATTCGCCAGTGAATTAACGTAAACTCCCCCGTGTGATCAAATTGCGATTCCCAGGAACCATTACACCATAAAGGCACCATAGTGTGATTAATAAATATATTAGTGCGAATTAATAAATACCCCTCATAGCATCACCCCGTGTATTCGCACTTAACCATGTTCACCCTCGGGGAATGCTTGGGAGTTTTTTGTATTAAAGGTGGTGAAGTTTCACGGTTTTTTAGGTCAACTGGTCGTGGCATCCACGTCGAAGAACTGATAGCAGGCACTGTAAAGCTGGTTTTGAGTAAGAAAACGCGGCCCATTTACCTGGTCTTTCTTCCGAATTGATGAGTTCCAGTGCACTGCGCAGAGCCTCGAGTTCTGCCGTCGTTGACGTTGTCACATGTGAAGTCTTAAAACACCGAGTTACCCCTTGTGATGGTATAACCACTGCTCCACCTGAACTAGACGGTGTAGTCGAGCCATCCTTGTAAATATGCACGTGGTTACCGTAGTTTCGTTCTAGTAGGAATGGACTCAGTTGTTTCAGGGCATACGCCGGTAAATCCGATTTTCTCCTCAATCCTGGAATCATTAAGTGAACTCGCGGCTGGCTCAAGCTCCATGGAGGAATCAGTGGCTTTGATGCATGTGCGTAAGTCTCAGTAAACGGTAAAGGATGCTTGTAGACAGTAGCACCGTATGTCGTGCGGGGCCTTTCAGCAGCTAGACTCGCCAGGTGGCGAGAAGGGGTCCTGGCATAATGCCTGAGGTGCATGCGCATTGTCTCGGTAATAATATGCGTCTTTATCGAGTGGTCTTGAGCGATGGCAATGGTTTCAGCCGTAAAGCACTGCGGGTTAATACAAGGCATATCTTAACTGCATGCGCTTGAATGCTCTGAATTGCGCGCAGGTTGGTCTTGCCGATGTTAGATATTACAGGTAAGCTGTACCATAAGAATCCGATAAACAGTACTCTGTACAGTTGTAGCATGGATGGTTTGGGCACTCCCCAATTCTTTCCTGCAAGGAATTTGAACACGTGGCATGTTGCGATCAGCCGCTTCTTCACATAGTTCACGTGTGGAGTCCACGACAGGTTTCTGTCTATTATGACACCCAAGAACCTGTGGCTTCTACTGAACGATATGTATTCTTCATTATTCGATATGCTGTAAGCAGACATTGGTTTCCGCGTGAACGCTACCACTGCACATTTTCCGCAGGACACCTCGAGGCCTTGTTTACGAAGGTAGCATGACGTCGTTGTAGCAGCCTTGTGAAGGCGGGCGCGAAGCTGAGGCCTTGTCACACCTGATGTCCAAATGCAGATGTCATCAGCGTAGACAGAAAGTTCTACAGTGCTAGGTAGCTGCTCGACTAGTCTAATGAGAGTTAGATTGAAAAGTGTAGGGCTTAGCACTCCTCCCTGAGGAACTCCTCGGCTGCTGTAATAATCAGGTGTTGGGCCATTTGCTGTCGTCACGTAAAATGATCTCAGCTGTAAGTAGCTGTACACCCACATATATATCTTGCCACCAAGACCTACTGTTTTCAAAGCACTAAGGATGGCTTCATGGGTGACATTGTCGTAAGCCCCCTTAACGTCTAGAAACAGGGTGGCGCACAGTCTCTTACAGGCTTTCTGGTGTTGAACATATGTCACCAGATCAACAACGTTGTCGATTGACCAATGACCGCGCCTGAATCTGGTCATGGATACTGGATATATTTCGTAGTGCTCTAAATACCACTCTATTCGTGTTAGAATCATTCGTTTCATTGTTTTTCCCACACAACTGGCAAGCGCGATAGGACGGTATGAGGCAATATCCAAAAGAGATTTACCAGCCTTTAGAAGTGGAATGAGGCGACTTGACTTCCATGCCTGGAGAACCGTACCAGTCTGCCAGGAGTCGTTGTATAGGCGTAAGAGTGCCTTCCGAGCTTCGTCTCCAAGATTACAAAGGGCACGATAGGTAATGCCGTCAGGTCCGGGTGCTGAAGAACGTCTCACAATGCCAGTGCCGCCTCTAGCTTATCCATAGAAAACTGGCATTCCATACGGGGATCACGTGAGGGCGGTGGGTTGTCAAGTGTTCCCGTACTTGATACCGTGAAATTGGAATCACCGGCAATTCTTCTACAGAAGAATTCTGCGACGTCAATCTCTCTGCATTGTAGGTGAAGGTCCAGAGATGTAAACGGGTGTCACTGACCCAAGGTTGTGCTAAGACCTCGGACAGTTCGCCATATCAGTGATAGGGGCTTTCGCGGATCCAACGAATCGCAGAAAGATGTTCAACGTCACCAAGCCAGTTTATCCATGTGCTGCTGCATTTTCTTTTGAATGCGTCTAGCCAGCCTCAAATCATCCATGCACTTTGTCCGTCGGTACCTTCGTTCTGCACGACGGCGTACTGCGCGAAGTTTTTCAAGCTCGATGTCGAAATCGGTGCGCTTCTGAATAGTCAAAAGTGAATGCGTGGTATTCTGCAGGACATCCTTTATCGAGTCCTCTAGGCTTTATGATGAGCCGTCGGTACAGCAGTCTTACATTAAGATTTTGAATTTCGGTCAATTGGTGTATTTGAGGCCTCTTGAGGACTTGGAGCTCGTGAAACCTTCTATCCGCAGGTAAGTTGGGATGTGGTCGCTGCCCCACGTTTTCAGATCCAAAAACCAGTGCATTTTCCTGGTAAGTAAGCGGGAAACCAATGTAAGGTCCAGGCAGTTGCTATAGGCTGATCCGCGTAAATATGTAGGGCTTCCATCATTACAAACGCAGAGTTCGTACTCCGAGTCTAATGACACCAATTTTATTTCTCTAGAGTTGACTCCTGGAGCTTCTCCATAGGAAATGGTGGGCATTGAAGTTGCCAGTGATCACCCATGGCCTTGGAGTCGATGTGAGAATACCGCGTAAGCGCTCGCAGTCAAGGCGGCTGGATGGAGATAAGTAATCTCCGATAATGTGAAAGCAACCTTATCCTTCTTCACAGTAAGGCACACATATTGATTCCCTTCATCAGGCGAGACTCTGTGGTGAACGTAAGTGAGGTCATGGCGAATGAATACAATAACCTTGCTGCAGTCTCTGTGAGTGGAGGACATAAAGCACTCATATCCTGACAGTTTGATTGAAGCAGACAGGTTGGGTTCACAAATCACGATAATGGGGAAGCGGTTCACTAATACAAACTGTCTAAAGTCAGACATGCGCGACTTCAGTCCTCTGGCGTTGAACTGAAAGACAGATGCATTCTTGACTTCCACTCAAAACGACGGTGCCTCGCTGGCCATGGTTTTACCTTAGATCTGCAAGCACCGGAGTCAGGGTGTCCAGCACTTGCAGTGCGGTCTGCGCAGCCGAAGTCTTCATATTACTCAGTAGGACACGCATGGTACTCATTAGCGATTGCAGCAAGCTTATCACTTGATCTTCATTCATCGCATACTTGGTTTGAGGGGTTGTCGAGGGCGGCCGGATTTGATGCAACTCCGAAGCAGGTTGACTTCGTGGAAGGGAGGGCCACTGTTCGGAAGGTGCGACTGCTCTCCCTTCCTTCTGTTTGGCAGTATCCGTCTTCAGTGAGCTCGGTGTTTGTGGGTCAGCCACTTTGATAGAAGATGGCATCTCTCTATCGATAGAGCAGTCTTTCCGTGATAGTCTTCGCCCACAATGCCGTCGTCGGCGTAGTGTAGCGGCAGCTTCCCTGTGCGTTGAATTGTCCCGCACCATACGCCTGAGTACCGCGTGCTTGTTTCGCACCCGCGGGCAATCTTCATGAGCGCCGTGGCAGTTTGGACATCGTAACACGGTGGCACCGCAGGCGTCTTTTGAGTGAGATTCAGCGCACCGCGGACACACAACTTTGTTCTCACAGACACCTTTTACGTGTCCCATCTTGAAACACTTGTAGCGTTGCAGTGGCTTCTGTACGTATGGACGCACTGGGTGGCGAACATGGCCAACTTTGACATACGAGGGAAGGCTGTCTCCCTCGAACACAAGCCTCAAGCAGCGTGAGTTGCCGAGTCTGGTAATGTGCGTGATGCGGGTGCTTTCTGTCGCTGGCTTTATTAGTATTGGCAGGTCATTAGCTGGGATGGAAAGATCCACATCTGCTGACGCCTACAGTGCCATTACAACCTGTAGCGACCATTGGCCGAACTTTCACGTTGCTGATTTCTGTTATGTGCCGAAGGCTTTGCAGCGTGCTATGGTGCATAACGTCTACAGCAAGGACATTCTTCCGTGCATTGATCCTAACATCTTTGATCTCATTCGTCGCGGTTTCCTCGAGAAGCACAGAAAGAACTCGCCTGTTGAGGAGTCACAAGTTAGATGCAGGGTCTTCGGGCATGAACAGCATGGTGGGCGGCCGCCGCTGTAGTGCAGTCTTAACTGGTGGAAACACTTGCCGACGATGCCGTCCGCAGCAGTCTTCGTTTTGTAGTTCGATTCATGACGACCATGAAGTCATCATCCGATGACTCAAAGCCATCCGAGTACAAATCGGTTGCCTCGCTGGCCGTGTCACTCAACGCGTTGCCACGCTTCCTGTACGACGAAGCCCGGCGCGACGGTACGCCTGGAACATTCTCAGGTGTGTCCTGAAGCATCACCGCAAATGAGGGAGTGGCAGCTCCCAGGATTTGCAAGAAAACAAATTGAAAATACTGAGACACGGGCACAAGCGTTCTGTGAGAGAATCACTTCGTCGTCGTCCATGCATGCTGGGAGGCACGCATAAAAGCGTAAAGCTCAGTTACCTGAAACAAACGTTTCCTTTCGTTCTTTCATGTAGACCCAGTATATCCATGCCAATTTTTGTGGGTCCCCTGTTATGCGTTTCCGGTCTTCTTTTTGAAGACGCGCGAAAGCTATATATTGCTATTTCAAGTTTTCGATGGAGTTACCAAACATACAAATGGAGGGCAGCCCTCTACACTCGTGGCACATGGTCAATGCATAGGAAAACACAAAATCTAGTGTGTAATGGTAATTTCAATTAGGCTCTTGATTTATTCCCGCATCTCTTTTGGAAGGAATCTTTTGAGATGAATAGATGCTTTCATCCTTTCTGTTTTCTATCTCACTGCAGTCAAGAGTCTCATTGGTGATGTTTACGACAAGCTGACTGTTCTGTAGTCATTTCTTTTAGGGCGGCTGCGTCGCATATGTCTTCTATATTCAGCAGAACTACGCTTTCTTTTAGTCGTTCCCACTTTTGTGTTGATTTCATATCAAACTATATCTACAGTCTTACGACGGAAACGTTGGCAATGTGTGTGGATGCCGCCGACGTGTGGATGAGGGCGGAGCGGGCCTTCTATTCGACGAAACCCGACGGGGAACCCGAAGAATGTTATTTATCGACGACCCTGTCGTTGCGTCCTATTGTGCGAGGTGGCCCGAGCAACCGAGGAGCGGCTTGCCGTTCCTTTTGTGCTCAGTAGGTCACCGCTATTCTGGTGGGCTATTAATAAGGACACTCCAAGGATGCATCTGTCGTACAAACGCTGTGCCCGTCTGCGTTGCACCTAATAAATAAATAGAGGAGATTGGAAGGTCACGATGAGGAGGCGCCTCTGTTTGCGTCCATTCGGGTTTCGCTTTGACGCACGCCCCACTATATATGTCAGTATATATCTTGCAGACATAACTCTCATGTCTAGAGCTGTGGTCAGCGGTCATTACGTTTTTTTTTTTGTTCAAAACTTCTTTGAAGAGAAAAGCAGTGGTGAGCTGGGAAATAGGTCAAGCGTACTCGTTTATTCGTCACACTTTGATTGATTTGCGGTGTGATAGAGTCTAAGGCAACCGGCGTCTCACCCAGATAATGCTGACGTTTATGTGACTCAGCGTTTCCTACGTCTGTGCTACAGTGATTTCTGCTTAAACAAGCGGGCAACGCCTATATCGGGCTCCTGTCATTGGTGATAATGTTTCGCCACTGATGACCGCTGCATGATACGGCACTTCACAGCACTGTACTGCGTTGATACAGCGCAGTGTCTACGACACTGCGCCCTATTTAGTCGTGGTGGGGCACTATATGTTTGTATTGGTATGCATTTGCTCCCATTGCACTGGCGTTGTCAGCCCTGTGTCTTACGAGCGAGAAACTTTGCGCTTTTTTATCTTTAGGTTTTTTTATGCCACTACACATTCTGTTTCTGTCTGCTCGACCTTATAAGTCTAGACGATTCGCAAATAATTTTCTTTATAGCATCCAACAAGAACAGATATCAATACCTGTTTTTTTTAATCCTCTCATTGAAGCCAACGACAACGATGTACAGACATTGTAGGTATTAATTATAACAAAACAAAAGTAAGATCACGGCATTCGTCAGTATTTTGTCGCTGAGCCAATGGTAACGAGGTGTCATTTTGTCACACTTTTCTCCTCCCAAAAATTGGCCGTGCCAGCGCTTCGCTTCGACCTGCTTCTATTTATTAAACACATTGAGCAAAAGGACGGCTCTTTTCCTGTCACTTCGGAGCTGTCATAGGAAGAGAAGAGCCATCGTCCACCTTTTTCCCTCTGGGATGCTACACACCGCTGTTATTTCCTCTATTCTGATCTGACAAAACGACACAAACCTTGACAGAAAATCTGAAGCAGGGCCCGTTCCTACAAATCCCCATGGCATGACAGTGGATAGGTTCGCAGAACTTGCTGCCCATTTTCGTTCGAGTAGTTACAAGCGCTCGTTTCAAACATATAACTCGCGCACAGGTATCCTAACACTACGCGTTCCAACTTTGACAAACATTGACTGTCTCAACGAATTATAGAACGGGGTAATTCATACGAAGCCAGCAAATAATCACACTAGGGCAAGCATCAGATTACATAATCTTTAGCTTTTAGTTAAAGTGAAGTAAATATGCACTAAATTAAAAGGAAAGTCGAGGTCAAAACAGCTTGGCACTGGTATGAACCGAATCTACAAGCCTTCGAATTACGCGTGCATCTCACTGCCAGTTGTGCTACAACGGTGTTCGTTTCCCCGTTAACATCCTTGGGTATTTCAGTGTATGTGACACGAGGAGCATTAGTCAGAGCCACTAGCAGTCATTGAGGCTGGAATGTAAAGTACTGCTTTCTTTTAGTTGATGTTCTCATGAAGCTCTATCTTTACATGCTTGGAGCTATGCGACGTTTAACATTAAGGCTTTGAAATAAATGGTTTTTTATTATCACTTGATAAAATCCTTTGAGTCAACTTTTAAATGACCATTTAACTAGATAATTGAATTTTTGAAGCTCTCAAGGAAGTCTTAGTATGGTATAGCGAGACAAGAATCAGGAAAGTTCTTTTAGTGAGGCAGAGATTGAATGAGACAGGTGTGGAAACATATACTGAAGTAAATCGCCATTTGTTTATATTACTAAGCACAAAACGTCATTGCGTTCGATCATCATTAACATAATACGAAGCGACATCAAAAGAAAACATTAGAACGAAGAACTTTGGTTGAGAACCTGAGATATCAGCGGCAAGGAATAATAATAATAATAATAATAACATCTGCGGTTTTACGTTCTAAAGACAAAGAGTAGTAAGTTATGTGGGTGATAGCACAGAATTATGGGATATGGTGGGGCAAAAAACTTGTGCCCAGGACGGTGTTAGGAGCCGCAACGCGGCTGACATGATAGAGAATTATGATAAAAAGGTTTGTCAATAATGACGACGACGACACCAGCCATGATGATAATGACGTGCTCAAGCATTTCTCAGTAATATCAGAAGGGAAGCACAACCAATGCACAGTTTGCTTCAATTAAAGTTCTATGAAGTCTGGGACCCGAAAGCAGTTTCTGAGAAACAGCCATCCGGTCATAATGTCAAGGAAAGCTTTCGATGACTCATCGGACACAAACATCCGCGCATCTCGACAAAGTACAAAGTGAATGATGACAAGTGGGCGATGCTAGGTTCTAAAGTCTATAATATCTACACTGAAGCCACCGACCTGTATAAAGGACAGACAGATGTACGGACGGACCGAAAGAAGGAAGCATACATGGACGTACGGACGCACGGATGTACGCGCTCATGGATGGCGCAGGTGATCACGTGTTGTGTCGTCGTATACTTGCTAGATGTGCACATAAACTTGGTGTTTTAGGCAGATGTTTTCATTTCTCGTTGTGCAAGTGTTTAGTTTCGGTTTCGTGTTTTTGTAGCGTGACGAACGCCGTGAAGGCTAAGCTCTCAATTGCTTCGCCCCTAAAGGCACTTTAACACGAGTGATGCAAACAATCATGTTGCGACGTCGTAGTCAGTATATGACGTGACGTCCCAAATCGCCAAAATCCGCGACATCTTCATGACACCATTGGGACGTCACATGACTTGACGCCACGTGATGACGTCATCACGTGACATTGTCGCTGCGTAAAGTTAAGCTGATCCCGAGGCGCTGCAGAATCACGTGTGGCGATCAAGTCTTCCAATTCCTAGGTCCCAGAGGCAATGCAACGCCACTTTGCGTGTTGAAAGCTTTTGGGTACCACGTAAGCTTTTTTTTATTTATGCAGTAGACCATTTTCTAGGTTATTCTTTATTCACGGAGACCGTTCAGTTTGTCATAGCACGCAGCCGTTTAACTATGTATGATTCCGTTTTGTAAACTTGAGGAGCCTTTGTCGTTTGTGTATGACTGACCTAATATAAATTCTCTTCTTTAATCAAAATCATCGACAGTGAGAGATTGAACATAGATCACTAAAAATGAAGTTGGTCCTGTGGTAAAAAAAAGTTACTTAGTTCCTTGTCCAAATTACATTTGGTGCGAGAAACGTAAGAAGTAAAAACAATCAACAGCTCGTGGTTTGCCTGTTGATCATAATAACGCAACAAAAGAAAGGCGAATGGCCGAATACTTGTACATTTCCATCTAGGACTTCTCATTCCAATACTATTATTTTACTTGTCCTGTACTAATGCTAAACAGAAAATTCAAATGACGAATGTGGAGGACAAATTCCGAGGAGAGACCTATCTCATTATTCGGAATTCGTCTTGCGTACCTTCGCCTCAGCCCTGACACCGGCGCGAGAGTAAGTAAAAAAAATCAACAAAGGAACAATAAAGTTATTCAGGCTCTGCGGGGGAGAAGCGGTTGCATTCCATCAGCCACGTCGGTGAGGGCTGTGCTCCAGAGAATTGGTGGGGTCTAGAGGAAAGACGGGGATGCAGGGGCCTTTAAGACGATTCAGTCATTACAGGGAGCGCACTATCCAGAACCGCAGGATGACAGGAGTTTGAACGAGCCGATGGTCTGGTATGCAGCTGTCTGAATTTCACATGTCATTTTCTTTTCATCTATGAGTAGATTACCGTTTTATTTTATTTTACTTACCGACACCTCCTTAAGCCACTGCAGACGTTCTTCTAAAGATCTTTTTACTTTCACTCCATCCTAGTTTCTTTATAATTAAACCCATTTATTTATTTTTTTCTGTTTATCAGCTTATTCTACGTTTAGGTATTTTTTTCCAATAGTGATCTGAGTTTCTTTTGCTTGATTGTTTGTTTCAGTTTCTCACATTCGTTGAATTGGCGCGGCTCATCTTGAATTGAATTGAATATACTCTACAATGCGATCGCGAGTGTTTTCTTTATGGGTTTTGTTATATTTATTTATACATCTACTTCTCCTCGCCACGTTCTGTTGTCGAAGAGAGGGATAAGTGTGCCTGTTATTTGTTAATTACATGCGATCAGTAAATAACACTTCATGATTGCGTCGGAGGCGTAATTTCAAGGTTCTTGACTCGGATTCGACAGACGAAGAGGATGATTTTTCTTCATGATATTATTTTGCTAGACAGAATGACTAGTATACATACAGTTAAGAAACCACAAATAATGTATCTTTTGATTTGCTCGGCATAATTGTCTGTTTGCCATTTCATTAGTTGTGTATATGTCTGTTTGTCATTTCATTAGTTGTGCATAGTTCAGAAAACGAGACCCTCGTACAATTCCCATACTTTCGTAGTTAAGAACACTGGGATGTGTGTTCCAAGAATACGCATTCCAGGGACGTCCCTGTAATCATGCCGTATGTATAGTTTACGTTGCATTTCCTAAGGAAAGCCTCAGATGGTTCATCAAACATGACATTTGACCATGAGCGTCCGGCGTCAGGTACGAGTGTTGCGAAAAGTCATCATCGTGAGATGACGTCATGATAATGCCACAAATCACCAAATTTGTTATCTATCCATACTGTCACATTCAGGTCCCGTGACGTATTGTCACAAGATGACGTGATCACATCGTTTCATAGCTTGATCAAAGGTTGTCTGATCCGCAGATCAGCAAAAACCAGGTGGGGTGCCTGCGATGTCAGAGGCCGTGCAAAACCCCGTTATAGGACAGAGAGCTTTCCAAGAGTGGCGGGACAGCATCAATGCGTCGACTGAGAGTAAAAAGAAGACGACTTTAGCCTTCGACTCGTCCTAAATGAATGCATAACGAACGAACCCTGGGAGTTTGTGGCCATGCATACAGGGCACTCGCAACTGCGTCAATGAATGAAGATATGCAAGGTTATCGCGTTTGTAAGTAAATTAATTTTGGTGATACGATGCAACGTTTAAACGCAAGGCATGGGTGTTGGCGCGGCTGATAGTGTAGACACTGCAATATTTTAGCCTGATGGCTGTGAAGCGGACCAATTAACTGCCGATAAGCTTTAAAGGCTATGGAACACGCCTCTGTCAAACAACATTCCTACTCCTCTTGTAATTTGTGTGTTTACGCAGATACCGAATATTTCCGACTAATTTTGGCAAATTGCAACCTAGTATTTAACAAATATAGTTTTTACCTTGAATACTTGTTCGAGAAGAGCTTAAATATTTCATAACTGAAAAAAATGTTAATTGTGGCAGAAAAGCTTAGAGGTCAGCCTGAATCTATTTTCTGACCTGCTGATCATTGTTAGAAAGGGGAGGGGGTGAAAAAATGAAAAAAAAAGGCCTTGTTGATTATGAGAAGGAAGGTAGTGGCGAAGCAAAACTTTGGATCAATTTATAGTCTCTTGTCAAGTTCTGTCTCTCGTAAAAACTTTGTCGGCGCTTTAGATTTCATGACTGAGATGACGTTTAAGTTCGTGAAGAAATAATAAAGTAATATGCTGGTATGTGCGGCGTGAGTGTAGTTAAATTTGCCCCTGTTAACCAGGTATACTGCTGCAGAATCCTTTAGGTGGCCAGAGATGGCTATCACTTTGTAGTTCATCATTGCAGGTTTGCCGTGAAATAAAGTATGCATAGAAAGCAACACAATTTTCAACCTTACATAAAGTTCAAATATTCATTCATTTCAAACGTTAACCTGTGAGGCAAAGGAATTGTCCAAAGTTGGCTCACAAATTTTCATGCTCACAAATCTTCATCGAAGAGTCTGTCGTCTCATATGCAGAACACGCGCGCTACCAAATTACCGTATCTTGCACACACTTGCTTCAAGTTAAGCTAGAGAAAAGTTCCCACGAACATGGCTGTGTCTTTTTCAATTTGCTTCCACGACTCACTTTGTGTTTTAGCGTCACTGAATCACTGTCAAGTGCCGGAAACTTTTTAATGGCGTTTGTAAGGCTTTATAAGGCAAGCAATTCGTGGCAGAAGGGAGACTAGAGTTCCCCAGTGGAAGAGGATGTTTGTGCAATGCACCCACTTGAGCGCGAAAGGCAAATCACTGGGAGAAACCATTTTCATGAGTCATCTTCAGCCGCAGTTTATATTCAACTAACGTGTACATTTTATCATTCTACGAATTCACTTCATCTGGCTATGGCGCATCGTCTTCCGGCTCAATCACCGTGTAAAAGTCTTAGTGTAGCAACTGATTTGCTGTCAGCCAACAGCCAGGACCGAACTTGGCTTCCGACTGCTAACTCCAGTGACATAGCTGGCCTTTATGACTGATTGCATGTCGACTGGACAAACGAACCTTGACAGGCATTTTTTTTTGAAGAATGATGGTGAAGAGCTTCCGTTCCGGCGTCCGGGGGGTCGGGTGTCACCGAGTCATCTCGACAACATTTCAATTATCTGCTGACTATGCACTTTTTTTTTTGTAAGGGAGCATGAAATGATAGGCAGTTGTTGCACCCCTCCCATTATTTCTAAAATTTATTCTTTCAAGAGGGGGTAGAATAGAGCGGCCTGATTTTGTTAGAGGAGACTACTGAAAGCTAACAGATAAGCCAAAGAAGCATAAAAAGATTTCTTTGCATGTATCGATTGATAAAACATGGGACACGTAGAAGTGAACGTTGCCGTAAAAAAAAAACACGACGAACTGCTGACCTTTTCACTTAAGGCTCTCTGGGCGCCACCATAGTCCTCTCTAGGCTGTTGTTAGTGCGCGTGACTTCCCCGCCCCCAAAATGCACTGCCGAGGCTGTGACGTCGGCTTTTGTGCTCTCGCACAACAGCCCAGAAAGAAGAAAATCCTCCTCTTCATTAAAAAAAGGTCAATATATAGTTATACATATTGGGCAAAACTATCTTATTTAGCAATACTATATATATATATATATATATGTATACGTGTGTGTGTGTGTATGTGTGTGTGTGTGTGTGTGTGTGTGTGTGTGTGTGTGTGTGTGTGTGTGTGTGTGTGTGTGTGTGTGTGTGTGTGTGTGTGTGTGTGTGTGTGTGTGTGTGTGTGTGTGTGTGTGTGTGTGTGTGTGTGTGTGTGTGTGTGTGTGTTCAGTAATACTATCTTGCTGCTACATATTCTCTGTTACATTTTTTTAACCAGAAAAAATGACAACAGCAAAAGCCACCTACGAGGCATCAACTGAATACAGACGTTCAATATGGCACCAAGTTAAACGCATTCTTGTATAAGTAACTACTAGGTGGCGTTGCCACGCACATGTGCCGTACTGACTAGGATATACAGTTCAGGCATTTTGTCTGCTTTCTGGATCGATGGCTTTTAAGTGGCAGCACGTGCCTAATTGAAGATAGCTTACGCATTTTTCAAATGGGCCACAATGTTTACACAAAAAATGAGACAAAATGCGCGTTCCATCGCGTCTAGACGCTGCAACAACAAGAGTATAGCTGGAGAATGAGGTGCGCCAAGAGAGATTTCAATTCCCGCATTCGTACACGGCGCAAGCGGCAGCCATGCAAATTTTTCTTTTACACAACGTTCCCGTGCCACTTAGCAGTGTCAAAAGTACGTCGCACTTACGAAATGTCTTTCCGCACTTGGAAACGTATCCGATTTATTTTCTTTCTTTCTCGAGGAACGAACTCTGGCGTTCGGGGCTTAGAGCTCTCCCGGGATAATCAAATTTGCAGCATTCCTAATGGCCCTGCCTTGAGTAATTGGATTTCGACAGCCATCTCTTTTCCTAATGTGTTACAAATCCGAGTTCCTATAACCAGCAGCAGCCAAACTTTGTGCGCGTTTAACGTCTAAGCTCGTGGAAAGATAAATAAATAGAACGGGCGCCGTAGGGGCAGCATGCAGGATTTTCTTTTATCGGTTCAGATGAACGTATGTTGAATTATTTTACTTTGAGTGAGTGCGCTGAATGGGCTAATTGCCTTTTGTCGTCCCACTATCGAATGCGCGCATGCGTCCGGTGAAGTGTGTTCAAGTAGGCAAGAATGTAATATCTCTGTACATGTTCGCACTCGGGAACCATCAAATCTATTTGCAGTTCAGTTGGGAAGAGTTCAAATCCGTTGAAATGTTTTGAGACGGTGCCGAGAAGTTGAGCTAGCGACTTATTTGTGGTAGCATCTATAGTACAGATACAGTTAGAGTGGATGTCAAATATACATGGTGCGCACCGGCTCAAATGCGATGATCCGTATGCGTGGAGACTTCCCCATGTTGCTGAGGGCCCAAACTCAATGACACCCAGTTAATGGCTGACGGAATAAACGCAATTGCAGTATGTCACAAAAGTCTCAGCTGTGAGCTCAATGTCACAGTGCACGAACTATGTAGCCCCAGCCTCATACGGTGGCTCGAACAGTGCCAGCTGCTACGCGTGCCAGTCATAATGCTTGAATCACAGAGCACAGTATCAGATTGATATTATTGTTGCAGTAGAATTTATTTGAACATACGAGGCACATCTTTGCCGTCGCCGTCACCGCCATATTCTATACAAGGTCGAAATCGGTAATAATTCCCTGCGCGTGGTACGTTCTGCGTGCGAGTGAAAGCTTACGAATGCTGCCGCCGGTTGCAGCTCAAGAAGAGATGAAACGCATAGACCATCTCAATCCTGAGAAGTACCGTGAAGAGAAAGGTGGCCGCCCCTCTTCTCCCCACCTTGCCCTAAGGAAACTGCCAGACTTTTAACAAAGTTTCTTCATTCATTCATTAGAATAAACAATCAAAATACTAAAGTCAAAGCACGAAGATTTCCAGACAGGAAGTATTAAAGTGACATCGACAAAACAGTGAAATATCCCTTTACTTGTACTCCTAACATGTATTTTTAGAGGGGGTTATCTAACTATATTTGAAGTAAAAAATATATATGCTCACACGAATTTCATTCGCTAGCCACTTCACTGAGAAGCAAAGGGCACGGCTGTTATCTTAGAAATCAACTACGGGGTCCCTTCTGAGCCACCGTCATACGTCGGGTACCTTGCACACGTGTTCTGAAATATGTCCGAGTATGAGCGTTACATACGTATCCAGCAGCTTATAGTAGCTATGTTATTACTATTTTCTGTTTTGTTCTATGTAGCACCAACCTTGTGCCTTCCTTACGAATGAATGCATAATACCCGTCTGCCGAGCAGCAACCACCTATTTGCAAGCATTTACTAGAGGGACACCCTAAACGACGCACTTTCCTTGAACAGGCACTTCTTGGAACAACACCAGAGAAAATTTTTGCATGAACGTGGCCAAAAATATATATATGCTTTAAGCAATTCTATGCTGGCATTCTAGTTCTTGTTGCCTTTTTTACGAGTGCTCAACATGTGCTCAGCTTTTGTAAACTTTCGGACTTATCCATTTCTTTATGCATATCCTTCACCCACTATTAAGATGTTTAATGAAGTACAGAACCAAAAACAAAATGTACGAGACACCGGGGAATATTTTTTTTGTTGATTTAAGTTCTTGGCCTTCGGAAAATGTCAATATTTTGTAAACATGCCATTTTGGGGCCGTACGTCTGTTGAGTATGTGGGAGACATTGCGATACGCAAAAAAAAGGATGAAAAGAAGCGCAGCTGCACTATATTTGGGTACTTTTTTTGAAAAACACACGCCTCATTTGTGCTGATTCGTTACATTTTTTTTAAGTATCTACTATTCTCATCTCACTCGTCGCTGCCAATGCATCTGATATTCAACAAAAATACTCGTGTGCTTTTATTGATAGCATCTCTCGGCATTGTCGATCGATGGCGCATTTCTTTGGCCACAGTACGGTCTCTACGCCTTTGGAGAATAGAGTGCTTGCGTTCCAGCCATTATTCGATGGCGTCTTGGAAAGATATATATTCCTATTTGAGGCTTCGTTGTGAGACATTATGCAAAAGTTCAGAAATAAATAAGAGCGTATGACCTATGCTAGGAACATACTCAATAATATTGGCTTTCCAAGATGACTTTATATGATGGATGAAGCTTGTTTTTGTGTTTTCTATTTTTTATCAGCTAAGTTGTATTGCAATCAGGATTTCGCAAAGACTGAATTTATATATGATGCCAATTGCTTCGGCACACGACAGACTTTATTTACGATATTGGATTTTTAAAGGATATGTCTGCAGGGCATCCTTCCCTAGTTTAAGATGGCTGAGTTAGATCTCGTAAGTTTGCTTTCGCAAGTATAAAAGTAAAAAGTGTCTATTGTTGCACGTGCCCCAAAAAATCTTTTAAATGCTGCGATGAAATAACATATCCTCATTCCCTCATGACCTGATGTGCGTATTAAATGGCGGAAATGTGTGTACATTAACTGTGAAACTTGAGTTGCATGGTGCTTAAAACCGAATGTCAATGAACTCTATGGTAGACTTTGAACGTTGATGAAACGCTGGCGTAGCTTAACGTTGCGAACTTTTGCGGGCGTGGCCTGAAAAAAAATCTGAGGTAACATTGTACTCCGTCAAAGTGAACGACAGCTGAGGTATTTCAGTACACTACAGAGTGGTATAAAAAAAATCTAGTCATAGCTGATCAAACACCACGCAACTAAATCCATAATATCTGCCCGGAAAGTCCATTTTTAAATTTAAGGTGTGGTAATTTCTTGCTTTTTTTATTTGAGCACCATGACCCTTTTGCGGCATTGTGCGTTTCGCGACATACCTCGTCTTGTCTGGCTTGCCCATTCCAAGTACAGGGTAGCAAACTTTTCTTCAACTTTTCTTCTCTTTCTTTGTCTTTTCTTCAACTTTCTCTCGTTTTCTTGCCGCAGGTGTCGGACTTCGCGTGGGGCAACTAATTAGGTGACTTAATTAGTGTTTGGTTACTGATTATTGATAATTGTTTATTTGGTGTGGGTGTTTGCCACCCATGTGTGTTCTTTTTTATTTTAGCACACCAGTGGTTGGTATTTCGTTTGATTCAATTTGTGTAGTAGATGCGTTGGTGTTTGCCACTCGCATGTTATCGTCCTCAGGTGTAGTGGCCTTTGGCCAATTCATGTGACTCATACATTTTGGAACGCACTTAAGTCATACCCGCAGTCATGCCACGGGGTCTACTCTGCCTACAAACCCCACCTGCCCTTTCTGTGACCACGGGCAAAGCAATTTCGAACACATGTTTTGGCTGTGCTCAGTCTACATAATGGCAGAGCTCACTATTGAAGAGGTCTGGAACAAGGCCATTTTGAGCACCAAGCACCAGCATCAACTCCGGGTGATGCAGATGGTCCATGACGTCACTGCAAGCTTTCGACGCTGGACGCTATCCTGGGCTGAGCGCCCGGGCTAGCCAGGTCCACACAGACATCCACTGACATGCTCCGTATGTTTTCGAAAAGATTTTTCTCCATCTCTCTCTCACTCTTTCTCGCCCGCCGACGACGGGCATGACCTATAGCCAATAGCCAACATGTGTAACTATAAATAGTGCATCAGGCAGTGGTTCTGCAGAGCAGGGCTAGAAGTACTATTGCTTTCTAAAAACTGTTGAGGTGCCGCTTTCGATTATGTACCATAGTACGTTAAGTTGGGCTAGTTGGTACATATTAGGCTGAAATACGTGGCGCAGGTTGCCAAAGAGAAGAACGAGAAGAGACAGAAAGAGCGCCATGAGCGCCAGAGCGACAGAAAGAGACAAATGGCGCTCTTTCTGTCTCTTCTCGTTCTTCTCCTTGGCAACCTTGCGCCACGTATTTCAGCCTAATATGTACCATAGTGTGACACTACTTTTAGAAGGCAAACAATGGGCCTCTAGACATTAGTAGAGGAATCCTCAAAATCTGACAGCGTAGTCGTGAAGCCGCTTTGCGCTGTAACGTGCGGAGCTGAAAGAACTCCATCATTATATGTTTGCAAGCGCTCTTTTCGTCTTCATCATCTACTTCACCTCATAACATGCGTGCTGAGTTGTCCGACATGGGAAGCAATACCTCTTCTGGGCGAGAGAATGAATGAAGGCCAGAGAGAGAAACAAATTCACAGCTTTTTCATGGGGTGAATATTGTTGTTTGGAGCAAAGCGTGCGTCTGTTCGTGCATCTGTCCAGCCATTCGTCTGGCCATTTATGAAACTTCAAGTGCTCTTCGTTTCACCTTCAGCCTGAAAAAATGCCCTAAAATAACTTTATTAAATTTTTAGTGCGAACTTTGATTTGTTGTCGTACAGCTCCTTTTATTGGACATATCTATTTACTTTGCTAGTATAGCTTATCTCGATCTTATAAATAAATTATCCAGGTTTGACTTAGCGGTAACTTGATTCAGCTGTAAGCTTTGGTGCTATTTTGCGCGTCTCGCTTTAGTGTTTTCACGGCGTACCAGTGCATCTTTCAATTTATTTTGTCACTAAAGAAAGCTATACGCGACATCTCCAAGGTAATCTTGTTTATTCCGTATGATAGTTGTTGTTCCCTCTTTTATTTAGAAATGCAAGCGTTGTGTATTCCGTGTGCTTCCGTTTGACCACTCAGAAGCTGCTATCTGTATTAGATGACAAAGTTCTTCTCAAGTTGTTCTATGCAGCTTTTTGCCTGCTGATCTTCGCAGCTTATTTTTTGCAAAAAAATCTCAATTTAATTTTTCAAATAGACTTTCAGCTCATAAATAGTAAACAGTGAACTTCCGAGAAAAAATTGCGATGAAAAATATAGAAGATTTTTTAAACATATACGTAGCTAATGTGTATTCTTTTTCAGTAGAGACTTGCTATTTAACTCCTGGTATTAATTCACCGATGTTCTTGGTCGTTATAACATGACGCTCAGTGAACGGAAGAGAAATTGAAACTAACCTTACTTCATACAAAAACAAGATATACCCAGGGACGAGGTCGAGCAATCAGCGACAAGTCTAAAGCCTTCGGGGCATTCCTTGATGTCGCGGCAAATTGGGAGCAGCGCGTCTTCGCGATTTTCTTTACACCCTAGTCTATCGAAAGCCTAAAGATTAACAGCAGCGAAAGGCACGAAGTAGGCCGTGTCTCTTGATTTTCTGGCCGTCTTTCTTTCGTGTATTCGTGCCTTACGCTTAGCCTGGAGATCGTTGCATTTACTCAGCGAATCTTCGTGCCCTATCTCGCTTTTGTCCAAACAGCCGAACAGACAAGAGAATTACTTCCACCAGTCTTTCGCTTCAGCGGGTGCTCTGCCTGACAGGCACCGTGCCACACTCGCTATAGTAGCGCGCAGCCACACCAGGCCGACATGCGGGTGACCCCACAAACAAGGCCCCCGTGTCGCAGGCTTATCGGTCCTACAGCAGCAACGGCTTGGGAGTCAAGCGAGAGAGAGGGTGGCTGGGGGTTTTCGGTGCCGCCAAGCGAACTTTCGCTATCGCCTTTTTATATACAGGGCAGAAAGACGTGAAGCAGGAAAAGCCCACAGTCTTATATGCAGTGGCCTATCGGAAACACCAACCGCGAACTTTTGCATCCCCGAATGGACTCTGTGAGCGGAATGCCCTTCGTTTAGCCAATGCCTCGGTACTGCGTCGCTGGTGCTATAGCTATGGGGTTTACGGGCACTACTTTCGATGACGGCAGTTTCACGTTGTGTCTGCACGTTCCTATATACAGCGGGACCCGCGATCGTAGTTTCGGTTGCTCCCCGGGTCCCCTCTCGTGCTATGGGGCAGGTCTCGGTATCTTCTCGCTCCGCTGGCTATCTTTAATGAGTCTGCTTGCTTATGCAACGGCTCTCCGGCTGTCCCGCTCTTCCAGGGAGTCAGCTCGGGGAGAGCCGAATTCGATTGCCCTCTTCACCCGGTGTCCTCCGCCGTGTGACGTCGAGGACCGAGCAGGGCACGTTCGCTTTGCAATTCCGATAGCCGCAATCTCTCTGCGTGTAAAGATTCCGCCACGGGGCAGGTTCGGGCTTTCGAATCCCCCCTAACGACAGCACACGGAGATTGAGAGAGGAGAGAGAAGTAGAAAAGGCAAAAAGGCAAGACATAAGCGAGGAATAGCCGTATAAATTGCATCAGCTAAATAGCGCCGAGCGACGTAATGGCAGGAAGCACGCCAATGCGAACATCCTTACAGTCTGACCCGCTTTGCGGCTTAGATTTGTTGCAATTGGGTAAATGCGGGCCGTAGTGGGCAGTTTCAACAGCCGCAGCCCAAAAGCCGCCACCGCCTCCGAAAGCGAAGCAGTCTGCTTTATTGCAGCCCGTGTAATAACCGCGCGCTGTTGCAAAGCGACTCGAGCCTGTTTCTACGGCACTCCGCCGACGAATCAAGCGCGCTAAACGTACCACTGGTTTTCTTGTTCTAAGAAATAAGGCTGGCCGCCCTAAAAAAGCTGACCCGCTCCGCTTTCTGTCTCTTTCTGCGTTTGAAACGCCACCTTTCCACGGCATTTGAAGTCTTCGTTCTGCAACTCTCGCCGGACATCTTGAGAATATTGCATTTTCTCCGCTTATGCAACACGAGGGAGAAAACAACTTCTCTTCGCTTTTTAGGGAGCCTCTGAAGCGTTTATTTAAGCTTCGCGCTGGCATCAAAGGCACCCGCGAAAAGTGCACGAGTAGGTTTATCTCGATGTTGTCGCGTTTTTTTTTTTCATTGCTTTTCTTCGTTGCAAAGCAGCGCGAAAGAGCCATTACTTAGTGTTAGCATGCGACAAACGTCCTGCCGACGTGAATTAACGTGGCGCTCGGCTGCAAAAAATAGGTTTCAATCGACGCTGTTTCTGGTAATGCGTATGATGTGAAAGCACAATTTTTGTAATGCGTGTGACCCTATAGAACTTACATTAAATATCACCGCATTTTTGCTTTGGTTCTTTTTGCTACCACTGTCACCACGGGATAAAAGAGGAAGTAAGTGATGCAGCCTTTTTTGTTTTCAAGTCAAAGTTTGTAGGCGCTTTTCACTTGACTACATCTGTCGTGCGTAGTTGGTACGTGTGCCCATAGATAGATATGTGGGGTTTAACGTCCCGAAACCACCATATGAGTATGAGAGAAGCCGTAGTGGAGGGCTCCGGAAATTTCGGTCACCTGCGGTTCTTTAAAGTGCATCCAAATCTCAGTACACGGGCCTACAACATCTCCGTCTTCATCGGAAATGCGGCCGCCGCAGCCGGGATTCGATCCCGCGACCTGCGGGTCAGCAGCCGTGTATTGGTACGGGCACCCAGCTGCAGCAGTTGTCTTATGAGATTTAGCAGCTCTCTTAAGCTGTCGAAGCCATTCTTCTTCTATTTCATCATCCGAAAAATAGTGACTCAATTATGGATGCATAATTGTTCTATAGCGTTTCCAGGCAACACGCTCGAGGTGAATGGTCTTTACTCGTTTCACTAGCGCTCTTCGAAGATGTTGATGTAAATGCACATCCACGTGGAGCCACACTGAGGCGCTGGGCAGGTGACCTTTAGTCAAATAATGTTAGTACCACCACCTTGCCACGACCGCGTCATTTCCTAAAACCTGCGCCAGGCTGGCACAGTTGTACACAAATAGTGATGGCGTTGATGACACGTATCGTGAATAACTGAAGCAGGGTGACGTTGTGTGCTATTTATCTATCTATCTATCTATCTATCTATCTATCTATCTATCTATCTATCTATCTATCTATCTATCTATCTATCTATCTATCTATCTATCTATCTATTACACCTCTAGCATACATATGTTCGGAAAGATCAGTTTCGATCGACTCTTTAGGTACGCGGCAAATACAAACGTGCTCGTATTTCGCACGACTTGCCGATCTCACCCTGGGAAACATCACGCTCAGCGAGCTGCTGTGTCCCGCGCAGCCCTGGAACCGGAGCCCCGCCCACAATAATTCACCTACTTCTTCTCTTATTGACGTTCATTCTATTTTACTCTCACACTCCACCATCCCATTGTCAGTGTCGGGTAGCACACTAGTTATTCTAAACAGGTTAACATCCATGCCTTTCCCCTTTCTTCAGTTCCTTCTTTGCTTTCAACATTTGTGCGTTCGTGCATATTTTCATTTTTGTATTACTATTTTTTTCAAGGAAGTCACCCTTTAAGGAATCTCCCTGCCTTTCTTTCAATTTATTCCCTCTCTCTCTCCTGCGCTTTAAGGAGAGCCCCGTTTAAAAGGCAGGTCGTGCAAGCATATACACGTCACATTAAGAAAGCAAATGCCTGTCGACAGTACCGGTCGCCGCTTTCTGAAGAATGATTAAGTAGCCCGACAATAGCCATGTGAAGCGTCAAAAGGCTGTTATCTTGATACAAGCAGTCAATGCGGTATGGCCCCTGTTTCGAATCACAATCGGAAGAAAAAGGCTGGCGCATGGCGGCAACACAAAAAAGAAACACCATCTGAGCGGCCTTCATGCTGGCAGCATTAAAAGACTCTAGTATAGGCGCGCCTTTTTGTTGTAGAAGGCCAGTATACAGGTATTTCTCTGGACCGATGCTCAAGAGGATGGCAGCGTCGGCACCCTTCAAAATATGCGGACGGTGCACCCGGCTGGACGGGGCTATTTTGTGCTTTCATTCTATCGAAAGAGGCGCCCAGTGCCAGGCCCCGCTCCGAAATACAGTAAATCGCTACACCAGAAGTCTCGAGTCGAGTGCCCTACACGTCCAGCGGGTCCCCACGGCTCCCCGCCAGCACTCTCCCCGCGTGCTCCTCCCACAACTCCCCGTCACCCAGTGCCCTCTCTTAAAGAAGCCTCCGCAGTGGGAAAACAAAACGCCGAAGCGCATCGCTTCTTACAAAAGACCGGTCACACGCGGCGCAGTGTACACCAAAGCCCGAAGCCGCCCACCCGGCGCGCAGCTCCACAACGGGCTCGGCTTGCCGAACGCTAGGAGGGTTTTCGTTCGGCCGACTCGGGTGGGTGGAAGTGAACAAGAGAGGCCAGCGGACGTGCACGTGAACTCCGGACGGACGGGCGCTTGTCGCGCCGCGGGAATCTGAAAGTGCGCCTTCGTAGTACACCCGGGCGCGGCCGCGCAGATGGCGAAGAGAGGCGTAGCGGACATGACGTCACAGTCCGGAACACGAGGATGAAAGCAAGCAAGCTTTCCCGACGCGGAGGAAAAGCTGGAGGAGAGAGTCGAGTTGTCGGGGTAGAGATGCCTGGGAAGAGAAGAACGGCACAGCAGAAGAAGAAGTAAAGGAAGATGCGATAAGCAAAAAAAAAAAAGAGAAAACTTCGCCGGGCATCAGAACGAGTGAGGCCCCGAAGCAGGAGGGGAGCGGTCTGGGACGGGAGCGGCCAACGCGCGCCGCTGGTGGCGGCGAGGGCCTGCGAGAAGTGCTTCACGGCGCGGCTCAGAAGCCGGGTTTCCCGCCGCGCGCTGTGCCATTGGCGCACGCGGTGCCGACTGGCTCGGACGCACGCTCCGAAGCCCGGACGCACATCGGCGTCGCTGTAGCCGACGTGTTGACGAGCAACGCTGTCTGCTGATGCTGCTGTTTGCTCGCTATGGAGGAGTGAAAGCGTTTAAATCTGAAAGGCAAAGAAATCGTGACACACCACCCGTGATTGGCATCCCTTGGCACTGAACGCTTCCTCACACCGAACATTGCGCACCCCCAACTGTTTGAACTGGGATTTAGCGAGCGTTTGGTCGGCCTCGCTGTTCAAGCTTTCTTCACGTGAGCGTATGTACCTGCTGAACATGGCTCGGGCTTCAATCACTCGGGTTGGCTTTCTTCTGACAAGTGCGGCGACTATTTGCTGCTGAGTTTACCCGACTTGCGGACCAACCTCTACCATCCGCCTGCTGACCTACCTCTCTGTGCTCTTGCCTCGAGATATTACGGATGACTAGAAACAAGTGGTTTTACGTCGATGTTCCTTTCATCGCTTGCGGTAAGCTTTTGCACCTTTCCGGCATTTCTTTCGGGTCTTGAAGGAAGAAAAAGAAGTTGATTTATGCGGATATCAATGAATGATGCTTGTCAAAGTGGCTAATGCGTCGTTTTAAGTGTCGCCGGTTTCTTGCATGGCGTGGCAACTCTCAAATATTCGAGAAACGTTGATATAGCAACAAAAGCTCTGTGCGGAGGGCGCTCCTCTCGAAAATTATATTTACGGAACAGAAAGATACGCTGCTCACAAATTTAGAAGTAACTTACGTCATTCTTGCGCCATCGTCATCTGCGTCGTTCCTATACATCACAGATTAATCTATAGTATTGTGAGTAGAAAATACCTTGCAATATACGTCAGTCTTCATATTTTTCCATGAATAGCTTTGGCCATAAGGGAAAGAATACACGGAAAGAATATACAATAAACGATTCGGATGCTATATTCTTGTCCACTTCTTTCATTTATCACATCACCAGCACTTGCGTGCACGTAAACGGTGGTGTGAGCGTTCAACTTCCATGAATGAGATGATGTTTTACTGAAGTAGTTGACGTTTCATGTTTACTTAAAATGCGTTTTGTTCAATTTATTTGAGAGGTGGTTATAATCGCTCTGACTGAGATACTTAAGGCTCCTTTAAAAAGCGGCAACCTGTCGCCTGTGTTCGCGATGAAAAATTAAATCGACGACTTCGTGGTCATTAGGGGTCATATTTCATGAGTGTCTGCCACTAATTGTCCCGCCTCCGACTTTGTGGGAAAGTGCTTAAGAGGTTGCAAAGTTTACTTGTACTTTACTGGCAATAGCTTTCTTATATTAAGTATCAATCGTGCATGCATCGAAGCAGGCATAATGGTTTTCTTGGCGGGGTTGATGACCGCAAGCCTCAGTTTTTCGCTTTTGTTTTCTTTTTTGTACCAGTGTCTTAGCAGCTTTTCTTTAGCTAAGTTCAACCATTCAAGAACGCAGAATTGATTGGGAATAGAGTAGTCCATCCGTATCATTGACTTCTTTGCCTTCTATATTTTTATGAACAATATCGCAAGCATCACGCAGCGGTGCTAAGGTGACATGGTTTTTACGGTGGGCGTCAATGTGCAATAATGAATACTGGTGCTGCTAGACGTTTCAGTAAAACGCAACATGACGAGATTGACGTAGACATGGTATACTCTGCGACTGTGTTGCAGATTAGTTTCTTCTCCGCGTGTTAGGCAGAATTGTGTCACTGCATAAAATATAAAGCTCATTTACGCGCTATCGTCAAGGAGCTTAGCCCGTTTCTGAGAAATTCTGGCGTCGGCGTCGTTCGTTGTTAAATAAAAGTCAGTTTTACGTGAACGAAAACTTCAGAGAGACGCAAAATCATAAATGAAAATTTTCGATTGGAGGTCGAATCGAACTCAAGCTTTCTGGGTGGCAAGCAGTTGCTCTACTATACTGAGCCACGCTTGTGCTTCAAGCTGCTTCAGAAAAGAAGCCGATATGAATGTCATGCAGCAAGAGAAATCTCCTGGACATTTGTAATATTGCGTGACAGGAAGCGTAAAGTCGCAGTAGACGTAAAAAATTGGGAATGGTCCAATTGAGTGTTTTGTTTAAAACTGCCCACTCACTAAAACGCGCCCATGTGATGTAATCATCATTGTAAGAACATCTACATGTATAGTGTGCAGACGTGCAGATGAGTGTAGCACCGTACCGACGCGTACTCTTCAACAGAATAATTATGGCGTAGTAAGCACTTCAGAGATGTTCCTGCTATAGGCATTGTAGAATAACTTTAAACAGCCTAAATTACGCATACAGGCGTTTCTATTCCTTCTGGCATGGATCCACTGAGAAGTGTAGCCAAGCCGCAGATTGGGAAGGCGATATGAGCAGGGCCCGATCAAGTTATCACAATTGACTCTATAGCCGAACCTCAAACGCCCTCCAAGTTTCTTTGCTTGTTTTTTGTAGTGATTAAAACTAAACAAAAGTACGTGTATTCAATGTACTGTGGATTTGTTGGTTTATGAAACAAACTAAAGCATTTTTGTAAATTATTCTCACGTGTGTAATTTCTCGGGAACAACTCAAGTCGCGAACAAAGACACCACACTTTTCATAATGATTACAATTTTCGGTTGTGACTGCGCACATTGTCGATCTAGACTACAATTTTGGTCTACGGTCTTTGAGGGTTGACGAAAGAGCTCCAGTCGCCGTATAACGGTGTCTGCTACTCATACTGAGGTAAGAAGTAAAAAAGAAACTTCTCTGGCTGTACACGTACTTTCCAGTGCTTAGGATAGTTTAAACGAGAAATTACGTTAGGTAGAAATACGTACACTCTGCAGAACATATAGACGGAACACTTCGAGATAAACTATGTTGAACCATGCATATGAGTCTATAGGCACTCATTAGAGTGTACATTTGAGCACCTCACATCAAACCATGATCTTATTGTGTCCTTATTGTGTTCTTAATGGAGCCCAGATGCAAATCATTTTCATATTCTTATTGTGTCGATTCTTATCGAGTGCAGTTCGCATGATGCATGCTTAAGGTTTCCCTTATATTACAAGTAAACGCAAAAAAAGCCGGGTAATCCTACTGAAGTGAAGTGAGAAAAGCCATTTCATGCGTGCTTTCTTATGCGGCATCGTATTGCAAGCTTTTGTGGTACAAAAAAAAAATCTTTCTTTGGGTCACATTTCGGTCTAGAACAAAGAATGAACACCTTTTATACGGCCATTTTCACGTGAACCGGCTGTATAGTTACTGCCTAGAGGGAAAATCACAGCGAATGCGGAAGAATGATCATCTGAGCGTACCCCGCCATTAAAAACTCGTCACTTTGTTTTTAGATTGATAGAGAGTAATTTTTAATCATATCCCCAGCAATTTCCTGGTTTATAACTTGGTGTGCTACTTTAGGTGGTGGGTGATGACTATGGCATACACAGTGACAACATATACTCACGAATAATACGTAGTCACACACACATATGTGTGATGGAGGCGGAAATACTGTAAGGCCCATGTGCTCAGATTTGGGTGCACGTTAAAGAACCAAGGTGGTCACAATTTCCGAAGCCCTGCACTACGACGTCTTTCATGATCATATGGTGGCTTTGGGACGTTAAACCCCACATATCAATCAGTCAATCACACACATATGTGCGCAAAAACAAGTTTTTAATGCATCGTTCTCTTGCGTAGTCCTTAAAAACACCAACACTTTCATGTGCCGTGTCGCACAGAGTTTTTTTTTTTTTTTTTGCCATGAGACAAGGAAGTGCCGCAGCTCTAAGCTCAAGCCACGTTGCAAATACACAGCGGTCTTCAGAATCTGGCGCTCGATTTTAATTTCTCCAAAAGCGACTGTTTAAACCAGTGTAAATTTAGGTTTGTTTTGCTGTAAATTTCGCTTTCGACACAAAAGAATACTAAATGTATAAAGTATGTTCGCATTGGCAGAAATAATCGACTCAGAACAAGTTCATTACGCGAGCCCTGTGATGCGATGGAAAACGCGCGCGGACACGAAGTTTGTTTTCACTCGGTGACAGACTCACGTAAATGACTACGACGTGAATTCATTAAGGGTCCAGCGAGCGGCTTCTTGTACCTAAAAACGAGCACCGACTGACAATCGATCCTCGGTGCTGTCGTTAGAAAGCAAAACGGAAGCACGTGGCATAACGAGACTTTTGCGGGACTCAATAAACGGCACGTTCCGGAGATGGTGCGTTTACGGAAATAACGGTGGTCTTGTTTGCCCGGCGTGCCTGTCGATAACGTAATTATGGCTTCGCGTGGTACCATGCGATCTCCGATACGAAACAGGTCCGTCTGGGAAACGCTGTGTGCGTGTGTGATTCCGCCTTGGGTGCACACCCTGTGGGTCGACGAAGAACGAGTTCTCGGACAAAAACGCTCATCAGCTTCGCAAGTCTTGGCATGAACGCCTCGAACATCTGCGGTGAGCTGAGCTCCGGTTACAATCATGCCACGAACGCGATATTCTCGCTGAGCAGGTTGTCGTAACAAACAAGGGACATGGTCCTATGTGCAATTGTCTGTGATGAATTGAAGGCGAATTGCAACTTTTTTTTATTAGTCCAATGCATTGGCATCACCGCTATCCCTAGAGAAGGTTTTCTGCAGGTGACATGGTTTGGTACTGCTTTCAGTATCGGAGGCGTTGGAAGCTCGTTACATTTACCACAGATATGCAGTGCTTCCCAATATCAGCCTACTTCTGACCAAGCGCCAATGTCGTGTGATGATGTCGCTAACTTTGACAACCTCTGATGTCATGGTGGGACGTAGTTTGATCTTTTTGCATCACTAGTGTGGACGCCGTCACCACCGACGATCACTGTTCACGCTTTATGAGGCATCAAACGTTTTCGCCTCAGAACACTAGTGCAGGTTCTTCTACACGCCCTTGCACTCAAGGATGCGGATTGTGATGTGGTTCACGTCGCGTAAAACTAACCTGCTTTGAAATCTCACGAGCCATTGTTCTTCAGCTTCCATATATCAACGTGTTAATACACGGGTTTCATTTACAGTCGGAGTAGCTGTATTTCGACTGGGGCAAACTGCAAAAACATAATTTTACGCATTTATAGCTATTTTTACGCATAGTGATTCAACGTAATCTGTGCTAATTTTGTTTCCCTTCCTTTGCATCGTGGAGTTTCCTAAATATACACTAGAGGGCACTCTAACGCTAGTGTCTATGGTAGCTGCAATGCACGGTGCTTCTACAAGCATGAGAATAATGGGTAGTAGAGGGATTTGTATATTCTTCGTACTTGTGGCTCCATTTGAGTTCTCGTGGCTTGAAGCTATTTTGTCACGAAACACAAATCAACAAATGTTCGGAAGTTGTGCTTCACCACCTTAATCTTTTAAGCTTGCCATTTCAAATAGGGGGACGAAGTTGAAAAAGGTTCGTTCGTTTCTTCAAAACAAAACCAAAACATTGCAATAAACGAAGCCACAAGTGCGATTCGCCGCTCGCAAGTACGAAGACTAGGCAAATCTGTGTATACCCATCATTCTTATGGTCGCTGAACGATCGCAGCGCCAGGGTATCTATAGTTAATTTAGTATACTGTATGCTCTACAGGGCACGAAATTATGTATTTATAGATACCCTGGTTAACATCTTCCATGTGTGCGAGCATTTTAGTAGTCCTCTCATTTCTTCTTCCGTTCTTAGTTATATTCCTCCCCTTGTCCCTTCTTGTAAGGCCGTAGACCGCGTGAAACCTGGTTAACCTCTCTGCCTTTCCTTTACCTTTCTCCCTCTCCTTCCCCCGCTCTTTTTTCACCTCTTTTTTCGCCTTGTGTTCCTGTCTGTTTTTCTTGCTACCATTTAGATTGGAGTATATAGCATGTCTAGGGGCGTTTATTATGCATGTTTGCAAGTTGGCACTTTTTTGGTTTATTCAATTGGGCGCAATCGACCCGCAGACATTTGACAAAGCGATACGGCATTGCTCTAGGTGTATCCTAGAGCAATGTATAACTAAACAGGTTAGATGGACCAGCCGCGGTCAGAAGAACGTATACTGCGCCAATCGTCATGACTCACGTCCCAGAAGAAGCCGTGCAAGCGCTACTGGGCTTCTACGAAATACTGGCTGATCGGAACGCTCTGAGTGGACTGATTTTGTGGGTGCGTGTGTGTCGGTGGTTTTCTTTACTTATTTTTTACTTCCCTTTCTCTTTCAACCCCCTAGTCCCAACCCCAGTGATGGGTAGCATACCGGATACTAGCATCTGGTTAACCTCCCTGCCTTCCTTATTTCTCGTTTCTCTCTCTTTCTCTCTGAACTACAGCCTCATGGGTTCTCTCAATATGACAGCATAAAATGGCGTGTTCGAGTCTTACCGTGGTGGTGTCATTTCGGCGAAGGTGAAAGGTTAGACGCCCATGCCAAGGTCTATTCAAACAGGTTGCGAAGGCTCACGCGAAAAGCGGTTCAGAAGCTATTGCCAGCGACATCAGCATGGGGAGTTATGGGAGCTGCGATTGAGTCGCAACTATGTGTGTAGGAAAGAAACACGATAATGAAAAAAAAATCTAGCTTTGATTCAAAGTCAAAGCAAGCAATAGGTCTTACAATTGAGATTTGTTTTCTCAAACAGTATTATGTAGGTGTATCGAACAAAGAATTTTTGGTGTTTTTTTTATTTTGCAAAAAAAAATGTTTTTTTTTTTCTATCGCCCTCTGCCCATGCATGCTATTAGTTAGTGCAGCCCTTGCGCTACATGGGTGCACTACATGGGTGTACTACATGGAAAGACCCACTCGTAAAACTCGTCTGCAAAGACACATCCCCTCACGTGTTTTAGTGTTCTGCGCCTGCTTGCGTACTCTGTTGTGCTCGAAATTGTTAGGTGCATTTTATCCTTGGTGAACGTCTTCAGTGCAGTGTGCAACGGGCAGCGGAACTATGCGAATTATGCGGAAACGATGTGCTGTGCAAGGATGCAGTAGCATCAAACGTAGGCCTGGTGACCCATGTCTTCTAGATAAGAAACAAGAATAATGGTTCGGAATTGAACTGCTCGCTGGACTTTCATCCACCAGTATTCCGGCAGGCCTGTTTCTTTCTTGAGCATGCAGTGCCCACTATTCGCGTTATACGTGAGAAGATCGCCAAGTTATCTATCACGGTACTATTCGCATGTCTTCATTCGCATAGGTAGCGGTAATTTAGCATATTGCAAAAAAAAAAGAAAAACATAACGCAGGGAGTGTCCGCACTTTTTTGTTCTTATTTCCATTTTGTGCAGTGAAAGTAAATTTAAATAATTGTGACAATTAAATGAAACTAAGGTGTCATTATTTTTGCGTGCCTAGGCGTCATTTCTTCCTGTTAAAACAGAAGATCACAAGCATTGTGCATGCTAAAAAACCTGCGTATGCGTGAAACAAATAATCCACGCTGCAGATATCACATGTATACGCTGCTACACTGCTGGTTGCCTTAATCCATCTGCGAAAGATGCCACGAACGGCAAAAAAAAAAAAGACCCTACACAGCAGTGTGCCAAATATTCATAACATGATTTGACACATATAACCACACAAAATGTTATTGTTATTATCACAAAGTGACAGCCTCAGTATTGCGTGTGAAGCATAGAAATTAATTGCTGGGCACCTCGTGGAACCCGATACGTTATTATAGTTCTAAAAGAAGTTACACTGTCCTCCGCTAGAGGGAATTATGTGTAGATTCGAAGCAGCGAACGCTAACGCCTACACTGGTGGCGGTCTTGACGCTGGCTCTCACCACGGTGTTGCGCAGGAGAGAAACCTTGGGAGGTGCAATGCACGCAGTGATCTACTATTGTTTCCTGCAGGAACATGTCGATCGCTGCTAATGGGCAATGAGAGAGAGATGACTCCGATTAGACACAGAGACCCGCAGTCATTAACGCGCACGCTGCGAATTTCATTCAACAACACACAGGAGAAATCTCCAACCGGCACTACCTCAGAGGTCAAGATCCAGTGCCTATACATATATGCGGAGTGGCCAGTGCAGGGCGAGCAGTCGATTGTTTTTTTTTTCAATCAAGAGTCTTCCTAGTGATGCTGCCTGCGTCGTCGTTGCGGACGAAAGAGGGGAAGGGGGCATGTAGGTGAGGAGAGAGAGGGGACGTGAATGCGCAATGGGGATGTAAAAGCCGGAAGGAGAGATGCCTAGAGGAGAAAGAAGGAGGGGGGGTGAGCGTAGACTAGCAGACGCTCGTCGGCATAGCAAAGCGAGTGTTGGGGCAGCGAAGAGGACGTGCGTGCGCAATGGAGGTGTTAACGCTGCCGGGAGGGACGCCTAGAGGAGAGATAGGGGGAAGCGAGAGCAGGTAGAGGTGAGGGGCACGCATGCGCAGTAAAGGTGGTCACGCCGCACACCGGATTCAGCTCGATCATAAAAAGCTTTGCAAATCCAATGGTTTAAAAACGGGTGTGCGTTTCACAGAATCTTTCCGTTCTGGATTATTAAGGTGAGTTCTATTGCATCCTATATATGTTCCCTCGGTTAAGCCGCTTTTCGTAAAGCCGCCTTTTAAGTCCATCGTTATTCCTTTCTCGCAGAACTACGAACTTCATTCAGCTTAAACCACTTCCGCATTTAGATTTTCACTGGAGATCATGCCAGTTTGCGCTCGTTACTTTAAGGCACTGTTTGGCGTTTCTCCGCCTTTTGATGTCGGCTCGTCAACCTGTAGCCACTGACTAGAGCTTTCATGCATCTCTTTTGTAACAGTGAACAAACTCGTGTTTTTGTGGCCCTCGTCAGAACTTTAAAGTGTCAAGCAATTGGTCATAAGCTCTTTTGCTAAGTCGACAACAACAATCTATCAGACAAATTGTATGAAACGCATTTTACTGGAGCTCGCCGATTATTGGGTTGCTTGTTCGTGCTAACATGTCGGTTATTCGAGATAGAGCTACAGCAAAGCACGTATGAACCGATATGCTGTGTCCATGTGACCAACGGATGCCTCTTTTCGGCCCGTACAGTAAAGAGCGATGTTTGTTTTGGCTAATCCGTAGTATTCATCTCCCTCCTTTTATTCATTTCCTTCTTTTTAATTGTGAGGGTGTGGAATAGGGAAAGGAGGAAATGTTCAGAAGGAGAGAACAAGTACGGAGAGAAAAAGAGGGAGCAAGAAAGAAATAGAAAGAAAGAGAAACAGAGAAATAGAAAGAAATGATAGAGTGGAAATGTAGAACGCGAAAGAACAACTACCTTGAGTTGGACGAGTAGGCACATACTCCGACAACTGCAGTGCAACATGGACGAAGACAAGGGGCCCGTCACTGTTCAATGTGTCTTGTTCTCTTCGCCTAAGTTGCGCTGCATTCGTCGAGAAACACCTGCAGAAAACGAAAAAATGACAGAAAGAAAGAAATGAGCGCAAGAAAGCAAAAAGAAAAACACAGAAAAAGATAGACAGCCGGAAAACTAAACACTGAGAGAAAGAGATGAAAAGACACTGACAAAGGTAAACAATAGCGCAAGCATACCAATATATAAAGGATAGTATATTGCAAACGGCAGAAGGGTATATTGATAGAACAGTATAGCAAAAGGTAGGAAAAAGTTGGGAAAGAGAGTAAAAGACTAGTCAAGTCAGACCAGCACTGCTGTGACGCAACCTTTGCGTGATTTAGCGTAAGCTGCGCTAATTTTGTTTCCCTTCCCCTGCCGCATAGAGTTTCCTAAATATACACTAGAGGGCACTCTAACGCTAGTGTCTATGGGAGCTGCAATGCACGGGGCTTCCGCGAGCATGGGAAGGATGGGTAGTACAGGGATTTGTATATTCTTCGTATTTATGGCTCCATTTGAGTTCTCGTGGCTTGAAGCTATTTTGTCACGAAACACAAATCAACAAATGTTCGGAAGTTGCGCTTCACCACCTTAATATTTTAGGCTTGTCATTTTAAATAGGGTGACGAAGTCGAAAAAGGTTTGTATCGTTTTTCAAAACAAAACCAAAACGTTGCAATAAACGAAGCCACAAGTGCGATTCGCCGCTCGCTAGTACGAAGACTAGGCAAATCTGTGTATACCCATCATTCTTATGGTCGCTGAACGATCGCAGCGCCAAGGTCCCCTATAGTTGATTTAGTATACTGTATGCTCTGCAGGGCACGAAATTATGTATTTATAGATACCCTGGTTAACATCTTCCATGTGTGCGAGCATTTTAGTAGTCCTCTCATTTCTTCTTCCGTTCTTAGTTATATTCCTCCCCTTGTCCCTTCTTGTAAGGCCGTAGACCGCGTGAAACCTAGTTAACCTCTCTGCCTTTCCTTTACCTTTCTCCCTCTCCTTCCCCCGCTCTCTTTTCACCTCTTTTTTCGCCTTGTGTTCCTGTCTGTTTTTCTTGCTACCATTTAGATTGGAGTATATAGCATGTCTAGGGGCGTTTATTATGCATGTTTGCAAGTTGGCACTTTTTTGGTTTATTCAATTGGGCGCAATCGACCCACAGACATTTGACAAAGCGATACGGCATTGCTCTAGGTGTATCCTAGAGCAATGTATCCTAGTAGGTGTATCCCAGTGTGCAAAATAAAATAGCAAGCATGATAGAGAAAAGTGATTCAGTGCCCATTTCGGAATCGACAAATCCAGAGTCGATCGCGGCTGCGGTGACCGTATTTATTACCCGTTCTTCTCTCTATCGTTTGGCGAAGCCCACTGTTGCCATGGCAGTATGGAACCACAGACAACGCTCACAGGTGATGTTTTGAGCAGACTTCACATAATTTTTTTCGTTGTCTCACTTGATTGATGCGCTTGCTAAAAGCCGTACTTATATATATGATATACGTGTCACTAGCACGCAACAAAAAAAGCGTACTTAAAATTTTCTTGTCGCCTGGTTTGGCTTTGTTGACGCAGGAAATATTGACTATATGTGCTGGAACATGACAGACTATTTTGACACTTCGTGTAGCGAGGGCTCACACTTGAGGCCAACTGGTATTTCTCTATACAGTTATCTCAAACAAGCCAATTACTGTGGCATTTGTATCGTTTCAAAGTACTGAAACATCTGCTGTCCATATCGTACACAGTGTGTCTTATTTTAGTGTAACAGGTATAGGCCAACTGTGTTTCCCGATTTATTGGCAGTTGCCAGCGTCCACTGGCCTTTCTTTTTACCCTTTTTAATTGTGTAGCATGATGTAATACCAATTTTTATGTCTAGTACGGGTTCTTACCCTAGAAAAAATATGGACCTTCAGGTTTTTGCAGCAAAACGTGCTAATAAATAAGCCAGAAGCCGCATAGCAATGTACAAACAGTCGTACAACCGTCATTAGTGTTCGCTATCCTACAACACAAGGCAAATATTAGACTAAAGGTATAGTTTACTTCGATAATAAGTTCATTTCTGACAGTAACCTATCTTGAGAAAGCCGGTCAAAGGTAGGGTGTAAATTTAAAGACATTCTGCTAAGAAAATTCTCTTTGAACATGTTACCGCTACATTTGAACAATTCTGAAGCGCTATACGGCATACACCGTCATATTCAAGGTGGGGGCATTATGAATGCACCCTTCACCTTTCCGGCTTGAGGTGGGTTGAATCCCGGAAGTGCTTACAAATTTACCCGGAGATTAAAACGTGAGCCCCATTTCGACGTTGAGCCACATAGTTTCTTCTATATCATTCTACTTTACTGGACTGTGCCTCAATGAATACACATTCCATTTGACTTGAATATCCTGGAAATGCACCTTAAGTGTGGTCGGAGTATTCTAAGTGGTGCTTGCCCGTTCACTAAGCTATATCGAGGAAGAAGGGGGGAAGGCGGAACTAAAGGATATTGAGGGACATTTAGTGTTATAGCACACTCTCCGATCCGCATGCCTGCCTGGCTTATCGACCTGACCCTGTCTAATGAGCGCTTCGAGTTTGATCCCATATTGGGACAGCTGCGGCACGATGCTTCCAATTGCATCGATTCCACTAAGCCACCGATAGTACTAGGCGACAGCCTGCTTCTAATGATGTAATTTACTTAGAAGCGAATATGAAGCGCTAACAATGTATGTAAACATTGTCAAATAATAAAGGCTGAAGTGTACGAAGCCACTCTGGTCGTTCCTCGCGTTTGACACGAGAGGCTTGACTCTGATTCAAAGGGACGCAGGCACTTTAAATTTATACAGTAGCGCAGTCATGAAGCATGAAGCTGAGTTAACAAAGCGTTCTGCTCACTTTTGCGCAAATAAAATGAACCCCGCTATCTCAGCTGACCACTGTATTAAGATTGCTCATAAGACGGACGCTATGCATCACTTGAAGTTGCGTGCTGTCATGATTGACAGGCTTCCGAGTTATTGAAGCATACTTTAAGTGCGGTTTAAAGGAGCAGGTGAAAGGATGATATTAAAAATGTAGGCATGTATAGCCTAATATGGGGCAGACACTTTTGAAAAATGGACTGCTTATTACTGCTTACGTTAAGCCCCGACTTTCCGGATATATAAAATTGACGTGCATCAATTTACCATAACTCTATTTTTGGAGTGTTACACCTCTCACGACTGCCCAAAGAGAGTACAATTGCATCCAATTGGAGTTAACGTCTATCTTTCTATACTCGTACGAGGGAAGTCAAAACTAACCAAAAAAGGACAAATTCCTCTTTTTTATATAGTGGCGACAACAGCTACTAGAAAGTATTTGGTTGAGGTATTTGTACTGCAGCAAACATAAATACTACGGTAATCATCGTAATGGACACAACAAGTGTGGCACGTGCGAAAAACACACGTAGCCCTAAAGACGCTCTTTTGAAAACTTGGCAATATACGGCCTGGCGTATACTAAAGTAGTAAACGTATACTTTTTCTCACGAGCCTTAATTATATGCTGTTTATTTATGTCTGATGGAGACAACGCTACTTTTATGCAAATGAGAAACTTGAAGCGTATGCAGTCCACCTTGTCAAAACTTCCGCGTCATTCTGAGACCTTAACACAACGTTCTATCGGGCACTTCAATAACGTGTTGTTTTGGATGTCTGAAAAAAAAAGAAATTGCTGTTGCTATAAATTAACTCGGTAAAAAACAACAACAAGGAATGAGTGTATGGTAGACTGGGGGAAAAAAGTGCGGTATGCAAATTTTCAGGAACGCACCAATCCAGTTTATCGTTGGGTAGCTGTCAAAAGCAGCCGCGTGCCTTGTCTGGCCATAATTTTCCTGTCTTTCTTGATGGTGCTGGGTTCGTTGCATTGAACGCTCGACTCCAAAGCGCGGAATTGAAAAACAATAAAACAATAACTAAAGTCAAAGGGAGCGGGCATAATATCTCGCGAGGATCTCACGTAATTAATAAGCGCTGCCCAGTCGTAGAGCGCCGTGCTTGCGGAAGACATATTAAATTCTTAAACGAGCTTTCCAAAGGGCGTTTCTTTTATGCAGACTGCAGAGTATCTGTATAGCAGAGGCCAGCGCTTTGAATACTTTTTTTGTGTGTTGAATTGAAGTGTGGGAGCTAGTGTCAAAAAATGTGGCCGACTTCCACCGCAGGGCCAAATTAGGGGCTCTGGTTGTGGGCCTAAATTATTCCTCGGCAGCTGATTAAGTATTTTCCTCCGTGTGTCCACTGGGACCATATAGCGGCTGGCTGGCTGGGCATGAGTATTCAAATCTGCACACTTAGCAGTCTTTCCACGAGAATGGAGGTAGAGAAGAAATTAACAGTGACAGCTGCGCTGTCCGTTTAACATGATAACGAGTCCGAGCTCTTAAACCAGGACGTGACAAATTGGTTTAATGAAACCTATGGAACGACACAGAACAAAAGCATTGTTCTTTACCGTTCATAGAAAGGAAAACGTTGATGTAAGCGCTAGAGGTCAACGAGATCAGCTGATTCGTTCGTTACGCTTTGCTCTCTGATTAGTGTACGAAAAAAAAAACGTTGAAAGGCGTAAGGCAAACATGCGAAAGAGTTAAGAGAAACAAGTATACCGCATTTACTCGACTGTAACGCGACCACGATCGTAACGCGAGGGTTCACTTTGGATATCCGAAATTCTAAAAAAAAAACTTGCATTATGCTACAATAAATATGATAACGTATTTTTATATGGAATTAAAATGAAACGAACTAGATATTCTTGCCACTTTCTCGTGAGCTCCTTTCGTTTCGCTTTGTTATTTGTAAGCATATATATAAATATTATAAAGCATTGCCGTAAGCGCTGACGACAATGTAGTATCTGTCTATATACAACCGATGCAGTCACAGTAGTTTCGCAAAACTCAACGGTTCTTCTGAGAACCAGTAAGAGTGATGTCATCTGGTACTATCGGATTTCAGAATTTAAATTTGAGATACCGCAGATGAGATTATAAGCTGAGGTCACATATGGCTACAAATAAAGAAAAGTTCCTTTGAAGTGTCGATGGATCACACACGTGAACCTTTGGTTAAATTCACTCATAGATAATAAAACATGCATAACGTTTAAATATATTCGCAATCAGTCACTTCCAGGTAAAGTGTAAACCTACTTGTATTTTGTCTTCGTACAACACACGTCTTTATATTGTATTTTTTTCTATTCAAGTATTCTACAGGGTTATTGTATTCGCAGGCTTCAACTAATTCGTAAGCTATATATCTTGATCTTCTGTTTGTGTAGCGTTCTGAATGCGAACGGCTTTTATTTAGTGAATGGTTTGTGATTTTAGGGGATAGTTAAAGCGAGGAGGTAATTAAACGCTTGCATGGCTCGTTAATTTACCCCGTGTGACGTTAAAATGTGACAGAGAAAGTTTTCATCCCAGAGTAGAGAAAATGAAGCTCTTTTTTTTCTTGCATCAACCGAGCACTTGCTTTCTTTAGCCTCCCGTTTCTACTGGGAAGGTTCAGATGACAGCGTAACAAATTAGACGTTTCCCTCCGGCACGCAGGAGAACGACAAGGTGCTAGTTAGACGGAAAAGGAAGAAGCGTGCGACATGGGCGGCCGTGATAAACGATGTTCCATTAGTCGGGGAAAGTATAGGTAGGGCTTGCGGCTTGAACGTCGCGTATGAAGTTTAGAGGTTTGCAGTGTCCTTGAAAGGATAGGAGTGTGGGCCACAAAAGAACGTAGGAAATTAAAGTCTCGAAAGCGGGAGGACATGGCTCACACACGATATTGGCCGATTTTTCGCGACCTTCTCAACGTCGCATTGTTTAGCGTCGTGATGATTCGCGTTATTCTCTCTTTATGTGGCGGTGTTCTCCGATTGAAGGCGCAACTTGTATGAAATATGTCGATCACAGCTTGTCACAAATAAAACCTACTGGCACTGAATGTAATTGTCTATAAAGAATACGTATGTATACAACTTCTAACAAATAGTTTCGTTATTTTCACAATGCTACCTATAACCTGAGAGTCATTGATGTTCGCGATCAAATATTAGGCAAAATACTTAGATGCCTCATCAAACTTACAGGAATAACTGAGGGTGTCAGCGTGAAGTGATGCGAAAAAAAAATGGACAATTACGATGTTGGTTATTGAGAATTTTGAGCGTGGCTGTTCAGCGTTTTCAGTAAGTCTTGCCTCGCTAGCCAGAAAACTGCAGACGGCAGCTCATTGGCGCGTTCCCCCTCAGCAGACACCAACAGCTCTCCGTTCATGTGGCGCTTAATTTTCATATATGGTATCGGTGGACCCCCTCATCGCATTCCTTAGAGGTGACGTCATCACCGACCACAATTTGATGTGCTCTACTGTGGCGCCGCGGGTGGTCGCAGCGGAACCTTTGATCTCATCATTTTCGTTTCCTTATGCACGCACTCTCCTCTCTATTAGCGTGTATCATCTTCGACTGCTTTACGTGTTCACTCTTTCGTCCTCGTTCACTCTGTCCGTTACAATGACAACAACGCCGCTGAACACAGGAATGGGCACCTATGGGCTGAGCTCTAAAGGTTGATTATTATGGGCGAACTTATGCCCTGGAAACTAGATGTACAATCTAAGTGTTCTCTCGAAGGTTTTACATAAGTTTCCGTTCAACCAACGCATGTCTTCTCCCAAGCCTCACAGGTCTGCCCACCTTCTCATGCTCATGAGTGAGAGGCATGTGTCGCTCTGACACAAGAAGCGAGAGCAGGCGCGAGTGGCTCGGCTGCGTTCCACATTCGCTCTATTTCGTCCTCGTTCGCTCTATCGGCTACGCTGACGCTGGCGTCGTCGTCCAGCGCGGGAACGGGCGTCCAATAGCTGCGCTTTATGATCGTTATTGCGTATTGACCTCATCTTCTAACGTCATTACATCACGATGCGGCGAAATTTGCAACGTTATTATGAAGTCGTCATGTCCCATCGCCGCTGGGTCAAAAGCGAATCGATACCAGGAGGCAATGCAGGACTGCGCGAGCTTGCAGGAAGCTCGCAACACATCGTGTCACTGAGACAATAAAAAGCTTAACAGGTGCAGAGACCTTTCGGGGGATCACGCTAATCTACTGCGAAGAAAAGGAAGATGAAAACAATGTCTTTCGTCTTCGAGTCGTCTAGGACGATGGTGTGACTCTATTTTCATTTTCGATAGCTATGAAGTCTAGTATTTTATGTGAAAACACTTTTGTTTTGCAGTGTTCACTCAATGTTTTCATGAAAAAAATATACGTCAAATGTTGGCCGTTTTCAGAACTTTCTCCACAACTTCTGACGAAACGAGAACTAAGGTGGACCTTATCTAAGATACATTTCGGAATATTTCTGCAGCGCCAGGAGGAGCATGTTCTTGAGTGAGATTCACAGTGAACATTACGCAACCTTGTGAAAGCCGCTTCGCTATGCAGCTTGAATAACGACGCAAGCTCAGTGAATTTGTTTAGAAAAAATTTATTGCCGCAAACGTCAATAACACTCAACAGAAAATTTCCTTCTTAGACATACTCTAACGATGATGACAATTTACTTAAGCACTGTCGTGTAAAGTTCCCTAAGATACAAAATTAGACAAGACATTGGCCTTAATTAAGATTTCATTTGAAGAACATTGAAGTAGCGGGTTCCTTAGGGCTCGCACTATTTTTTTCAAAGGTGATTAGGTTGACAGCTGTGATGGAAACGTAGCCTAAGTATCATATTTTAAGCACTGCGTTGGTCCTTTATGTGCTGCTGCTCTTGTTACCGAATGATATTGTTTTTAAAGACAAATGAATTATACGTTTTTTTTTTCAAAAGTTTTGACACATTTCATGCACTTCGCTTTAGAATAAGGGGTAAGTATGGTCTAAGCTTTCTGAAAAAGCGTAATGAGATAATAGTAGCGAAACAAATGTTCAGCAGCTGACTTTAGAGTCAAGTCATAATATAACATAAGAGACTTTTATACTATACCTGGCCAGAAAAAATGTTTATGTGCTATCAGAAAGCATCTGCATCTTTTATGAATTCATGCACAGTTCTAGCCAGCTTGCATGATTTAGCAATAGCATGCGGGTATTGACTAATCACATAATAGCACAAAACATTCGAATTACGGATAATGAGGCTCTAGCAGCGGGTCTTGTTCCCAAATCATTTCTGGCGTGAAGCTCTTTATGGCACGACTTGTGCGTACCCCGTTGTCATAGTGCGTAACCACCGGTGTCACATCCCCGAGAGAGCGGGTATGTGGCACAGGGGATAGATGGATATGTGCCACAGGGGAAGGAGAGAGACGATCGCTCGACTACGATCGCGATGAAAACATGTGAGATGGTGGTACTCGGGGTGTTCAATAGATGGACGGGGAGACGGATGCACAAATAGACAGACAGACAAGCAGACGTACAGATGGACGGACGCACAGCCGGACGCACGGACGGATGATGAATGGCCGGACGCACGGACGAACGCATGGACGGACGCACAGACGAACGCATGGACGGACGCACGGATGGATGAATGTACACACGGATGGACGGACGCACGGATGGACGCACGGACGACGGAAGCAAGAACGAATGTATGGATGGAAGTGCGGATGAACTGACGGGCGCTTCGCCCCACTCAACATCATTCACTCCGCGCATATTCTGTGATTTTTTTAGTCTCGATACTCACTCTCAAGCTACTCAAGCCATTTTTTTTCTTTACACCACGGCATAAGCCCCTACCTTTGTTATTCATATATACATGTCAAAAGTTTCGCATGCAGTTATTTGTTTTTCTATATACAGCTCCTGTGATTGCCACCCTGGCTACATTTTTCTACGCAAACATAAATGTTTCAAAGATTTGGCTAAGCATATCGCACGTGTTAATCCACCTGTTCGCTCTATAAATGTTGCAATAAGTGCTGCATTAACGTATTTTCTTCAAATACATGCATACAGAAGGAGAAGCTTGCAGCTGTGTGCACTGCATTTGCTTAATTTCAAAGATCATTTAAATGTGAAGCATTTCTTAACATACTTCAGCGACTTTGAGCGTATCTATCTATCTAGCCGCTTACGTTTTGGGTGTTCTCGTGGTCACGCCCTTACCTTGGCGTGACAAAAAATTAGCGTGGTAGGGTAAGATGGTTCGACGAATATGACGCGCTGGTCAAGACATGAATAATGTCACACTCCCGTCGCGTACGTCGTCAAACACTTCCCGCCAGACTGCGGCACATACCATTGGACGAGTATGTGCCGCTGGTATGCGAGTATGTGCCACAGGTGATGACACTTAGTATCTACTCCAAAACGACGACAACACACATGGGCAATTCTAACGCGCAAGCGTTAAGAAATACCCGACATCGGTAACGTCTACCCGACAAATGCAAAGAATAAATGTCAGGGCCCCATCTGGAATTGAACCAAAGAATTCAGCGTGACAATAGAGCATTCTACCACAGAGCTACGCCAGGTCTCGGGAACTACTTTTCAAATAGACGCTAATATTCGTGAAACGTCAATAGCGGTTGCAGTGCTGCCTACCCAATTTTATAAACATTAAATATGTACTCCTGTGATACAGCCGTCACGTCGGCTTAACATGAATTGCGGTTAGGCGCCATGCGCCGATGTTGATTTATGTAGCAGTGTCCAAGACCAGCATTTTCGCGAGAATCAGCGCTTCATATTTGCTTCTGGTGTTACCATTGCAACTCTTCAACATATGACTTTGCGTGCAGCATTTGCACATCTATTTAGCGTCATTTCATAAGGTGTTGCTCAATAAAAAAATTGCAACACGATCACCATTCCTTCTCATGCTTCGCGTAAGGTTGATTCCCAATGAGGGATCTGCCAAATTTTCATTCTAGCTTATTTTTTTTGCATCTGTATATGTCTCTACAAAGAAGACAATGTAACAATAAAAAAGCATCAAGGAATAACCTCAAAGTGTCGAAAAGAAGAACAAACAAAAAAGAGGGGATACCACGAGCGCTGATTTCAAACTGAAATTGTATCACATAAAAAAATGCGGGAAAGCTAAACCAGATTTGGTGGCTCACTTAAGCGTACACTTGCACACATGGCTCAGAAAAAATTATGAAATAACACCAACAAATTCAGTCTGCTATGACACATAACAGTTTCGCTATCCAGAGTACTCAGTGAAACTCGGCTTGGACTACAAGATTGTGGGAACGCCTTTGACTTTTGCATAGTGCAACCTAGCAACCTGTCAGTGCATTCATTGTTCGTTTCATTTTTTCTTTGCCTTCTCTCTCTTTTTTTTCTATTCCCGTTTCACGATCTCCCAGTATGGGATAGCCAATGATACGTTTTCCACTTTTCTTTCCTTCCTCGTGCCACATTGTGAACGTGCACAGGCTGCGATGAGAATGAATGCTTGATTGACAGAACGAACGCGTCTTCGGTCACACTACACTACAAACCACAAGTAAGCGCACCATTGCGCGCGCAACGCACGTGCATACGCGCTCTCACAGCAGCTCGTGAGGAGTTCTCGTAAGCACCCACAAAATAACAAACAAGGCAACGAACCCGTAGCAGCGTTCGTTATCCAGTATACCATCCCCACTTTTCTCTTGCCACTAGTGTAGAGACGGATGACTGAGATTGAGCCACGCCTGTAGTGACCACCGCTTTTGCATTTAATCACCGACAATGCCCGGCTCGCGGCCACCAGTGAGGCTTATTGTACCCCTGCATCCTGCTATCCTGGTCACTTCCTCCGTCCGTGCCTCTCCCTTATCCTTTTCTCGCGCAACGTGCCTTGCTGTCAAGCCGGGTGTGCCGCTTTAGGAGGCAAAACGCAGAAAGGAGATGGGGAGAAGGGTGGCAGATTTAGCTGAGTGAAGGGTCCCGCGCTCGCTAGACCACGAGTAATAGTTTCTCGTGGTAATAAGTCCCGCGAGACGTGAGCCGTGAAGCGTGAGTCAGCGAGTCAAGAGAAACAAGCAAAAAAAAAGCGAATCGACTACGCCTAGCTGATAAAGCGCGACTGGGTGGAGGGAGGGAAGATAGGGGAGACTAAACCCTCATCACCGCTCTCCTGATGAAGCCATTGATGCTGTCGAGCCTGCATGACGTGGTGGTGTCACGCTGCTGCTCGTGCTGACAGGACTCGGTCGAAAATTCAGAGAGAAAGAACCCTTTGCGGAGAAAACATGGCGCCCGCTATTCACAAACATCGCTCCCTGTATAGCCAGAAGTGGTGGCCCTAACTGAGCAAGCACGGCAATCTCTGTATAATGTTATAGGCGCTGAATTCGGAATTCATTCATCGAATAGCTTATGTGGGGGCAGGAGTGTCTGCCGACTGGTGTGCATATCTAATAATTGGTGGGTTCTCATGGTTGCCCGTCCCATGGAGACACGAATGACTAAACGTATTAAACGCTAGCGAACAAAGCAATTACTTTTTTTAAGTCGTACAGCTCATGAATTATGATAGAAATGCGTGTAAGCCGAGTATCAAAATATGCGGTAGCGTGCCATCATAATTATTTATGCAATTCTAGTTATCCATACATTGCAAGGACACAATAAGACGGCTGTTGTTGTTGTTGTTGTTGTTGTTGTCGTTGTTGTTGTTTTGCTCTGACATGAAATACGCGAATGCAATTCTTTCGGCAAAGGATTGGTGAGACTTAATACTTACCGCGTTTTCAATTTCAACATACCTAACCTTTTCACGACAAGAAGTTTCGCACGCCCGACTCTTACACGATAGAACGCAATGTAAGCTACAGGTCTAGGTTGTGCTACAACTCTGTTTTTTCTAACCAATTCCGTAGTGCGATTCCGTAACGCCCTTGTAGCAGTTCGAGGCATAAATTTATTGTCATGCGTTTACGCAATGTGGTGCAAACAACTTTCTAAAACGTATTTATTTTACGACAAGCGTCCCGCCGATATCATTTATATACCACGTTACTCAACTCGCATTCCTATGTAGTACGGTGCAACTATGCTTCTTCATAAAGTTGTCGCACAACTAGCCTTGCGTCGACACCCATTTTCTAAAGTATCAGTGGACTATATTATGCTCCGTGTCTTTCTCTCTCCTCTCCTTACCATTGTGTGTAACCACAAGTAACAACCATACTGTATTTCTGTATTCACAAAACTACCTTTCACGTGCCGTAGACGCACAGACGAACGTTGCAGCTAAAAGCCTGCAAGCATTTTTTTTAATCAAGGAAGGAGGCTAATGTGACGAAAAAAAAAAGCAGACACGGCACAAATGGTACGGGGATGAAGTGAAGACTTTAACAGACACATGGTGCCCATGTCTGTTGGTTCTTTTCTTCCCCCCCATCTCGTGCTCCCTGAGCCATGTCTGTTTTTTTTTTAAGTATTAACCAGCTAGCTCAGCAACAAGCTCTGAAAGTAACGCTCTTCATTGAAATAAAAGATCCCCTTCATTTGTCTCCTGAACACTGCAACGTACAAACGACAACAGGATTCACTGGATATGCAAAAACGAAGATGAATGAAAAAGTCCTGGGCAAGACTGCGAGGACTGTAATATGCTTTGTCAGCTTCTATAGGTGGTCGACTGAAGTGCACACGGCACACGTAATGTCAAACGCGCTTAGCTGGTTAACCAAGGACGTTGCAACAAACCCGTCTCTTCCCATGGTTTACGTACGTTCAGTGTTCTGCATATTCTCACTTCGGGAGCGACGCTAAGCTGTGCGCGGAAGAGAGACCCGAAATAGACAGCTACAAGCGAATACTTGGACCAGCAGGGCTATATATACAGTAATGAAACGCAATTACCGTCCAACTCATCCTAAATCCGTAAGGCTCGCTTTAACTTAATACGTCCCCGAGTCGCGCTTTGTCTCCGTCAGAGCCAGCAGCATTTGTGCCATCGTGGTGACTGCAGGCATGGGAGATAGACTGGCAATACGTGAGCAGGCCTGAGCTATAGTTAGAATTCACAGCTAGTGTTTCTGTATGTTTCAAAAGAGTGAAGTCAGAAACATGACAGTGCCTATACAATTTCGAAAGAAGCATTACGAAGCTTCGGTGTGTGGGGCAACATGTGCTGAGCTGTAATTCACTTTCATCTCCTAACTTGACTACTGAGCATCGGCGAACGTAACTTTTACATTGCAGAGGTTGTAAACAGCGGGTGCTATATGCAGATTGTGTGAATACGGGAGCTGGTAATTGCTTTCGCTTGGGCCACGCTGGCGACACGATACACCGTCAATGGAAAACGCGTACGGAGTTTACCTGACCATAATCGTCTACGAGAGTGACTGCACACCACGTGCCGTCTTTGTCTTATTCGAGTAAAACGCGCGTGGTCTTGCTATGTCTATTCCTGTTTCGTATTTCACTATTATTTCTTCTCAACCTCTGCATGACGTGCACTGAAATTTTGCAAGAGAATCGATATTTGGGCTAGTTGGTTGAATTGCATAATTTCACTGCTTAAAGCGCACACCAACGAACAAGAAATAGAAGGAAAGACAGGACAAGCGTTTGTGCTGCTTTTTTCTTCCTTTTCATTTTCATTGGTGTGCACTGCAGTTAGGAATACATCTATTCATATATATAAGAGAGCTCTCTGATAATTACTTCTGAAGCAAACAGCTCACAGTTGCAAATTTATAAATGCTTCGCGTATATATGAGAGAGATTCGGGCAACGTTCACAGTATACAAGCTCTACGCAGTATAGACGCTTGTTAAGGTATCCGCACGTTTCAAGTATTGTGTGCGAGATGCTCATATTTCTGTTTTTGTTTGTTTCATGTAATATATGATACTAACAGCATATTCACCTTTGGATGCAGCTGAAAGAATTGAATATATCCGTGAATTATTTCTCAAATAGGACTAGTGCACGAGGTTTAGCCGACATGGTGACATGCGCGATCTCGCATTACAAGCATTTCATTTAGAAGCAAGCATACATATTGAAGAGAAAGCGAAGGAACGCACACAGTGTTTAAGAAGAGTCTAGAAATGTCGTGCTCTATTGCAGTGCATGTGCAAATATTGCAGCAGCCTCCCTGAAACCAATCGTTCGTTGCTACGAAACAACATGCATGTATTAACGCAGCCACACGCTACTTCAAAATACATAAAGTAAGTATACTCGCAAAACTGAGCACATGGAAAAGCGTTATTATGATCTTGTGCATTGGATAAACATTTGATAGCTGGCTGGGTGGTGTTTTTGTTTTTTTACTGTCCGTCGTCTCCTGTGTGCCTTCTAGTTCGAATCAGTGAAGTGACGTCATTGACTGATGCGTCATATTCATGGCTAGTATTGTAGTGAAATGATCTAGCTGGATTATACTCCTGGCCCGCGGCCTACGCAAACAGGACACGAAACACAGGAAAGTATATGACACGGGCGCTGTCTATCAAGTGAATGTGTATTGGAAACCGTGGCATATTCGAATGGAAGTGAGGCATTGACAAAACCTTATCAGGCCTGACCAATAATTTAAATATGCATGCTGGGCACAAGAAAGATCGCAGAACGAGTTAGGACTATTTCTGGCTAGCTACGCGCTTATTTTTCGTTTTTATTTCAAACGTTCCTGCCATTCCACACGTATCTGCAGCAAAAGTGATGAGAAGCTGGGTCTGCAGTAATAAGGATTTGTCAGCACCTCCCTTTAAATTGAAATTTGCCCCGTTTATTAAATAAACTTTCATTTGATAGATACTTTTTAAAGTTTTATGTCTGGTTTGCGCTGGTGGGTATTATTATAGTGTAGTAACTTAAAAAAGAGGCAATCTTCAAAACACTCTTTGATACTGTGACAATGCGTAGTTGCTCTATCATCCACTACACCGTTGGGAGAAGGGAATGAGTATATTGCAAATGTGTATTATCACAATACCTAAAATGGTATCGACAAACACGGACTCGCGTCACATTATGAGGGAGATGAAGCTTGCTGATGAAAACAGGCACGATAAATGCATCTTGGGATGACTTTCCGATAACGCTTTGTTAGGGCGTACTTTCTTTTACCCTCGTGAGCATCTGGTAGCTTTGCTGAGTATAAAAAAATAGCGTTAACTTCAGCAATACCTACATCTCAGGTGTGTGATCATGCGCCAAGAGCAATTGCACGTTTCGAGGCGACTGACCGAGTGGAGAGTGCCCTAAAGGCGTTTCCCTGCTACAATGCCTTGCACAGTGTGCCTTTTGCCGCCACTACATGTGCCTTAATAACCAGTCATACACATTTCATAGCCGCTGCTCTCTTTCTGCGTCTATTCTCTTGCTATCGTGTTGACGATTGGCGTGCAAAAGACTGCTTCTTGCGTCGAGCGGTCAGAAGCTTCGAACGAAGCCGGCATCATTTAGAGGCACAAGTCACAAAAAATCTCTAAAGAAAGCAAGAAAGAAAAAAAACATGGCGAAAGAGAGGATGAAAAACAAAAGGCTTCTACTTAGTCTGGATTTGTTAGCGCAGAAAACGAATAGCTTCAATGGCAGGAGAAGCAGTACCAAGCGCTGTTCTTGATCTTGCAGGCGCCGATTTACAGCTCCTCGGGGTGCAGTCCTCGTTACGGTGACCAGTTAACGCTTGCGCACTCGTCCCCGGTATATGACCGCTGCGCAGTGGACGATCAATTTATCTGAGAAATGGCACTTGTCGAGGGCCCGCAGCGTCCATGTTGCTGCGAAACGGTGCCGCAGCACACAATGGAAAACGACAAACCTGTTCTCTCATATTGCGCTCCCCTCTTTTCTTTTTTTTTTCAGGAGTGCTTTACTGCCCCCAGCCAGTGCACCCTGGAGAGTTAGCAAACAGCCGTCGTCATTATACCCTTGGATGACATCTACAAAAGAGTGGTTGTGTAGGATCTGGAGGATTTTTTTATTATATTTGAAGCATCTCACTAGACACCGCGTACAATTTAGAAGAAGAACCTTTGCGGCATAAGTGAGAAGTTGTCGTTCACAGGTGCGTTAACTGATTGGAAGTTTGCGCAGCGGATTTTAGTACCCTTCTTTGTCAGAAATGAGGTGGGCAACAATGAAGTTTTTGTTCGCAAAACTACGCGCAACGAAATTAATGACAAAAGTCAACGTATCACGTTAGGTGAAGTGGAACTATTACCATACTCGAACCACCACCACTTAGTAGGTTTAAATCCTTACACTGACATCATCCTCAGCCTAGCTGCGGTGCCACTGCAGCGAGAAGGCCTCTTTCATGTTCCGCCAATCAACCCGGTATTGTGCTTGCTATTTGCTACATTATACCCGAAACCATACCATGGCCATATTACATTAAAGCAAGGTCTACCTGAAGACGGCCAATATATGCACTCATAAAAAGTATGGTTATATTATTAAGAAATGTCTGCTATTCGTTAGCGTATCTTTATTACAAGAGTGTTTGTCCCGAGCACTATGCGGGCAGTGTAGGCGCATATTTAAAATGTGTTCAGTGGGAAAAATAAAATAGTAGTTTTAAAAGGCAGGCTCAAGGTATTTTACACCACTTGGCGGAATGAACGCTTAGGAAAATACGTGAAAAACGCGCGTCCAAATAGTCATATCGAACGAAATATCTAAGTTATCATTTTCTTGTTAGTGTTATCCTCAGTGTATCTGTGAAGTTGATCAAACGTAAACGTTCATTATGCTATGGTCTTTACGAATTGCTTGAGTATACAACTTTTATTTCTGTCGCAACTGCACAGTTGTTCTATTCAGAGCTTATCTTGAGGAACGGCCTCGGTCAACCGAAGAACTCATTGAAATTGTCCTGGTGTTTCCTGAAGTTTCTGGTATCTTCTGACTTGCTTGCACAAAACACTGGGGGCGAACAAAAAGATAGGGAGGGGCATTTTTATAACCTGACCGACTTGGCGTAACCGCAAAGATTATGTTGGCATTCTTCTACTCTCTTATCGCCTAGGTAAGCAGACGAAAATTACATTGCTACCTGCTTCATTCATCGTGTTTAAGGTCGAGCAAGCAGAAGCAGCAAATACGCTTGTGCTATTTCTTGATAAAGCTATGTTTTCGGTACGGTTCCTTCAATTCCGTGGGCATAGCGACGTGGCTTCCATTGAGGCGAAAGCGTATTCATCGATTTCGATTACGTATCCCCCACCTTGCCCCATCTTTTTTTTTGTCCTTCCTGTTTATCCAAGTATGCTACGCTCCGACGACTCCATTTGGTCGCTTTCTTAGATTTTCTTATTGGACGGCCTACGTATTTATACACACGCACGTACGACCGTGAAGCCGCGTACTGGGAGTTGCTCAGAAAATGCTAACGACAAGCGAATATCGAATCAGTGCCACTGTCTTCCCGAACCTCGCTTCTCAAGCCAGTCGGTTTGTTATTTCTCTTCGCAGGAACAAAGCCTAAAACTGTTGTCTCTAAAGTGATACCGTGATAAGGATGGCAGTAAGAAGGCAGAAAAAAAAAATCACAATAGACGCGCGGATTCGAAAATTCAATTGTATACAGTTCTCCAGGAGTGTGTGCTTTTACGTTTCTCTATCGCTCACTGCCGCATCTGCTGTGTTTGCTTCGTGGAGAAACTCGTTTACTGAGAAACGATGGACGGTATGCGTGTTTTCTCTTGACAGAGCTTCGCGCCTGCGAAAGCCTGAGACCTGGTAAACGTGTCCTGTATTTCCCGTGTAGTTTTCTATCTCTGCTATTATTCTTCCTTGTCAGTAATGCCTATATTGAAAAGCAGTCGAATGCCTCCGCCCGTAGGCAAAGTGGAGCGCGGTGCTGCAAAATTCCATGTACACAGGAGGGCACGAATGAAGCGGATGGGAGTGCTGTACAGTACAGTGCTCACCAGTAAATCAAAAAAATATAAACAAGCAACTTTTTGGGCCGGCAATGTAACAGCCTTCTTTCTCTTGACCAGCGTGGCACTCGTTGTTGTTTGGGACTCAAGACAGGCGAAATAGAGGTGGGGCGTGAAGAAACAGGAGCAAAGAGAGCGTGGAATCCTTTGGGTTTCGTATGCGGCGTAAACAGAAATCGGACGCGAGGCCCCAAGCCCGTAGTTCTGGCTCTTCTGCTTTGAACCATCGTGCGAATACTGGAGGGGAGAGAAAGGGGAATGAGAGAAAGTGAAACGAGAAGAAGGAAGCGTTCAGAAAGTTAGAAGTGAGAACAACGAATCGACGAATGCATTTCGTAGGTCGTGGTGGTGGTTGGAGCTTCCGCAAGAAAAAAAAAACAGGGTATAAAGAGCACAAGCAAAAAAAAAAGGAAACAGGGAAACGAATAAGAAACGAAGAAGTTGAGTGGATGCAAAAGAAATATAAAATTGGAAGGATAGAAAAGTAGAACGCAGTCTACAGCGTGAATAAATAAACTGAAACATGCAATATAAAAGAATAAGACATGGCGTTTCGCGCTGACTTACCTGCGCTACTAAGGGAGACTATTTTTCACCGTTTGAAACAGGGACATACCTCCTTTCCATGTCTTTGTACGTAACCTCCCTTTAGCTTGCTCCTTACTGAAAGAGGAAGAGAAGAGGAAGAGAGGAGAAGAGCGTATGCGTGACAGTTGCTAGTGTTGTGGAATAGTTCCTCAGGCCTTTTTTATTTTTATTTTCTTTTCAACTTGCCATTATCCTATTCCGAGTGTTTCCGAAAACAACGGCTAGATCGCGAGCATTCCGCACGACATGGGCTTCGCCGCGAGGTTTTTGCACTGACGAAGTGCAGACTTTCTTGTGGCTCGACAGCACCCCTGGGGTCCCTCTCCTGGTGTTAAGCAATCTATCTGGGTGCGGAAATATGCACTGTGTATTCTTTCATCGCGTGCCTTTTTTTTTCTTTTTTGCGCAATGCGGTAGTTTTTCAATTTTAGTTTTTGCCTTCAAAGAACTTCGGTTCACGATTTGTGTTCTCTTGCGTAGGAGAAGTAATTGGTTTCGCTGGCATGAAGTTCGCTATGCCTGTGCCACCATTAGACGTATGAGTAAAAATACAATAATACTGCAAAAAGAATTGTAAATATAACGGATATACAAATGGCTACTGTGTAATTATAGATGCACAGAGCTTTTGACTTTCCATTATTTTATCGTTTAGTTTAACGGATGCTTACTTTATTATATAACTCCGGCTTCCTTTTTTTTCATTGATGAAAGCTACACTATTTGAAATCAAATATATGAAAAGAACATTGTATAAAGTCACACCGCAGATTAGCTCGTACATTTAAGTCAAGTCTTATCACAAACATACAACAACAATAGCAACAATAAAGATGCGTCAACATATACACTTGAGTCACGTGACATTACAGTTCACACCGAAAGCAGTCACATGTACCCTGAGTATGTTGACACCTCATCGACCAATGTATATTATGTTTGGCGATTCGGCAGTTTAGAAACTAAGTTATAGGTAATGTTATTTCGCTTTGTCGAGCGCACTGCACTGTTATGTTATTATGTAGAAACGAAAAGCGAAAAGTGTCCCATGGCCAGTGCGAATTTCGTCTGTAGTCTATGTGTTTCAAGTCCCGTCTAAAGTTCATCATTATGTTTTAGAAAAAGGCTCTTCTTACATATTATTGGATGAGTTACGGTACTGCTTACTAACTTTTGCTCAACATTGTACAGATATGCACGACTGTGGATATTAAACTCGCTTATCTCTTGTCAATGTATGTGCATCGTCAGACTCACTCAGCAAGAAATAAATTCTGCATACGGTCGCGTCTCCAAACGAGAAACTTGATCAGCAAGTTTCAGAGGGTCAACATATAAATTTGTTTTAATAACATTGATCATGTTATGATTTCCACCCGTAATATGCCCTAAATAATTTGGAAATTGTCTTGCATTAAAAGGGCCTGTTTTCAAACTAAATACGAACTTGTTTTATTTTTCCTGTAGGGCCGAGATAAAAAGAGCAACTCAGATACATGCAAGCCCAAAGGTTATAGCTGGCAAACAATATAAATATGTCATACGAAAAATAGGCGCCTAAAAAGCGCTCTCGAGTCCTTTTTTCCTTTCATAATTCGACAACACACGCCAAGAGCATGCTAAATCAAATGAAGAAAGACTAGCTTAATCTATAGAGAGTTATTTGCTTACGCACTTCCGCAAAAGCCTATCCAATCTGCTGGATTTTTCTGCAATTGTTTTATAACACCGCAAAGCGACGACAAAACACGAATACATAAGCAACCCTATGTCACCATCAAGGTCAAGCAGCCCCCGGATATTGGGCGTTGGGAAATTTGCGTCAACAAGCAACGTACGTCCTTCCCTAAAACTTGGTCCGGAAAAAAATGCATGCGGAGGCGTTTGGTAACTGCTTAGCTGAGGCTGATGTTAACGAAAAGCAACACAGAAAATTCTACACAATGCAGTATGCCCTACGACCTCCCAGGAAGCAGTGTCAGGAATTTTTTTTTTGTCTTTCAGCCGTATCGGATAACACACCTTCAGGTTCCTTCATCGCTTTTTTTTTGGTGGTGTACTTTTCTTTTATATATTCTACAAACATTCATCTCTATTGTCTGCCATAGCTTTAAAAGATATTGAGCACGTTGCTTTTAGCGTAGGCCTGCGCTTCCGCCCTGTCTAATACGTCGAACGTGGAGGGTAAACAGATCGTCAGAGAATAAATAAGTAAAACGTCGTGTCAGCTAAAATGTCCTCTTCAAACACCGTGTGCCTATATTTGTTCTTCCCATCCTTAACAAAACCTCCAAAGCTCGGCATCTGCTTCCCGATGCCGCCGCGTATTATCTTTCTCAGCGAAAAACTTTAATTAAGAGGCCTCCGTAAATTCTCGAAAGCAATAAAGACCAACAACATTTTAATAAGTGGCGCATGAAATTGAAGCTTGCCGCAGAGCGAGAAGGGCCTCTCGCCGCCGCACTTTGGGCGACGCGCTTCGTAATACCGCCCTGCTGTCGCGAGGCGCCCGCTAACCCAGACGTGTACTCCGCCAAATAATGCCGAGGCTATTGTCAAGAGGCGAGCGCGGCTTATATTGAACGCATCGACTTTGGGGGGGCTGCGCCGCATTTTGCATTATACCCGCCGTACGAGTCAGCCGCAGCGCAGAATAATTCCCTCTTGGTTTTCTGCGTGTTATTTATTTCTCTTCGTTGATGCAGTATGCACCGTCGTGCTGCGAAAGTATGCCAACCGTAAGCCCGGTTACATTTGTGCCGTCGACCTTTCGTCTACCCCCCGCCCTCTTCTTCCCATGGTGACCTGCGTGTTGCTACACTGTCTAACCTTCTCCTTCGTTCTCTTCCACTTCTAGTCCTTCATTGTTCGAGATTATGAACGATACGCTTACACCGGTCGATATAACCTACCGTTGTAATCCCGTGTAATCCGAGCTTTTCTTGCTTTTTTGTCGAGCAAAAGAGAGGTCGTACGAAAAACACCAGTGCACGTGTCCACAAATCGCTCTTTTGTTCCCAGGTGTGTCACGCCAAGGAAGGGGTCTGGCTTCGCATATACTTGCGAATGAAGCCTAAGTCAAGCAACCACGTATTACACTTCCGGCAAATCGAGATTCAGTTGCGAATTCCCTGTCTTTAGTACGTAATCTTGTTTCATGTTCTGTGATGGCAAGATTGTTTTAAAACACGCCGTGCTACACGATAAAGGAGAAACAATGAACGGGCATTTGGCACAACTGTTTAAAAACACATTCCAGGCAGCAGCGTCCTCTCCTATATGAACTCCAGAAATTAGACCTAATCCTGAGTTCTCGAGAATACGAGCCACGCTGTCGAAACTCTGCGTCTACTTTTTCTTCGAAAAGTGTTCATTACTTTTTTTCATTATGGCACAGAAGCATCGGCGTCTGGTCTAGACTTTGGCAACTCTCCGATCCTGTATCTGCAAAAAAAAAATACAAACACTTTAACAAGTATGAAGTCACCCGAAAAAACTATCGAGTTCCTACAAAATAAGTTCGTAGCTATTAAGTAAGTCCAGAAGTAAGTTCACAGTTTGTGGCGCAAGAGGCACAATCCCGAATCGCAAGCGAGAACCCAGTCGAATAAGTCCAACAAGTCACTCCAGTTCATTTGAACTATATAACATTGTCTATATTGTTAGAATCAAACGTAAAAGCGTGAGAGTTGCATGTGTAATCATTGCTACCTTTCGTCGTCGCTTTAAAGCAGTGATGGTGAGGAAAGACACTTGTGGGAACGTTCATAACAATCTAATGAACAATGCACAAAAAGTCCCACCGCAGGTCTAGTGGCTAAGGTACTCGGCTGCTGACCCGCAGGTCGCGGGATCGAATCCCAGCTGCAGTGGCTGCATTTCCGATTGAGGCGGAAATGTTGTAGGCCCGTGTGCTCAGATTTAGGTGCACCCAGGTGGTAGAAATTTTCAGAGCCCCCCACTACGCTGTCTCTCATAATTATATTGTGGTTTAACCTCGGTGGTACTGTGGCGTGGCTCATACGAGTTTCAAATAATTGTCTCTTCTTTCTCGTTAACCCTCAAATAATAAATCCGAACAAGGCACAAAAATGTATTTCGTCATGCGTCTGATGAAAGATTCGTTAGTGCGCGAAACTTTCGATAGTTTATGGGAAAGAAAAAGTTCCTGAATCGATAGGGCTTTTTATTTCACTGATCAGGCATTTAAAATCCACAAATATCAGCCAATAGTATAATTCATCATTCGCTCTTACCGCCTGTATACCGCGTTCGACGTATCTTCGCCTGCTCAATTTGGCAGTAAGAAATATTTCATTGTTTGGCGGTTTACCTTAGCACGTCGTGGTAAGACACGGTTTATAATAGCTCACCTCATGACATTACAAGCGTACACTTTGCGGGAGAGAGCGAGAAGAGAGTGCCACCAAAAATGCATAATGAATAACGTTCTATCTCTATCGCGTCAGCTATTGAGTCATGCGATGTTCCGCTAACCCAACACCCGGCTACCCCGAAATCTCTGGTTTCGTATTCCGTAGATCCCATATCGTACTCATCTGTGAAGCGATGATTCAGCGCTTCCTTTTTTTCTCTTTCACAAAGACCCACGTTTTCTCTTCGCCTGTTTGTACCTCTCGCTTCTCCGCGCAAGCCGCTCCAAACATCACGAACACGCGGGCAATGCACGTACCACGCGCGGGATCCGAGGCAACAGGGGCTGCCGTCGGTGGGCACACGTACGAGTGTAACCTTAGACGTGGCTCGTTAGTCCCCGTCACGCCCGCCGCGGCCGTGGCCTTGTACGTGCCATAACAAATGCGCGCCACGGGACATCGCCATCAGCGGGCGTTCTCTTGCCCATTGATAAAACATGCGGCTCTGCGCAAACGCGCGTGGTGGGCAAAAGAAAGCAACAGAAGTAGAGATTGGAGGGGGCAAAGAAAAAGAAACAAAATGGTCGTTCCGTTTTCTTGTTCCGCCTCCTTTTACTGCCGTCCGTGGAAACAGTAGCTTGGAATGCCGTCAAAAAGAAAAGCGGACTCAGAGAGACAGAGAAGAGGAAGAAGGGAATTAAGAAAGCATGCTGAAGCTACAAAGAGAATGAAAAGAAAGCGCTCGGAATGAACGATAGGTGTAGGATACTGCACAGTCAGTATCGTTCGGTACACTTACTGTGAACCTTCTCCGACAAAATGAGGAAAAGCATTAGTTAAAAGAAAGGAGCGTGAAACTAAACAACCGCAAAGACGAGATACAAAAGGCGGCGAAGCGAAGAATGGTTGAGGGGGAAAGCTGAGGGCCGCGAAAAGCGGCTACAGAACAGGAAAATAAGAAAAGCGGCATTGCATTTTTGTGTGTTTGTTTCTATTTACTGGTATTTTTTCTGTTTTTTTTTTGTTATGCCCGAAATAAAGTCACGCAGGCGAAAAGATTAATGAAAGCGGGCGAGGGGTTTTCGGGCTCGCTCAGTGGACTCGGCCATTTGCCAAGAGATAAGGCTGCCGTCCAGACTCGACTGACGTGCCTAAAGAAGATAAAAGGGAGTTGGGTCATTCGCTCCAATTTTTGTCTCTTGGTTGGTCCTTATCCTCACGCCAGGTTACTCACGATATCGCTTTTCATTTGTTCGGCTTGAAAGTTACATGCCGAAGCACTACCTTTTTTTTTTATTCTGTCTTGTCGCATGGTTGGGCAGAGAGCACATTTTGGCATTTTTATGTATATACGTCTAAATATACCTTCGGTGCTTGTTGCGAGAAACCTGCCGCGCACGACTACATAATGGTGGTCGGGGCAATGGGCTACCCTGTCGCTTCGTGTCAGCCCTTCTGTTGGCTGTCCGCTTCGCTTACCTATGAGCCTTGTCTGCTCCGGCGGCGCGATCGTCTCTAGAGGCCCTTGGGATAGCGCTCGTTACCCCATATGAGAAGTCTGTACACCTCGCTCCTTTCTTCGTGAACCAAGAGGCCGGCTATCCATATATTTGGTGATGTAGTTTAGTCGTTAGAACATTCACTTTTTGAAGTTGCTGGTAGCCACTTTTTCATCGGAGGTGAAATGAAAAAACAAAAGTTCAACTGCTTAGATTCAAAGAGGATCGTACTAATGTGCGTTCCGGAACCCGTTTTTGTAGTTACATTGATGTGTGTTACCCTCTACAATGTGTCCAATTAATTGGGAGATCGTGGGTTCGCCACGTGAACCCCTTAAGTGTATTTTTTTTAAGTTGGTATCATCGTTGTTGTTGTTGTTGAGGCTGGATAAGACCACTGAGTTAAACACCATGCGCTGTCATCGTAGGTGGAAAACTTGAAGCAACATATTTCGGGTCAATGGGTCTTACGATTGAAAAGCTTTCATGAACAGCATGAAGTAAGAAAAAAAGTTGCGTGACAACATGATCCAGTTCTGGATGAGCCAACACCGATCACGTGAAAGGCCTCGATAAGGGTCGCTGCGGGTAGCCAGAAACGATCATATGTCATTTCTTGCGTGCAGCCGGCCACCCAAACCATCGACATTTGAGGTAGAAAGTGGAAAAGCATGTTCGCCGAGGATGGTTTTAATGCTAAAGTTAGGTACTCAGACTAGGACTTCGAATCTTTCCACTTATCTGAGCTCTGTTTTCGGCTGTTGTGTGTATTTTTATCTTTACTGCGTGAACGGACCTCTTCAGCGCAAATAATACGTTTCTTTTGCCGTTTATTTCTGTACGAGGGTGCTCTCAACAGTTGCCTGAAAACGTTGCGTGCAATGATGTGTTTTCTTTTACTGCAAGGCTCTTAAAGCAAACTTACTGTGAGGATTGGTTGGATCTGTCGGAGTGCTCGATAACATGGAAGCGCCACCGCATGATAATTTACGTCCGTATTCATTAACTTGAGTCAACTAGCGCCGGTACACCTGCACAACAAGTATATTAGGTGATGGGAATGACTCATGTAAGTTTTTTAACGTATTCTTTTGTCCATTTACTCGTTATTTTGTTAGTGCGCCTTACGATATCCTCTCTTTTAAGGGTGGGAGGGAGAGAGTGTACGGTACCCAAATGTTATTAGCAAGAAAATAAACGTGATGCTACAGGATGGCATAGCACTAAAATACTGGTCAGACAGAAAACATGGGATTCCTCAGGGCGTTTTCGCCCAGAACACAGAAATTTCCACATCGCCTGTGCGCGACTTCACTCTACAGAAATAGCCTGTACACAAACCTCGCTTGAATTCTCGTGTTGTGACGCACTGAAAGAATACCTCATGACTAAATAGGGTGGAAGAACATGAGACGCACACGAATATATTGTGAAAAGGGCAACCTTGTAATCACGAAGTGGCGAAATTTGCAGTATACATTGTCAGCATAAAATAAATTTTTCTTTTGAGTAAAGCCAGTGATCCAAAACGTTGCATATGAAATCTCCTGGCTTTTGTGACATTTTTTCATAAAATAATTGATAAGAAGTACACATTTATATAGCTAGAAATATTCGCTTTTAATCACTTTAAAGCCTCAAAACTCTACAGAGTGAAACAAAGGAATGTTCTTTTTTTTTAATTCTTCAAAACGTTTAGACATGCTGACCCATCTGTAAATTTTTATAGATTTATTCGTGTTTCAAAGGAGGCATCGAAGATTGACGCCATTATCTATGCCTAACAAGAAAACGACCGCATGCAGTGTGCCACGCCCTTTCTTTATCAACCGACCCACCCAACACCATCACCCCACGATTAGGTAGAACCCTGTGTAGCGGACCTTTATTGTGCATGGCCGGAGGAGGAGGCATCTGGCAGTGCATAAATCACCGTCCCCGGTCATTTTCAACTGGCGATAAAGATCTCTCGCCGCTGCTCACAATGCGCCCCTCGTTAGCCGTTGGTGACTCGGCGTGGCGAATATGGCCCGGCTCCCCCCTTCGCTGTTGATAGCATCGCTGATTCGGCGCAATATATTGATTTCGGCTTCTCTTACGCTACGCCGCAGCCGTTCATCCTCCCTCTTTGCTTCCTCTCGTGACCACACGGGGCCCGTAAAGGACAGAATGTATAATTTATCGCTAATCTTAACGGCACAGTTCCAGAGTGTTCCGATGTACACCCGACGGGAGGTTAGCTTCGAGGGAACCGTTATGGGATGGCGAATATTTGTGCACGGCTCCCTATCGACACTATAGAGTTGACAGAATACTCGGATAGAAACGATGGGTGATTGCGATATGGGTATACCATAAAGAGTGCGCTCCTAAGGTGATGGCGTATGCTGTGAAGGCAGTATACGGCTTGAAAGTTTAGCAGTAACTCGCTTATCGCGGGCGGCAAACTTATCTAGGGAAGCGGTTTATTCAGAGCTATTATTTCTTGCGTATTTCGTGGTAAGTTACATAGCATTCGTTGTCGCGAACAAAGTGAAAGCATGGTGGGACGCTAAGCAAGACTGAAACTCTGATTGCACGAGCCGGGAACTGGAAACAAAGCAATCACAAATCTAATTGTGTACATCGATGAGAAGAGGCGCATACTGATTTGACGAGCAGCGACGCACATAAAAAAATTACCGTTCAGGTTCTACATTACGAATCAGGCCATGCGTCGTACCGTACCGGATTAATGCGATTTCACTTGGCTAACATTACCAACGTATACCAGCTTTATTTTATGACCTACGTAGTGGACATCGGTGTTCAATAATCGTGTCATTATTTATTACATATTGATCCGCTTGGCTGATTAACTAGAGAGAGGAAAAGAGGAGGAAAAGAACGGCAGGGAGGTTAACCAGCCTATAGGCAGCCGGTTTGCTACCCTGTGCAAGGGACGGCGATGGGAGAGATGAAATATAGAGATGAGAGAGGGAAGAGAGATAAACAGAGCACATTAAACAGCACACGCGCGCACACTCAGGTCACAGTCCAGTCTTGTCTTTCGTGCTGTGTAACATTACTGTTACAGCCGCTTGTTCAAGTCCGCGTCGCGCAAGAATTTCAACAGTGCTTTTGTCGCCTTCTGTTGCAATGCCTTCTCTCGGGCACTTGAAAGAATAGTGTCCACAGACATTTGGCTGTTGTAAATGCGAGCGAAAATGGACGCCAGTGACTGCCTCCGTATGTCATACAATGAACAGTCGCACAGGATGTGGTGTAGCGTCTCTTAGCAATGACAGGCATCGCAGAGAGCGTTGTCGGCCATTCATATCACAAATGAATTAGATTTTGTAAATGCCACCTCTAGCCATAAGCGATCAAGAAGGGTGGCTTCTCTTCGGTCGAGCTCAGTGGGCATGTGGAGAGCCGTCAAAGAGGACAGCTGGTGTTGAAGATTGCTCTGGGTGGCCTGGTTGCTTGGTCGGCACCACAATGAAAGTGTTATTTCCCGCGCAAGCTGTCAAAGATTACTAGCAGCATCAGTCCGCGGAAGTGGTATGGCTTCTTCTCGTGTACCTTCAAGAGCTGCCCGTGCGGCAGTATCGGCATGTTCATTCCCTATGACGCCGCAGTGACTTGGCAGCCACTAAAACGTCACATGGTGCCCTTTCTCGTGTTAAGTGTGGAGAATGCATCGAATTTCGAAAACAAGCTGTTCGTACGGCCCACGACGCAGGGCTGAGAACACAGATTGTAGGGCAGCCCTTGAGTCGCTGAAAATCGACCATTGTTGCAGTGGTTCCCAATTGACCACACAAAGTGCAGTGCGCAAAGCAGCTATATAGTTCCGCTGTTGTAGACTGCCGTGGAGTGGTCAGTTCTAAAGCTGATGGTAACACCTCTTGCTGGGACAACTACTGCAGCCGGACGAACACTGGTAGTTCATGACGCCATCAGTATATATATGTACACTGTCGGAATATTTCTCGTGCTAAAGAATAAGAGACAGTTGTTTCAACACGGGCGATGAAAGCTCAGATTTCCTCCGGATCCCTGGTACACCAAGATGCACTGTGGGTCGAATAAGACACCAAGGAGGTATCGATGGTTTAGATGGAGGAGGTATCGAAGGTTTAGATAGAGTGAAGCCCGAGGGAAGTTCCTTGATGTACTTCACAATCATTTTAGCCTACGATGCTTGGCACCTCTCTGAAGGCAATGGTGCAAGGTGATGACAGGGAGCACGCGCAAAGTGTTTGACGTGCGTTCTCAGGACTTATACAGCAATGTGAGTTTGCATTGGATAGTCACCAGCAATTACAAATGTTGTCTCTTCTAACGTACATCTGGGCAGACCAAGGCACACTCTCAGTGCTTGGGCTAGTACTGCCTGTAGAACACGAACATTGGTCTTGCAAGTATTGCTCAGCACGGGCAAGCTATATCTCAGGAAACCGAGAAACAGGGCTCTGTAGAGTTCCATCATTGCGTCCACTGACATCCTCCACGTCATTCCTGCCAGGAACTCGAACAATAGGAAATGGCAGTCAGGCGCTTCTTTATATAGGCCACATGCGGACTCCAACAGAGGTCCCTATCAATAATGATGCCCAGAAATCAGATGCCCAAAAACAGAGTTTGCTAAGTAGGTCAGTGATTATGGCGCTTGTGTCTAGGCCACCATAGTAGACAGTGGTGATGTCTATTGCTGATCCTTAGGTTACTGGTTCCATTTTAGGCCACGTCTACAAAACGTTGCCATCAGTCATCAGTGAATAATTCATTGTAATACTCACACTACACATATATGCAGTTTCTTTCGTATCCTTAATGTTGGCTCGGTACTAGAAACACGGCGACTTATTCGTCAAGACTACAGACCTTGTTACTTTACTCTATAGAGAGAGAAGTAAGATTTCAATTCAATACAGATTAACTGCAATAGAAAGGAAATGTGTATCACTATGACTTTGTCTAGCCCCATCAGTCTTAGCAGTATGCTGTAAAGCTTGGCAAATAGAAACCAGGTGCATGGCACTCTTTGGCCATATTCAGACTTTGCCCCAAAAACTTAAAGTTATTTGTTCATTCGCCTTAGACGACTCTAAGGCAAAAGCCACCTCCCGTGGCATTTCGACACCTTTGTGCACTTAACATGGTTTTGCGCTGCTTCATTGTCGGAGGTACTGCAAGATCTTTTAGCGTCACCTGGTTTTGCTCTGCCTCTAAGTTCGGCTCACTCGCGACCAGGTGACAATGTCATCAATGGCGTCACCATGGACGACAAGGTGTGTGATGGTATGGAGACCCCACAATGCTCGTCAATGCGTCACGTGATGTGCGCGACTTTTGGCTAACTGTCATGATGACGTCGTATCGTGACGTCAGTCATCACGTTATTTTTAGCATCAATTCTGTTGACGCCGATGCCGTTGGACGCCGATGGTCAACTTATCATTTGGTCAGACATCTAAGGCTCTCGCCCTAATAAATTTCGCACATCATTGTTGTGAAACAGAAAGTTTCTTAATTTATTTTAGTTGCAACGTCGTTTTTCTTATAGTTCCTTTCCCCACTGACTTTCTCGGAAAGTCCGACATACTGTAATCAAATGAATCAATCTTACCAACGTCTGTCTTTCTGTGGAGAAAAAACATTACTGAGATGCCCGGTGGAGAGAGGGGAGAGAGGGAAAAAATGATTATGAAAATGGTCAGAAGGCGCAGAGCTGCAAAGTCATTAATTACGCTGGCGCTGACAGCCACGTCTGCTTCAACATTCATTTGTCACGGCTGAGATTCACACGTGGCACAGCCCTTGTGCTGTTTCGCTCACCGGAGAGGAACCAAAATGGCAGCGAGACGTCTTATTGCTGCCGCTGTCCAAGAATCCTGGGGCCAGTCACAGGCGTCGATTCTTTTTGTGGGTTCTTTTCATTAATTCGTCAGTCGTGAATTAACAGCGCCTTCTGTAATACATGAGCTCATATAAATTATTTTTAGAACACTACAAAAACAAAATTTATGAGCAGAGACAGGGTAAATAAGTTGTTTTCGCATGGAGTCAATTGAACAGATTCAAATTTGTATGAAAATTGGTAGGGGGATTGGAAAAGGTATTGCAAAGACAATTTTAAGTGTTCTTCTGTCAGCTAATTTTATTTAACTGTGCATAGCAAATACTTACTCCTGCATTAAAACCTAAAGCACAGGCTGGGAGAGGTTACACAAGAAAATAAAATTTTTATTTGCTAACTTAGCTACTACCAGCCTGTATTTCAGAATAAAGACAGGAGTGATTATTCAACATTGTGCACAACCTCTTCTTCTCTATCGTTTTCTTTCTATTTTGTCATGAATAGAGCTGTGACGGGAAACGCTTATCGAAAAGGTGAATATTTATTCATACTCTCATAATTAAGAAATTACTGCCGAAGGTTTCATCAAACTTTCGTTGTCCAGTTAAAATGGAGCCGTACGCTTCTGGCACATGCTGGGACAGCATTAATTACAGCGAAATCTGTTATGAGATCGCAACAAGGATCGTGTGTGACGTTGTTGTCTGCCACCGCCGCCCCCGGGTGTCTGTAATCACTGCCGCTCAAAATAAAAAGAACTAAGAAAGTAAAGAAAACGAGGTGATTCCAATGGGTTTCAACCCCGGGCCCCCTGCGTGCCAGCCCAGTGTTCTTCCGTACGGCTGGCACTTAGCCATTACACTGAGCGACGCCAGTACAATCTGTTGCAACCTGGTCCTAGGCAGGCCTCATGTTACAATATGGATCGGGTTAAAATGAGTAATAAAACGTTTAGAACAGCCAAGAAACAATCAGGCGTCAAACAATGCCTATTGGGTACCGAGTTCGTCATTGAATGCTCCAACTCATTAAAAAAGCCTGGGTCACAATTCTTCCTTGTTGTCAGCCGCACCTTAAAAAGATTGCACAAAATTTATGCACATGTGTAGGGGGTACCACGTTTTTCCAAAGAATGACAAAGAATGACATGGTGAGTGTTTCCCACAACGTAAAAAAATATTATTATTTATGGCGTAGTGGGTACCCTGCAAGTGTTCTTGTAGCATTTACCCAAAGACTGTCTAAAAAATGCTCTGAAAGGCCGCTCTTCCAGCTTTCGCTGTGGCTGTGCTGCGCGTTGCGATCATGCAGGCCTGGTGCTTTTTTTTTTTTTTGCTGCCTCATCAAATCATACCCTGCTCTAACACACATAAGTGTCGCAAACGCAACTTAACAAAACCACGTTGAAATAACATGCACTGTAATGATGTACAGTACTGTAAACGAAAAAATTAGAGCACTTTTTTTTATTTCACTACCAAAAATAATAATTTGAAGAAAGAAACCAAGAGTGGTTGTTACTTTCAAGTACGCGTGCAAAAGTTTGCCTTTAAGTCATCGCCCCGAATAATGCGCTGCACTGTGCTGAATGTTAATACTTCCTAACGTTTATCCCAGTGCACTTTCCGTGGTACAAACAGGCTTGTGGCCTCAGTGCAAATCCTCTACCAGGACATGGGGTGTTTGCGCGAACACACCTGCTTCAAGAGGGGAAAAAAGAAGACAGAAAAAAATAACACAAGTGGATTGAATCACGGAAGAACGTGGCGCTTGCTTATGTACTCTCCTCGCACTCTAGTTTGCTCGCTCTCGAAGCGCGAACTCTTGTTTGCTCTTCACCGCTGCACCGTCCCTCTTGAAAGAAAAAAGCGACAGAAGCACCTCTGTCGGTGTTGGGCGCGAGAACGTCCAGTGCGGCGAAAAACGCGCGTGCCTTGCGATGGCGTCAGAGAGGCCTCTTCAAACGGGGCCCACAATGCACTGGCAGTGGCTACATTGCGAACTAAATAAAAATAAAATTTCGCTTTATTCGCGCTGATGTTCCGCCAAGGGGCAGCCTCTAGAAAACTACAAAACTGTTAGAAATAAAGAAAGCAGTACTTGCACTTGTGTTAGCCTAGACACTTAGGCCGGAAAAATATATTTCAAGAAATGATCATACAAAATTGACTCTGCTACCATTGCGTCCATTTCGTTTCACAAGCCACGTACGCCTGAAAAAAAAAGTATGAAAGTGCCGGGTCACTCTTGCTTCCTATTGGACAGGGCAGTGCTTTCCCGAGCGTAAACGACCGGCTGGGCTTAGCCACCACTCTCCAACATCCGGGGCTCTAAGAAGCCTTCCTTTCATTCTTGTCATTTTTGTCTACACGCAGGTATATATGACACGTACATTTAGTGCCACGTGAAAGCATTGAGGAGACGGGATAGGACAAAGTGAGCGTTTCCATGGAGGAAATCATCACTTGAAAACGCGCAATCTGGAAAGTGGTGCCGCGGAAAATCTATATGTGATAACAAAGCTAAACGAGAACCGAATGCGTCCTGAAAGAAAATGACTTAAGTAGCTCACATTTCTGAATTCGTTTGCTCGAAAGACTAATCGAGCTCACTTCTTTTTTCCAACGTGACGTCAAGGGCAGAAAACTTTCATTTTCAAACGAGCATTAGATGTTCTTGCGCTATGTGTGTATACTATGATATTGCGATGTACAAAAACTACACATTTACGTATTTTCTTTACAATTCTTCGGTTTGAACACTATCTTAACTATATACGTGTAGTGATACTAGAAGTCATCTCGCAAACTGAAAATTGACTTCGGCCGACAGCATATACTGTATACAAGGACAGATGTGCGTGCATGAATGTATTCACTTGCGTGTACGTAAATGCCTAGCGTGTGTAATCTTGCATGTAAATTCATTCGTCCACCACGCGTACGTCAAAGCATGCATGATGTAGTTTATATGCATGATTATACAAACACATACATCATGTATGCATGCGTGTGTGTGTGTGTATGTGTGTGTGTGTGTGTGTGTGCGTGTGTGTGTGTGTGTGTGCGTGTGTGTGTAGGTGTGTGTGTTTGTGTGTGTGTTTATAAGTAAAAAAACAACTGCCGACGAAAATTATAGTGCTCAAAGATTACTACGTGCACAAATCTTTGCGAACTAAAGAAGCATATTTAGTGGATACATTCAAAGAATAATCTAAATAGATGCTAAACCACCTCCATTAGCAGGCTAGCACGAATATAATGAAAGTTTGAATAACTGAAATGTGTGATCTCTGAAGTAGTGTATCTCACAAAAGAGTTCTGAAGTGGTTGGCACGTCCCATAGTTAATGGTTTGAAATTTACAGAGTTCCTACTGTTACCCGTTACAGTGGTATAGTGGTTATGTTGCTCAGCAGTTTACCAATGGTAACGGAATATTCTGAAATCTCGTCTGTGGCGGCCGCTATTTCTATAGAGGCGAAAATGCTTGTAACTCGTGTACTTAGATTTAGGTGCACAATAAAGAAATCAGGAGCTCCGAGTTTCCGCAGCCCTCTACGGTGTCCCTCATTAGGATACCGTGCTTTTGGGATGTTATACCTGCACATTTGTCATAAGCCACTACTGCTGAATTCTCCGAAGATTGCGTGGATTACCATCAACATAAGCTGGCAAGAATGAATACCGAGTGTGCGCGTTTAGCTCAAATGATTTTCATGAAAAAGAGTCACAAGCTCGTAGTTCATCTTTCGTTGGTTGCACTGCGCCACTCAGAGAGGCCTTTACCCCGAAAGAAACACGCCAGTTGATCCACGACGCTCCTTGTCGCCAGAGTGGCACATTGGTCCCCTTAGCGACAAATGCTTCAGCTACCCTTTCCTTCCTAGCTCGCGCTTTTTATGACAGGCTCTCTTCCATGATGGAGGATATCCTGCAAGGGATCCAAAGCCGGGCACCAAGTAGCCGGAATTGTTGGCTTCTTTGAGGCCCTGTGTATTAGTGCGCTGTATATAGAGACAGAGTGAAGTATTGTTTGACTTTATATTGACAAAGATTTGTGGTCGGCCATTGTTGGTTAAACAATTGCACAGTCCTTAAGTGTGTACACTATTGTTAAACACTTGTTAATTCAGTCATTGGCGCTCCCCACATGCGTAATGCCAGTGTACATCTTACAAATGCTATACAGTTTTTTTTTTCATGTGCGGATCACTTTAAGAAGCGGGGCTTCCATGAGCTGTCATGGTCGTACGCTGTCGTAGGTTGGCGTAACTAAGGGAAAAGCACGAATGGCACAGTTTTGCAGCATATTGAACGTGCGCCCGCGCCAAAGAGACGTTTTCTACATTTTGTCCTTCGAGGGTCTGATGATGAACACTTTAAGGGCCCTTTCTGTCATAAATGCAAAGGAAATAAGGAAGCAAGAGAGAAATATAGAGAGAGCAAGAAAGGGAAAAAATAGTGTAGGGCAGGAAAAGAATGGGTTGAAGAGGGAGGAAGAAATAAATACAAATAACTACAAATAAAAACACCATAAAAATGCAAAAATGGACAAATGAAAACAAGAACAAAATAGGCGGTAGAAAACAAAGAGAAATCCAGAAAGACACAAAAAGGCTGCAAGTCCAGCTCCACACTGCCGTCAGAGTTGACAACCTTTGTGCAAAACTGCCTCTTTTTTTTCGTTTTGTAACTGTACCATACGTGTCCTCGGAAACAATCATTGTTGATTTTTACTCGACGAAATACCAGAAAAAATTAGGAGCTGCCTTGACTGCGGCGTAAATACGGCAGCATAATTTTCAACTTTTGACTTTTCTGACACATCTTACATTTCAATACTGCCTTTTCCAAGCCTATGAGAAACGTTTTATAATGCGGTACGGTTATCCTTATAACAACCTCATTCTTATGACAATTTTTCCACTCTGTCATATCTGAAATAGTGTTCCGCAAAATGTTTGGTGAGAATCTAGCCGAAACAACGAGAAAGAGATAATTCTTCAGCCTAACCTTGTGGAACCACCCCTCCGAGATGGTCGAGAGCTAATGACACTCGACTGCGAAACCGAAGGTCGCGGGATGGAATCCCGGCTACGGTGACTGCATTTTCGATAGTGGCAAAAATGTTTGAGGCCCGTGCGTTCAGATTAAGGTGCACGTTAATCAACCCCATGAGGTCGATATTTCCGGACTCCTTCACTCCAGCGTCTTTCATAATCATATCGTGAATATGAGACGTTAAACCCCTGATAATAATATAACCCTATAACCTCATATATATATATATATATATATATATATATATATATATATATATATATATATATATATATATATATATATATATATAATATTATGTTTTGTTGAACTAAGCCTTCCTCAGAAGTTTCACTGTTCTAAATAATGTTTTGAATTGTACAGCGCTGCTAGAAAACTGTGTGGTTTTATATATAATTTCTGCTTCATGTAGGCTGCTTTTATGAATTGCTAAAAGAAACTTTTTGTATTGGTAAAATGAAACCACCATGTAGTGCGAACAAAGTCTTGTCTGGGCTTGCTCAATCCAATCTCTTGTTTGGCCTCATCATAAAAGCGATGGAATATATAATTGCACAGTATATATCCTAATAATTGATGCATTATAGTTTTAGACCTTCCTGCAGAACGATATTCGACACAAAGCACCACGAAAAAAAGTCTCAGAGAAACAAGACAAAAAAAATAAAGTTGCCGCCCTAGCTGTTTCATGCGTAGCTTGTTCAAACATATAATGTGCAGCGTCTCAAGTGAAAATACGAAATAAAAAAGGGAGAAAGTGATACGTGAGGCATTCTATATAGTATAAAAAAGGACGTTGCTGTTCTACTTTCTTTGGTATTTTTTGCCTCTAATGAAAACGTTTATTTTTACTGCTGTTTCGTCGAGGCGTCCCATGAAGTCGTTTTCATGTAAGCCGTTTCTTCCCGTCAGGAAGTGTGAGACTGTAAGTCTTTAATATTGTGGGAAGTCCATCATTCCATTCGATAATGTGTTCAGCGATATCCTCCTTCACAGCTGTGCACGTTATTACTGTAACGGTTGTATGGCGCACGTGACCACCAGCTTGAGCGATTACCGACCGCCGCAAATGAAAAGTGCTTTCTATAAAGAAGAACGTTCCTTCGTTTCTCTTGCTTCTCATCGGCTGCGATTGCAAAGAATTCCTGCGTTATAGTTTAAATCTTTCTTACTCAAACTGTCTTCATTTCGTCTCCTTTTATGGCTTTTAAGCTCTTTGCTTCGCCTCGTTTCTCGTATGTTTTTTATTACTTGCAATGGATGATTTCAACCTCCATCGATACAGCACGTTCACACCTCGCAATAAGATTATTTAAGCACGTTCGTTAGAAATGCTGTCACCTCTGTGTCACAAACACCACGTTCCTCTCATGAGCTTGTGTCAGCTAAACATTAGCGGAGTTTCTCAAACGTTGTCACAAACCGATCTCGATATACACAGAAATCTCACAGACCAACATCGTACTCACTAAAGGGGCCTATGAGGGGCGGGCTTCATGCCTACAATCCACCTATAGCATCTTAGCTTTTTTTGTAATTTTCCTTCAAGCTGAACATAAGCCTCAAAGCGAGGCTTTGCTTTTCCTTTTTTTTTTTTGCTTCGGCAGGTGCCCTGTAAGCTCTCCGAGAAAAGGCTCACAGCTTTTGCAATACATTTGACGGAAATGAAAATGAGCCACGCACAAGCCTTCCGGCTTGGTATTAAATCAACTGAGACGGTGGACGAAAGTTAAACACCCAGAAAAATCGGACTGAACGAGCTTGTCAGGTCATGACGGAACCGAAAAAAGCACCACCTGGGACACTCTTACTATGACATAATCTCCTTCGGTTTTTCGGGTTGGTATTTCGGGAGTAAGCTTAAGTATATCTAATGCATCCGTTCTTTTAAAGCATATGCACCTCATGTGTTTTCTTACGAAATCCGCTATAGCTAAGATAGGTTTCTAGCTTTCAAGTAGGTCTAGCTTCTAAAAGAGGCCTGCCTTGCTTCAATGCTTTATACTCTCCCAGCGCTCTCACCGATAAAATCGGCTCATCTCTTCCGCATCAAAAGCATTGCGTCTCCCGTTAGTATCAGACCCTTTTAAGAAGAAAAGAAATCCATTTGTGAAGAACAGAAAAGCCTATCTACAAAGGCACAGTTAATACGAGCTGTGACTGTGACTAGAAAGACAGCTCCTAAATTAGGAACCCTTTATTTTCTTTGCTTTTTTTTCTGAATTATCCCGATGATTCTTTGATTTGCATACTCAGATAGGACAGAGAGGAAAGAGTGAGAGAGCAAGCTGGCAACTGCCACCTGGAGGGGCACAACGCCTGCTCACTCTTTAAAGAGGAGGGAAGAAACAGAGGGAACAAAAATTAGAGGGGAGAAAGAGGAAAGAAGATGAGGAAGGAAAAAAAATTGACAAAGACTTCGACGAGTATGAGTTAAAAATAAATAAAACTAATAAAAAACGTCTATAAACGGGTGGACAGGTCCGTTTGGTTCATGAATGTAAGGAGAGCTCGGTGGGACTGGTCCCGTCGGGGAAGCACAACCAACCAGAACGTTTCAACACAAACCAACGAACTCCTTCAATATCCAGTATATATCTGAGGAAGGAAGTGCTGTGCTTCAAATGGACTAGTGGTATTACACCTGCTCGAACGCCAGGAATATTGAACTTGATGTCTAGTTAGTTGAACACTATCCTAAGAAAACCAGTCCAAAAGATAATGCAGGACAGGAAAGGCATACATGCAACCACACATAGCGCTGCATGTGGTTGTGCGTGGACCTTTTTTGTCCTGGTCTATAGCGCTGCTTCACTTGAATAGTGTTTCGTTTGTACATAGTAGTAGACTGAAATGTAGTGTACAGCTAAATTCTAATTTGGCTTCACAACCTAAAACGACTTCGGAATTCAACAACGTAGCATTTAGCGAGTGATTTTTTCAATTCCTGCTTCGCATGATGCGCTATTTCGCTGTTTACGCTCGTTGCTAATGGGTCTATATTGTACGTCAATTTCATACGAAACGTAGAAACTTAGAAAAGAAAGCGCGTTGCTCACCCGAGATATTATTGTCTATATTTTTGTTCATGATGTTATAACATATATCTCACTTCTTTTTTTCATCAGTCACGTAAAGAAGAACATCCTTCAGGTCAAGAAATTATTTTCGCAATACTTTTGTCCACCGCTCATTGGAAATTGCTGCAGTATGTATTTGTCAGATATGACAAATGCTGTAGGCTAAATATGGCTACCTACGTTTCATGTACCGGTCGCAAATCTAATTGACCAATACGGGCCTTTAAATGAGGCATATTTTTGGTCAACCTTGGGGTTGAGTATTTTTTTTGCTGCTTAATAATTCTAACGTTTGCATCGCGTTATTAGAGAAGAGGCACTTGGGCAGCTTATTACTCAATGGAAGAACGAATACACCCCCCGCGATGGTCTAGTTGTTATGGGGCTCGACTGCCGACTCAAGGTTAGCGGAATTGAATCCCGGTTGCGGCGGTCACATTTCGCTGGAGGCGATATGACTGGGGCTCGTGTGCTTCGACTCGGGCGCATGCTGAAGAACTCCAAATAGAAGAAATTTTCGGAACCCTCCACTGGTGGTCTTAAAACATAAAACACAAAAAAATAATGTTATTACATATATGAATCCAGCGCACATGTGCACAAGAAACATATATGAAAAGCAAATAAATGTGCATGAGTAGGTGAGATTTGCACAATCTTCACTGTGGAAGTGTTCACTCATATATATAATGTGAGTATCATTTGCACTGTAATCGTTCTATGCGTACATACCTGCTGAATATGTGCGTTCTAAATTTAACTCCCCAACCACTGTATTTTTCGTTTCTTTTTATTTGCAGCGAATGCTGAAGGGATGAAAAGCAACACTTGAAGGCATGATACAAAACGTGCATACGTGCGCTTTATGACATCCGGTTACACCCACCTAAACGCACGCTATACAAGATCACCGTAATAACTCTCCGCTATCTATTCTCCGCTATACAAGCCACGCACGATTCTATGGAGTGATACCTATGCTAATATAACAATGAAGGGGTGGGGAGAAAAGAATGAACAAAAAAGACACAGTATGGGAATATAGCAGATAACAGCTACGCCTCTGTGATACATTTGTTCACGCGCTGCCCACAGAACACGACTTCCCTAACCCCGAGTCATGCGATAATGATCTCCATATCACGGCTGTAAGCGCGGTCAACGTGTATGCGAAAAAGCTACCCGACATCGCACGGTGTCCCCTCCATTTGCTCACTCGCACGTGTTTCGCCTCAGCAAAATAAATGTCAGGAATAAGATAAGCGAGCATTTGCACTATCTCTCAAACATTTATGTAATACATTCAGGAGAGTACATGCAATGTTACTTCCTCTGCTTTCAAGAGCCGCTGGAGTTTCAGCGGATAAGCAAATTGTGTACGGTTATAATAACCTAACCTTCTAATCAAGCTACTTTGTCACATCTATTAGTGCTCAACGTTTCCCCTAAATTTCTTAACGCATTTTATTGCGCTAGATCTCCAAGACCCACTCATCTATCCAATATACAAGATTTTATCTATCCCAGCTTGCTGCCCGGGTGCTACACCGTCCTTGCTTACCAAGTTCGCTTCATAGGGTTGGATATAAGGCTTCGGTGTAATGGAAGCGTGATGGTTCATCCCCATTCGTGCAGTTCGGCAGGGGAGCTGGCGAACTCGAGATAAGCCTTGCTTCACTATTACTTACGTCTGAACGCTATTGTATCTCGGTGTTCTCCCACGTTCATTTTGACCTTTTTTTTATGCAGGCTACATAAGAAATACGTAATATCAGTCAAGTATAGGATTTCATTTTTTCTACTTTGTTTTGTGCGAGGCGTACATGATCTTTGTCGCGAAGGATTTATTAGGATAGTCGCAACTCTGCGATGAATATCTAATTTATCGTGAGTGATAGAATCTTCTGCATCACATGGAACGTGCTCTGCATAGTGTGTATTGCTAGCCGTCAAATATGAAAACTTCAATTGAATCTGGCCACGTTAACTTCAGCGAGTTACACCTTTGTCACACTTCTGTTAAATTCAGGCAATTATCTGCGTGTGTTTATTTACTCGAGGCAGATCGAAAAGCTGTGTTTTTATGGACAGTATCTTGAGAAAAGAGGGGTCGAAAGAAATGAGTTAAAAACGACGAAATTATGAAATGCATACTACAACATAATACGAAGGATGTCGTAGGTGGCATTTACGGAATGGACGGGAGAGGAGAGTTGGAAGTTAATGATTGATTCATATGTAAGGTTTAACGTCCCAAAACCACCATATGATTAGGAGAGACGCCGTAGTGGAGAGCTCCAGAAATTTCGACCACCTGGTGTTCTTTAAGCGTGCACCCAAATCTGAGCACATGGTCCTACAGCATTTTCGCCTCCATTGGAAATGCAGCTGCCGCAGCCGGAATTCGATCCCGCGACATGTGTGTCAGCAGCTGAGTACCTTAGCCGCTGGACCACCGCGGTGGGGTGGAGTTAGAAGTTAGGAATGGATGTGGCTTAACAGTCTGTAATATATTATTCGTGTTTAGAACATCACTATGACTACTTACAACGGGAACAAACAGGGCTTAAGGAATTATAGTTTCCATCAAGAAGAAGAAATGAACATGAGCCCGTAGGGAAGGTCATTAAAATTCATTAAGATTCCTGGCCAAGCGTTTTCGTTGTTGCGCATATTCCGCTGTTATGGGCAGTGCCGTGCTCGAGTTCATTACGCTTACGTTGTGAATTCGCACGTTTGTCTAGAACACGCATTAAGCTGCAGTAAACTACCACGAAGTTGAAAACGCCGCTCTTTTAACGAATCGCCAATACTCGTACATCTCAACAATCTCGTTAGGGGCTTATATGCAGATGCAATAAAGACGCATTTTCAGCATACTAAACTGAGAGCTTCGGGCCCAGATGAGTAAATGTATTTCTTATTCTCAATTAGGTTTGCTATTGATTATGTTCTTGCTGGGCGCATTCTTATCCAGTATTGAAGATGTAAAGACGGATGATCACGTATGCACAGCCCTCCTCTTAATGACCAATAAACTACCTGCCTTATTTCGCATGCTTCTTATCGGCTGTACACTTAACGAGACTTGATGGGTGCATAAATTGTTCCGAAAGCATCGGCGCTTTTTTTCGAATAAAAATACTGGCCCCGCCAACATTCTCGAAACAAAAAAAATAATGAGAAACACACACTTTCCTCATAATTGCTCAGCGATACTCGTTAAGGCAAGCGATAGTGCAGACTGCCAGCGTCAAAAAAAAGGTAAAAAAACACACTTACGAGAAGTGCCCTACTTTGGAATGCGTCCGCATTGTTGCACATTTCTTTACTCGTAAATGGTGAGTGCTAGCTTATTATGACGCAAGCGGTGGGGAGAAAGTAGGGATGAAAATAGCTGTGCAGCATGAAAGAACAATGAGCCCATGCACTTAAAGAAAAATGGCAGAAACGTCACGTCTGGTAAATTAAATTTAAAAGTAATAAAGCTAGCTATCGGGACGAGCTTAACCATGTTTGAAAGGAGACTTAAAAAAGGCTATGAGCGGAACTGTCGACTCAGGATTACAGCTATTTTTCTTGCTGCTTGGCTATTTTAGAGTTATTCCGCTAACTGCAGTATTCCGGCGTTTGAAGTGTTTGTTTACTCCTCGAAAACAACAAGGCATATTTTGACTTACCATCGGTTTCGCTATTGCCTTTTTTTTACAATTAATTGCGAATGAGCACTTAATAAACTGGCTGGGTCTCGTGTTCAAACTTCATTATGGTTATGTTAGAGGAATTCAGGTTGAAATGTTCCTTTCTACCTGCCTTTAACACCAGATGGCTTTACTGCGCTCAATAAATCTGCAAAAAGACTCGACGATCATATATCAGTAACTAACCTAACTAACTTCGCTTTTTGAGAGCAAATGAAAATACAAACAGGCAGTTCAGATAGGCAGGGCGTCAACAAAAAGAAAGCACCAAGAAGCCTTTATCCGACATGCTCAGTACAACACGTTAGTTATTTACATTATTGAGAGAGAGAGTAACAGAAGCGATTGATTGATTGATTGATTGATTGATTGATTGATATGTCGGGGTTAACGTCCCAAAACCACCATATGATTATGAGAGACGCCGTAGTGGAGAGCTTCGGAAATTTCGACCACATGGTGTTCTTTAACGTGCACCCAAATCTGAGCACACGGGCCTACAGCATATCCGCCTCCATCGGAAATGCAGCCACCGCTGCCGGGATTTGATCCCGCGACCTGCGGGTCAGCAGCCGAATACCTTAGCCACTAGACCACCGCGGCGGGGCAGGAAAAGAAGCGAGGCTGGGAGGTTATTCAGATGTGAGGGTCCGGTTTGCTACCGGTAATGAGGTGACGAGACACGTGCTGCTACGATGGTCACGAGGAAAAATGAAAGTTTAGACCAACTTAAGCTTGGGTGCTCAAACACAAAAAAAAACAGAAAGAGTGCTTGCCTTGTGTAGTTTTTCAAGCGGATTTTGTATTTTTCTGCGCCCAAAACTACCTTCATGAAAATCAATGTTTTAGGAAAGCTGGAAGGTTGTATCAAATAATATCGTTCACACCGGCGATGGCAAGAAGCTCAGTCGGGCTTGCATGGCCTTAGTATACATGGGAGTCCCTTCCGGCCGGGTGTCCGAGTGGTTGAGTGCGTTGAAAGGAAATTTCTCTTTACAGTGAAGCCCGCGTGCTGGCGCAGAAGATGCCGAAACATTTCTTCATCCCCACAATAGTCATGGTTAGACTGCAGTGTCGATAGTGGTTAGTAAATGTGGCTCTTAACTAAAACTACACAAAAAGTCAGGTTGAAGGGGCAGTCTCAGCGGAGATCAGTGGCGTGAAGTTCAACAGATGAAACTTGATCAGGCTTGCTTACATATAAATTTCACTCATTTTAGACGGGCGTAGTGCTCAGATGTTGAGAAATGACATGCACAAGCATACAAAGCTTCCTTGACACTTATTTCTGTTCTTTAGTAAGTGGTACAGATATCTGATGGTCTTCCACCTGGCTAAAGGCATATCGATGTGTACGTCTATCGGTGATAATACTACACTGACTTGGCAGCTATCATGCCCAAAAACTCTGCATGATGCCGGTACATGAAGCGACGAGAGTTAGTAAGATATCATTTCGGGTAACGCGACCAGAGGCCGTGCAAAACGCTTTACTAGAGATAAAAAAAAAGAGCCTGTGTGGCAGGGACTCTGCAAGTAAGGTTTGTACAAAAATAATTGGGAGTTCGGAAAACATTGTTACTTTTCAAATGTTGTTTCAAATGTATGTTTCAAATGTCTTTTTTGAAATATCCAAGAAGTTGTCGCTTTCTATAGTCCTAATGAAAAGTATTGAAGAGAACCTGAATTGGGCGAAAATTGGAGATTGGGAGGTTAAGGAGATGTGTATTCCCAGTTCGCTTTACGGCAGTGGGTTTTCACAAAGTAAAATAGGAGCAAACGAAAGCGCACACAAAGGCATAGCCGCCAAAGACAAGTGCGTCTCAATTTGCGCTGACTTCACTTTCTTAAAATAAAATACCAGATAGCCCAATAGTCTCTTCGACTACAAAGCATTGGAAAATCGGGGTTGTCATTGTAGAAAAGGGAAGTAGAAAGAAATAACAAACAGCAACAGAAGAGGTGTTCTAATAAGATGCGTTCGCACATGGTGGAGTGCAGCAGTGCCATCCGAATAAAGAACAAGACAAACGTAACCCAAGTCGGAAGCTCTGAGCTCCATCTGGCCAGCACCAAGATGACTGGAGTGTACGTTCTACTCAGAAAGAAAAAAAAAAGTTCTATAGCACAAATAATCAAAGTAACGCGGGTAAAGGTCAATCTTAACGTGCCTGTTAAGGGCTGAAATGTTTCCCGCCGTCGACGATCCGATCACGACTCGCCTAACAGCTTCACTCCAGCCACGCTCAACGAGCTAACTATAACAAAACGAGGAGATTATAATTAACATGGTATCGTCAGGAGCCCGTTACGTGAGTACTCGCTTTCTCCGTATAGGAGATGTCGCTCGGGGAACGACATCGGAGCATTCGCTCAGGGAGAGCTGGCAACGTTGTTTAGGCCTCACGTCGTAATCGCACCGCGCAGCGGTATATCGAGTCCAGCGGGGCCGGCCCATTACCGCGAGAGCAGCTTGAATTATCTGCGTGGTGTTTGTCGCTAACGGCCGGCTACGCCATAGTGCTTCGTAGCACGTTTCAAGCGTGCTAGACTGTTCCAGTTTCTGCAAGTCATTTATGTTCTTTTCTAAGCAAGAATTTTCCGCCAAGCTATCGATTTTCTTTATCCAATTTCTTGTTCTCGTCTTCCGGGACATGTTATCGGAGTCGACACTCCAACCAAGCCGCTGGAAATTTCTCCCAGTGCTCCCAGTGTGCTACGAGCTGGCCGGTTCTATATGAGCCTCGAGGGCGGAGTGCCAGGCCGTTGTTTTAGCAGCACCTCGTAGCCCAGCGGCACGTGGTAAGTGCGTCCGTTTTTTCCCGGTCATTTAGAGCGGCGGGAGTGCGGCGCGGCTGTGGGTCGTTCTCGTTAACACGTCGCGAGTGGAGCGCCCAGCATAACGTTCTGCCCGCTTTGTTGTCCATCTCCGCGCGCTCCCTCTCCTTAGCGTGGTGCAGTGTGTGTAGGTGAACCGCGGGCTGAGCGAGAGGGCCCGGACCCCACGTGAGTGGCGCCAATCGGGAGGCCTCCGGATAATAAAACCATTATCGTTCGATTCACTTCTCCACCCTCTCCTACCACTCTCTACCACCTCTTCTGCACCAACCTGCCCACCCAGGCCCTTCGGAGAAGAGCCCGACCGCACACTCAGGGTTCGCCTCGGTGGTCGCAGAGAAGGAATGGGCCACACAAGAGCATCTACTCTTTCCCCCTGTGTTTCTATATACGACCCCGAAGCCGTGTTTTCTTAGCCATCGCTGTGAGGGGCTTCGAAGAGCTCCACCCTTCCTCGCCGGCGGCGGCTGTATGGTAGGTACAGGCACTATGTAAACTATAGCCATCACGCGGATGTCGCACGTAATTTCACAATGGTTATAGGCAACCAGGGCTTTAGGACACCGTTGTTCTTGCTTTTGGGTATCATCGAGTCGCCGACGATCTCTGGTTATTCCATAGGTGCGTGATTTTCAGAGAGTTTCATTTAGTGCGAGTCCTGTAATCTCACGAACGTATTCCCTCCGTCTTTTCTCTTGTCTTTTGTAAAATTGGGACATACGCCTTTGTTTTCATAGCTGCATGAATAATAATAATAATAATAATAATAATAATAATAATATAATAATAATAATAATATAATATAATAATAATAATAATAATAATAATACATTCATTAAAACAACAATACACTTACCTCCAAAAGAAACCCTGCATGAGCCACACGTGGATTCCGATACACGCTTTCATGACGACCCGAGAACGTAACCTGAAATGAAAGTGGGCAAACCGAGTGAGCTTTAAGTTACGGCAAGCATCACGGCGAACTCGTCAATGTTGGACGTGTGTCTAAATTACTAAACGAAACTTGTTTCTCTATGACCTTACGGTCGTTACACTTACGGCATTAGGCATTGCTCACCGCGTCTACAGGCGGCTGATTGAGAAAGTAATTAGTTGTATATTAGTCACACGCGCTACACCGTTCGTTGTCGGTTCTATCTTTGCTTACACTTTCCCCCTGCTTATATTTTCTTTATCCTCCAATTCTTGTTACAAGAGGTCGCCTTCACTTTTTTTTTTTCGGTGGCATATGCGTATTAGTATGCGGCTCAGAACGACGAGACACCCCCAGGCGGAGGACGAGGGCAACGGAGTGCATTTCGATATGAGAGCAGAGAGCAGGTTCATGCGCGCTGTACTTGCGATGCTGATGCACAGATGGTCCGGACGCCAAACTTCGCCTTCATTTGCGTATTTTCGCTCAACAGCATTTCTGTAAGACTTCTCGTGGATTCTGTGCGCATGCGCTAAACGAAATGAGGTCGCGTGCGCGCTTCCTACTTGCGTGAAATTTAATGTCTGCTTGCGAGTGCGTTTCGCGTGTCTTCTTTTATTTTTTTCTAACGCCGACTTCGTCATTGATCATCAAACTCATTATCGCACGCTCTGTGCGTGCAGTCAATGATAGAAAATCTACTCGTCGAGAGCATCTCTCAAAGTTTTCCTTGCGGTGGCCTCTGTTGCTGATGGGCTTGCTTGGCGAATGAGCGCAGTCTTCCGCGGATGTGAATTTCGTCAACATTTCTAATGCGGAAAAGGAAACAAAAAGCGCCAGGCCTGCTCGGAAGGCGCAGCATAGTCACAGGCGAAAATTAGAAGAGCAACCTTTAAGAGCCTTTTCTAAACACTCATTGAGTAACTGCTGCAAGCACACTTGCTTCATGCCCACTACGGCATTAATAACAAAAAATTTAGGGTAGTAGGCCGGCATTCGCTGTGCTATTTTTGTCATTCTTCTGAGGAGCGTGGTATCCGCTAAACACTTGCTAGGAATTCTGTGCCAATTGTTCGTGCCACTGTCCAAGGTTCTACTCTACTCATGCAGTGCGTGGCTGACGACGATGAGAAGTTATGCCTGAAGTGAGTATGCGCCACAGTTAATAGCTGAACGAAAACAAGCTTTTGTAATTGGTTCGAGCATCGGACTACCCACTCGTTATACGCTGTACGCATTGTGCGACGACTGCTTGTTAATTGGCTGTTTTATACGCTTTAGAAGTCGTATTAACACGATTCCTTTCCCGACATCAAGCCTGCCTAAGGAAGTTTGCCAACAAGTCCTAAGCACCGGCGTGGCTCAGTGGTAGAATACTGGGCTGGCACCCTGTGGCCCCGTGTTTGAGCCCCACTGTTTCATTGGTACATTTTTTTTTATAATTTCGCGCGATGTGGTTACAGACACCGGCGGCGGCGGCGGACAACTGCGGTGCTGCGCGAGACCTGAGTTGTAATTTCATAACAGCTTTCGCTGTAAAAATTGCCTTTTTGACATTCGAGGAATGACTACAATTCATAATTGCAAATCAGCGAGTGAGTTTAACGTCCTTCAGTTTGGTGCGTACTACTGTTGATGATCAGGTTTTTAAAAGTGACGATTAGGCCAGTTGGTGATACATGATCTAAGTGTAGTACGCGGTAGCATTGTCTAATACGCGGTAATTGACTTTGTACATTCGTACGGAGTCAATTACGCCGACAGTAATGATTTCGGCTGTGAATCTAAGGTAGTAAATATACGGACTATATGGCGCACTTACCGAAGATCGGATAAGCGATGACATGTTTCTTAAAACATTGCGCCAACTTACATCAAGACGTAAAATATCGTAAAAAGAAATGTGCGATGCGATGAACAAAATAAAATGAACAGTGTTGAAAATCTGGCTAAGCTACACCCGAATTTCCAACAGCAGAATGGGGGACATGAGGAAAACGGAGAGCAACACTCGAACAATCCTATAACTCTTTTCCGATATCCGAATGACGACAACTTCGAGGTTTATTCGTCTCTTTTTGTTTCACTCTTCCTCTTTTTCATTGAGGCACCGCGCAAGGCAAGTAGCCGAATGACGGAATGAGTGTTGATACGATAGACGCACCTCACGCACTGCGGCGCGTCTTGACTTATTGCAGGCACCGGGCTGCCCCCGCAGGTTGGTGTTTCTTTCGTTACCAACCGAACAAATAACGTCATTCGCTTTCCACATAACCAAGCAAGTGCTCCACGCCAGCATTTCTTTTCTGCACCCTTCACCTCCGAGCCGTTGAAAGAAGAAACAAATTAAGACTCATGACTTTCTCAATTGGAATCTCCAAATGAGCTAGAAAGAAAGAAAGAAATAAAGAAAGAAAGAAAGAAAGAAAGAAAGAAAGAAAGAAAGAAAGAAAGAAAGAAAGAAAGAAACGAAGAAAGAAAGGATGATGATGCAGCAAAACGAACTTCGTCTTCTGCTTTCCCTTACGAGTGCCGGTGCACAATTCGGCCGCCCGCCTTTCTATTAAGAACAGATGATTGGTTCGCTCTGCGTCTGTGTAATACTGCAAGCGTGAAATCCCAATTAAAAGCGGACTCCCGGGGTACCCTAGAAGAGAAGTCGGCGACGGCTGGCGGAACATTGAACGAGGATAAGCGAAATTGGTCCCAAAGAGCCGAGGCGTGGTGTATGGGGCGCGACCGACCGGGCCTGACGTATGTGTTAAGGTGGACGCGCCGGCTGGCCGGTCAGTTTTACTTCAGTGGGAGTCACATCAAGAGAAAAAAAAAGAAAGAATGAAGAAGAACCATGTGGGACGCAGAGATTAGAGGGTAAGGAAGCGCATTGTAGAGATGCTTATGCGGTAGTTAGAGCAGCACAATTATGCAAAGGCTACAACGAAGAGTTCTCATAACGTACGTTCTTTGGGTGCTGCTTTACGACCTGAGGGTCGGCTGCTCAATCAGAGCACATGTGCTTACTTTCGCTGGTTAAGGTGAAAAATTCGCATAGCGATAGGAAGTGAGCACACAATATTAATTTCGACACAAGAAGAAGCACACAGAAGAAGTAAGCAGCACGATATTAAAGTATGTTTTCATGAACAAGTGAATTACATGGGATATTACAAGTGCACAAACAGAGGCGACAACATGAATAAAAGGGCTATTTAGCTTAACCTTGATGTTTTATGAACTATATACTTGCTTAGTCTAGGTGTAAAATAAAGCTGTCTTCTGAATCGATTTGTTTGATATCCATTATGCGCTTTTCAGATAGATGGAAAAGCCAGCGTCTGGTTCTCACCTTAGTCTATATGAAGTAACAAAATGGCAAGTTCGGCGAATTGGTGTGGATTCATATTCGAAGAAAAAATGGTGCACTAAAAAAACGAAGAGAGTAACACATACAGAGCAGTGCGGTTCGTGCCCCCCCCCCCCCCCATTTTATGTCTCCGTTTGTTGAGTGCACTATTTTCTTCAAATATTAACCTATCTGAAAGTGCCTTGTTGATTTATTTCTAGTATTAACTTTTTTCGACGCCTAAGTGAAAAATGTCAAAATGCATATTTAATTGTACGTGCATGCACTCGCTAATGCTAACACTGCTTACATTCTCGCTCATTGAATTCACTGATGTTACTACCTGATAAATCCACACAAAACATTCACCCGTTTGCATACTTAGAATGAACAGCTAACAATAGTCGCACTTTAAATTCACAACACTTATTGTACAGTAGAACAAGAGACTTGACAACCGCAGTCACCACATCATTTTTACACATCTGTTTTGTTTTTTACTTCATATCAGTACAAATTAAGGAAGCCTCATTGCAGCCTTGTCATGCTCAATAAAGGATTGAGTGCGTGCTACGCAGCCCTAAGTAAACCAAGTTTTCGCCTTGAGCAGCAGCGTTGCAAGTGATGCTCTGCATACGAAAGAAGAAAATTTGAACTAGATGACTGGGTCTTGACTTGACTTAAGAAGCTGTACACAAGTGATACCGCGAAATCAATTCGTTGCCTTGATGGTGTCGACGATGGCACTCCACTTCTTTGGTATTAAATACCCGTTATTGCCTAGCCTGACAGCTATGTTTGCTTTCTTGAAGCTCAACTACATTGTCTTTTCTAGCTTCGCAAACACGTTCAACAACTTCCCTGTAAAGTTAGCCAAGGTGGACGTATTAACACGATAGCGTCAAAGAGCTTGTAGTGGTTCCTTCGCTGATTCACAAAAGGAATAATTATGGCGTAGTGGGCATTGAGCAATTGTACTTGCAGTTGGCATTATATTATAGTTGGAAACGGCCAATGTTACGCGCAGAGTCGTTCAGTTTACGGCACGGTTGAGGCATGCACCGACACCAGGTTAGCCGTTGAGAAGACTATGAGCCCCGGGGCCCTATTACGTTATCGCGTTCGACTCTTGAAGGCGCTGCTCGGGCGTCCTCGAAGTTTTTGAATAAAGCAAGCAAGCAGTTGATACAAGTCATTCAAACTTCTCTTGAATACCAGCAATCTTTCAATGTGGCGCATTTTCTCTGACAATGGTGGACATAGCTCTTGCGTATCAAGCCACACGCTACGTGTTTGTTTCTCTTTTTTTCCCCATTACTTCTAATCCCAACTCCGTTCCATGCAGTGGTGAGTCGTGCTCCCGCAAGGCAGCTGAGAATGTCGCCCCATTTTCTTTTTTAGATTTTAGCTTTAACCACCACCACCTCCACCACCCTGCCGCTACCCTTACACTGGGCTCTGAGACCATACCTAATGAAGTTTTTGCGCAGAATATCTCTTAAAAACGATACCCGCAGGTCGCGGTATTGAATCCCGGCTGCGGCGGCTGCATTTTCGATGGAGGCTAAAATGCTGTAGGCCCGTGTGGTCAGATTTGGGCGCACGTTAAAGAACCGCAAGTGGTCGAAATTTCCGGAGTCCTCCACTACGGCGTCTCTCCTAATAACATGGTGGTTTTGGGACGTTAAACCCCACAAATCAATCAATAAAATCTCATAGAACCAAGTAAGAAAGATAACCACCTAGAAAATGAAGATACCTCTATATTATTTTATTGCGTTCAACTCAGCGACAAGGCAGCACTGTCGTTGACTTCGCTTTCTGGCGAGTGATAGGTATGCAGCAGTGCGTGCTAGGCGCATACAGGTGGCCCGAAAGTGCCACCGACACGTCAGCACCAATGTACGCGGCAGATATCTTTGAGAGTATCGGAGTCATCACCTGCATAATTTTCCACGCGGCCCGAAGTGGCTCGTGAGTGCAGCCTGCGATACATTATGCAGCACTCCGGAATCGGAACCCATCCGCGGTGCCCACGTGATCAGTGGCGTTGGCAGCTGTTTCGTCGTCGTCGCCGCTGGTGAACACGCAAAGCTGTGATGCAGTTCTCGGTGACCCATTAAATTGCTCTCTAAGTCCCTCTCACAGTTGTTAGCAGTGCCCCCCTTGGGCCACTTCTACTCGGTACATCTCCTATGAGACCTCCCTCTTGTTGAAACCTTCTCCACAACGCTACTCGATCTCAACGAGCGATGTCCGCTTCAAAGCGTGCAGAACGCAAGTGGACAAGGGCACGCGAACGTGGAGACATTCTGGTACATTACGGCCACCTGTCTGTCTACTGCAGATGACGTTTTCGCACACCGGGAATCATCGTGGGTCACAACAGTTCCTATTCGTAGTACTGAAGTGGAAGCGTGCGAGGCACTTGTAAATACAGGGAATTTTGATATCGCCGACAGTATTCAGGGACCGCACCTCGCAGTATTGTGTCAAACATGTGCTATGACGTTTATACGCTTGCGGAACATTTTGCACTTGTAACACGTGCAAAACTATGCTGAAAAGTGAGGCATAAAACAATTCTTTTATAATATATATATATATATATATAGATAGATAGATAGATATATATATATATAGATATATAGATAGATAGATAGATAGATAGATAGATAGATAGATAGATAGATAGATAGATAGATAGATAGATAGATAGATAGATAGATAGATAGATAGATAGATAGATAGATAGATAGATAGATAGATAGATAGATAGATAGATAGATAGATAGATAGATAGATAGATAGATAGATAGATAGATAGATAGATAGATAGATAGATAGATAGATAGATAGATAGATAGATAGATAGATAGATGCTCTCTGGATTTGGGGCCGACCGGTTGTGCCCCCGCACGACAGCGCCACTCTGGCCGACTGGGCTCGCCCTGCGCCATCTCCTGACGCCGACAAGAGCTCTCGCCGAGTGGTGCCCCGTCCTCAGACTCCTGCGATCGTGTCCATCTTTCCTATCTCCTCTACACTTCCGTCGTTTTCTATCGTTCACTATCCCTGCGCCTCGCTTTCTCCTTCCTGTTTATCTCTTTACCTTTTAATCGTATGCTTTTAATCCATCCTTTACCCCAACCCCTCGCGAGCTACTGTTGAGGTGTCTTCCCCCTGAGAGACAGTTAAGGGGATCACTTTTCTCTTCTTTTCATTCAAAATCACTCACACTGTGAATACGAAGTTTGTTGTTGATTCTCGTCAATGTACAATAAAATCTTCGACCAATGTACTGTATATCAGTGAATATTTCTTTGGGGTAGGCAGTTTCGCACAATTGGCTCTAACCTTGAGAAAACAATGGAGCTGGGCGGCCATTCTTTGCTGTTCCTATTTTTCTTTTTCTTTTGCTCTATTGTTACTTTTTTTTCTTTTTAGTTCCCCAAGTTTTTGTACGTCTTTTCCATCTCTATTCCTTTCTAATTCTTCCTTTCTCTTTCTCTCTCTGGATGATTCTTCCCATCACGTACTCCTTCTATCTTATTTTGCACTTTCTTCTGTCTTTCTCTCTTTCCCTCTAGTTCTTTCTCGCTTTCATTGTTGCCATCTATTTCTGTCTTTCTTTTTCTGTCTCGCCCTATGTACTTCTCTCTCTTTCTGTGTATGTTTCTATCGCTTTCTCTCTGCAGTTATTTCTCTCTCAATTTTTTTTTACTCTCTTTTTTTCACCCTGTACTAGTTCTTTCGCCCATGCGAATTACCGTGTCCCACGCCGGACAAGTTAGCTCAGTAGGAAAAGGCCCGCCGGGTGCACAAGTTCACGAAGCGAAGCAGCAGATGAAAACAAGGAAAAAGGTGCCGGACTGAGTTATGGCGCTCGAACCGCTATAAAAGTAGAGGTCATTAAAATGATGATGATTTTTGCAAACGCGTAAAGGCATAACAAAAAGCAAAACAGGTCTGCTGTAAAAAATATTCGTTATTGGGGGGGCATGTATGTTTGTAAAACATTTAACACTCAATTGAATATTACCATGAGCACTTGATTTTGGAGAAAATACCTCCGACCAGTAGAGCATGGGGGTTTCGATCACGTGTGCTATTCTGCCATCTCGATTCTACGGAAATACGGAAAATTTGTGACACAGGTGAACGCCGCCTGTGGACGTGTACTACAGACTTAGTTTTCCTTCTTTCCTTCTTACTCTTTTTCTTTCTTTCTTTGGCTTACCACGTGAATTCAGTAGAAGAAATAAGAGGACCAAAGTGAATAAGGCTTCGAATACTGTCCTTTCAAACGTCAATGTAGAGACCTATGTGCTACGCCCAATCAGGATTAAAAAAAATTGCTGGAGTGGAAGCTCCCGCAATGCCTTGCCAGCAGAAGCGAAGCCATCTTTTGCCTACTGCCAAGATGGCGGAAACATCCTCTTTTTTGATAGTGCTCACTTAGAGATCAAGTGCTTTGATATGTTAGCGCAAATTCTACGATAGTTTTAAATTAAAAGACAGTTGTTCCCGACGAAATAACACACAGAAACGAGTATGGGTGACTGAATTCCCCAAGTACTTTGCCTCCAATCGGAGGCTCACTACGGAAAACCTAGTAACACTAAGACGCACTTGCAGCACTATGGGACCCGAAAAAGTTTCCACGTTACACTCGTTGGGAGTTCGAGAGAAGCGCTCCGTTCTTAATCGCTGAACGGTGATACTTTATCATGCCCCTAGGAAGATGGCCGCCGCAGCCACCATCTTGCCAGAGGCACGTTCACTCCTAGGCAATGATTTCCCCTCCAGCAATTTCTTTAATCCTCCTTGGCTGCGCCCTGAGTTGAACCAAATAAGAATAAAGAATGGAAAGAAATAAAACAAACTATCGACAAGGATAAAGGCGAGATACTTCAATAATGGCTTGTTTACAGCATAGACTCCGACAAATATGTGACTGGAACTTCAGCCTCTTAAGGTCGTCCTGTAATCGCAGAAAATTAACAAAATTCTCTTGTCAAGAAGCAACGCAAAGGCGATGTGATGAGGAAACGTTTCTTTAGTAGGGACTGGATTGATTTCAGTCTCCCAGTTTCACTGACGCGACCTGTCCCACCACCCACGCATGGTCGAGATGAAATAAAGATCTATCTTTGTGCTTTAATTCTGGAGCGTTTACGTTAACGGTGGGATCCCCCACAACTTACCAAGAGCCAGACAGAGCATGTGCTTAAAGTCGCTCGGGACCCAGAGGGGAGACCTCTGTGTACCTACTGAAGACGGAGAGTGTGGGATACGACTATGTCTGCAGAAACCTTAGAGTCACGGCCTGGGACCTCGTGAGATTTCGATGTGGCAAGGGGAAAGCCCTGCGGCTCATCTGGTAGTGGCTAGTGATCTCGTTAAAGGTGGAGACAATGTCCCTGAAGCGGGGTGGGTCAGCTTCCGAAAGGGTCGGACCAAGCCCATCGCCGGTCCCACCCAGCACACCGGCTTCCCAGTGCCCGGCGCGGCCGGAAAGACCTCGCGCCTGGGCATGGGCCAACTCATTGACGTTGGCCAACCGCCCTACCTCGGCGCCTTCGTGCGCCTGGAACCATGTAATGACGTGATGAGTCAGCACCTTACCCTCAAGTGCCCTAGCAACTTCCTCACAAATAGCCCCAGTTGAGAAAGCTCGAAGGGCTGATCTCGAGTTCGTAAATATCTCTTCTCTGTCCGACCTGAGGATTACCAGTGCAATGGCCAGTTGCTCTGCCTTACAAGCCGACGACGTGCTTATTGACGCGGCTGATAATACGCGTCCCTTTAGGTCCACAACATCGGCTGTAAAGAAAAAAAATTGTTATTTGGAGGCACGTTTGTTTGTGAAACTCTTAACGCTCAATTAAAAATAACCATGAGCACTTGAGGTCGGAGAAAATACCTCCGACCAGTAGAGCATGGGGGTTTCGATCACATGGGTGCTATCCTGCCATCTCGATTCTATGGAAATGCTCATTCCGAGCAACCACTACGCCGTGAGCGTATAGGAAAGTAATTACACACTCGTTAGCGTGGTCGCACGGTCTGTCACTCAGACAGCTTCGATTTCGCAGTCACTCTCCTTAAGATGAATGCGATTTAAACGATGCATTTGAGTTCTCTACGTGTCCCGCATATTTAGATTCAACACAAACTCTTTTTGCGATGGATCGATTTGTGACACTGGTTTGGCTTACCACGTGAGTTCAGTAGAACAAACAAGAGGGCCAAAGTGAATAAGGCTTCGAATACTGCATTTCAAACGTCAATGTTGAGACTGAGCTACGCCCTGAGTTGAATCAAATAGGAATAAACAACAGAAAGAAATAAAACCAACCAATGACAAGGACGAAGGCGAGATACTTCAATAATGCATGGTTTGTTTACAGCACGGCATCCGACAAATATGTGACTGGAATTTCAGTCCCTTAAGGTTGTCCTATAATGGCAGAAAACGAACGAATTTCTCTTGTCAAGAAGCAACGCAAAGGCGACGTGATGAGGAAACGTTTCTTAGTAGGGGCCGGAATGATTTAATTCAATTCAGTCTCTCAGTTTCACTAACACGACCTGTACCGCCGCCCACTTTATACGCATGGTCGAGATGGAATAAATATCTATCTTTCTGCTTTAATTCGGGAGCCTTTACGTAAACGGTGGGATCCCCCGCAACTTACCAAGAGCCAGACAGAAAGCATAACTTGCCACAAGAAAGATATGGACGGAAGCAGGATGGTGTAGCGGGTTCATTTACGATGCCATAAAGATAAATCGACTACTGATGGATACAGATGCGAGAAACCTCAGCATGACGTCTAGCCGCATTGATAATAGAGACAAACCAGCCCAGCAGAGGTTCGGCGCGCCTAAACTGTGCGCATTACTCTCAGTGTATCTCGGGTGGGGCGTCCATATACTGTAGGGGAACGATTGCCATAAATTTCCGGTCCTCGAACGCGCGGGAACGCGTGCCGCGTGCATAGCTTCCCGCGTTTCACGTTGATGGGTGGCATCATTTTCGTGCAGGGTGAATGTGATTTTTGGTTGATTCCTAGCAGGCCCCTCGTTTTCTATCATCCTCTTGCTTTCTGCAGAACTCTGTCAGCCACTTATATTAAGTCACTGGCGCAGCTCTCGACGACGTCCTATAAGTTTCAATGATATTGTGCAATATATATGTCTGTGTCGTAAATTCGAGAAGTATGACTGCATGAACGTTTTACGGCTTCAATGATGCAATGCTTGGGATTTAATGTCTCATATCAGAAAAAAATGTGGAAATTTGTTTCAGTATAGCCATTGTTCTTGCTTTCTTTTTACGTATTAGCTGATATGCAGGGAAAATTTATACGCTTCCGAACGGGATGGAATGGAACAACTTCATTTTTGTCCTCCAAGACGCGCTTCCAACTCTTTTGAGGAAAAGATTTATGTCGACGACGAAGTATACAGCGAAGTCGGCAATGAAGAAGAAGGAAGACAGGAAAAGGATGTCAGTTTCATGTTTAACTCTGGAGCTTGCTATCGTGCTGCAGTCCTGATAATGTCACGTTTCATTTCGTATTCGCATATTTTTTGTGATAATGCACCTGTACTCTTATAACTTAGAACCAGGCAAAATTTTAGAGCAGAACCACACATCCACTCCGCCAACTATTCGTATTGCTCCCATAGTGGCGTAGTCAGGGAGTGGCACATTAGGCCCGTTTCCTCTTCCACCCCCCCCCCACCCCCACCACCCAAAATTTCGTTTCGAAATGGCATACAGAGCGAAAAATAACCATTCCAAACAGATTTCCCCCCACCTTCCCCGTGAAAAAAAATCTTCCTACAACTATGTGCTACAAACCAGCTTTTAGCTACTTGTCTCGCTGCATACTCATCAGCTACGACCATTCGTCTTGTCGTCAAGCCGAAAAGAACTCAGGCTTCCGGTGTCTAAAGAGCCCCTGTCTTCTTCCAGAGTCATTAAGATTCACTTGACACTCCACTGGGGGACGTTGCTCTTATTTTTGGAGATCAGACTCGCCAAAGTGAACAAGCAAGCTTAGGAAAAAGGCGGAAGCAAAGAAGAGAAACAGTTTGACAAGGTCCCCTCAGGGCTATGCAGCAGCCGAGCCCAAGCAAACTGCTCGTCAGCGAGCGAGCGCCGTAGGTGTGTGGTGCGGGAGGGTAGGTGAAGGCAGGATCACGTGTATGCATGTACTCGTGAATACGCGCTCCATGTCCCCGCCCTCCCTCCACGTGGCACCGTTGCACCACATGGGGCGCTATCGTTACCAAGACTCCGGTTTAAAGCCCTCAGGGACAGCGCGGCGCTTCTGACACGCGATTTATCCCTAACGACAGTGTTACTCCTGTAGCCTCAGAAAGAAGGGGGGTGGGGGGGAGACGTTAAAGTGGGGTGTGGTGAAATAAGCTCGAACGCAATGGGAATTCTTGAGACTTCGTATAAAAACCCCTGCTGACATCTGAGCGTTTTGCGGTGCGACAGCTGCAATTCTTGAAGCTACGCTCGTGCACTACTTGTCTTTCGCTGACAAAAGTTGATTTGTTCTACTTCAATCAATAATACACTGCCCTGCAGCGGGCGTAGTCAGGCTGATTATGATGATCATGATGACAATGAAGTCACCAGTGATTAAACATCCTGATATTTTGTGGTACAAATGCAGCATCAGCGGACATGTTTGTAGATGTGGATTACGGAATGCAGCCGAAGCTGCAGCACTGGAAATTTAACAGATAGGTGAAGTATATGACGCTCTATTCTATACGTGTATGATGCATTGAGCTTTTTCTATCTTCTCTAGAAGTACACGGCCAGTGTTTGTAACACGATGCCCTGCAATTGCAGCTTCACATAGTGTGTTATATAATTAACCCTGCGAGACCGCCTACAGCTCTTCTTTTGCCCCTCCCCCATTTTTTTATTACGAGAAAAGCACTATGATGCTCTTTGACAAATTAAAAAAAAGAAAAACAGCTGACTTTATTGCGCACGGTTTTGCACTAAACAATGAAGATTACTGGGTGTGTGATAACCAAATCCCCCGGATGATAATCGTTACAGAAACTTCTCAGTTTTCTCTACCGCTAATCTGCCTTCGTACACTGCTGGTGAATCCCCGTCTTAACGAAATATGACTCAGCAATCTTTAAACGTTGCTGAACGAATAAAGAAAAGTGTTTTTAAAGCCCTAAGCTTTAATTACCGGGCACACATACTGTTGGCTTGAACTAGGTCGCGTGAAGCTAATTAGTTCGTAGCAGCTCGTAGACTTGCCAGAAAGCCGCGCCGGGTGAAAGAGAACAATGTGGGTGGCATGATGTTCGTGCCTTGGTTTCTCGTTTTTTTTTTCTAACGTATACCGGGCTACATTGCAGTGACTGAAAGAACAGGCGAACCGACCGCACAATTTTCGTTCATTAGCCCTACCTTGCTGAACGTAATATGAAACAACCCGTATGAGCTAAGCGTACTGTTCTGCGTGAACGCGCAGAATAGCCGGACGGTTTTTCTTTTCCCTTCAGTTCGTGGGACATGAAACAAAGAGCGAAATTTCGCCTCCAATTACGGAGCCCCAAAGAACCTATTCTTTTAATTAATGCGGCTAACTGTGGCAACGAAGTTTCCCTTTTATTATCATTATCATATTGTACCGCATCAGCGCATTTCGAAACCGTTGGTATTAGGAAAAGCGGAAGGCGTTGCGTTATTTAGCTCAAAGAGTACATGCGCAGTGCAGCCACAAAAAAAAGAGAAAACGCTATAGAACTTGCTCAATCCGAAGCCGTCTACAATCGTGTGGCCCCTTTTACTTTTTTTTCCTGTGCACATTCTCCTCGTTTTGCTTCGTACGTCTACAAATTACGTATAATATGAAGCCGACCATCGTGCTCAACACTGTTGCCAGATCAGATGTAGTTTGAAAAGTGAAGGAAACAAAAATGAATTTACCCGCTTGGCTGAGCTCTGTTCTTCATCGTTATCAACGGAGAACAGACTGCGAAATAGGGTACGAGCCCTAAGCGGATGAACGAACTATTAATGCCCTTTTACTTAGCAAACGAATTTTGTGCTTACACAGAGAAAAGATAAGACTGGGCTAGCTCTTGCGCAGCTGAATTTCTGTTTTTTCTTAAACCCATTTCATTAGGAACGTAACTGTCTGGTGGGCAAATACGAGAACAAAAAACTTTTTTTTTTATTTCTGCTCAGGACTGTTCGCTGATAATAAGCTCTAATTCAAACAGCTTTGGAGACGACCGCCTGATGGGCTAACGCAAATGTGAAAAATGGTATCTTCACAGTTGCTTGCTTTTAGAGGTCACTTTTACACATTCGATGAAGTGAAGCATTGTCTTAGTACTGAAAGAGGGAGTCAAAACTTAACTTAAGGTAAATAAAAATGATCCGAACGGCAGCTCTCCGTATTCCGCCAGGGCACTGGTTCTGTGTGCTTAGCCCGAGAAAGACAATGGGCTCCCGCCGCCTTCGTCCGCAGGCTAATACTCGTTATCTCGTGGGTGTCCGTGAATTATGGGACTGTCTATGCGCGAAGCGCCTTCGTGCAACTCCAATGTGATGCGTTCGATCGAGTGGAAGCGTATCTATGCATCATGACCGTTTTTCTGGGAACCTCGAGCGGGTTACGTATATTGTGTACGTGGTTCTGGTTCAGATGTGTATTCATCTGAGTTCGCCCTTGTGAGGTCGCGTATGAAACTTTTAAATAATTCCAACTTCCGTCTCAGCTGTTTTCTCGCGTCTTTCAAACTGCCCTTCCCCGTTATTCAGAGTATGCATAGCGGTGTGTTGCTGCTTCCCTCTGGTCGACTTCGCCGCTCTTTCTGTCCTCTGCTCACTTCCACGATCTTTCATTGGCTTGAAGGTAGACTGATTTAGCATACACGCTCTTAATCTATTAAAATTACTGGACACTCAAAACGAGTGTTCAATTGGTACATACTCGTACAAATAGAATGTGCCACGCATTGTACATTAGAAGAAAGCTTTTTTTGTCTTTAACGGCGTGCGTACGTGCGTGCACACACGCGCACGCACGCAAGCACGAACGAACACACAAAAACCACAGGAAAGCTTACCCCTTTTTTGTGTTGTTTCAACAGATGTTTCTGTTTACTCTTGTTCTAAATCTGCTTTGTCGTGTTTTTTTTTTTGTAGGACATGTCTAAAGGCTGCAATCTCGCTGATGCTTCAGCGGTGATCACCTGAAGTACATAAAGGAACCTGACTGCAAGGACATGAAACGTAAGTCATGAATGACATAACCCTTTGTTATCACAAAAGAAGATGCGAAAGCACTGAGTTTTACGACAAATCGGCTTGAGTTTGTTCAACTCCTATCGTCGTTTTTTTTTCTTTCATGATGCATAAGTTTGCCATCTGGACGTGCTTCCTCCTATCGTGAATTTAACCTTAGTGATCGATTATGGACTTTCACAAGTATATTCTGCCGCACCCCTTCTCCTCTCTTTATGTTCCTTGAGTCTTTTCGTTCAGGTAGGGCAATAAATAAATCGCTTGTCGGGTTGACATCCCCGCCTTTTTTCTCTCCATTCTACGCCCTCCTATATGTTTCCCCTTAATTAAAAAATGCCCATCGTTAAATAACAACATGCATGGCTTGTGGCAATTTGTCCTTTCAAAAGAAGTTCAACAAATAATGCGGGGCGCATTTCAGGTGCCAATAAATTAACATGCTTCTAATGGTTTTCTATCATGCACTTTCCTGCGTCGTTTTTGCTTTATAGTTTTGTTTTCTTCACGTATACATGTGTCATTTCGAGTAATATTCATTGGGGTATAAAAGTTAAACAGGTCACCCTCATTATATATCGGGAGCGCTATAGGTGTTATTATTATTATACGGGTGTACGGATGAACAGAATCTGCAATGTCCTCCTAAAATGTGCAATACTTGTTGTTCCTACTACTTATGTGTTTGTTTGCTTCCTTTTTTGTTTGTTTATTCGAACGTGTTTCCTTATTAGGACTATTTCAATTGCGGAACGTGATCCCGAACTCTCGAGTCCTCTTAATGAGCGTTTACTTTCAAGTGCTTGTCTGACAGTCGTGGCCGGTTGGGGAGTGCGGCCCCAAGGTGGTCTTGCAGCGAAGCTCGCATCTGCGCACTACGTAACTCGTTCAGCACACTGACGTGCTAATTCCAGTGCTAGTCAGCTTCCATGTCGACGGGTGCGCTCCATCTAAAGAGGGGGAAGCCTAGTGCTTTCATTGAAAGTAAGCGAGGCGGCAGCGGGGGGTGCGTGCCTCCAAGCACACTTACGAGGAGGAGCGTATAAGCTACATTCCAAATAGAGATGGCGCATAGCCAAAGAGGCGGAGAGCCACTCAGGCTGCCTTGCTTCATTGAAATGTTCGTCGACGGCTCGAGCCGACGACTCGTGCTCACTTATGCGCCGTTTTCCGGGAGTCACCCATGCAGGGCCCGGTCGAAAGATACACGCGCAATTTAAATTCACCCCACGCTGTCGCGAAAGTTGCCCGGGAAGTAGTCGGACTGCAATTAGCGTGACGAACGGCGCGCTAAAGGGGTAGGAAGGGCAGCGGTCTTTAGCGTGTAACAGAGAAATGTGAGAGCCCGTGCATGCAGAGGACCCGAGAAAGCGGATATGTCACGCACTTGGCGCTCAATTGGGTTGCTGCCCTCTTCGAGATATTGGTGAGAACGGTTTGACCCGCTGGTTAACATGCGAAAACGGGTCACATGCAAGTTCAGTTCGGCCTCACTAGGGTTTTCTTTTCATTTTTCAACATGGCGCTGTTTACGATGTCTGGTTGGCCCATAGGCCTTCATTTGGGAACCTATAAAGAGATTTAAAACCGCAGTGTCTGCAATGGTTTTGCAAGGTACACAAGCAGCACATGACCAAATATTTACACACAACTGAAGACTCGATCGGCATATAAAAATAGTACTTAACTGATCGAATTCAATGTGGAAATATATCTTCTATCATGTTGTCAGAAAAACGTTTTCGACCCGCTTCTGTGCGCTGACAGATGACTGCTTTTATTGCTGATACAACTGGTAAGACGTTATCAATCTTCTAAAAATACAATTTCAAGGTGCGGATGCTTTTTTTTCTTATTTGATGGCTAAAATTGTGTTTCACTTTGTTCACGTGCTAGCCTGTTCTGTTGCGTCTTCTCTATGCTTAGAGCTTGTTTTTTTTTTTTTTTGAAAACTTACCGATCATCCACGTGCATACTAGCTTATCAATGAACCGAGTTCTCCTTTAGGTGCATAATCGTTTTTGTGATTGTCTTTATGCATGACAAGGATTTGTTTAAATACATTTTATAGCACCACAATTTTTCAACATTAAAATATATGGGATCCCTCACTTCTCTGACTTAGACATTTGTCTTTGTGGCCCAGTATGCAAGCTGAAGAAATCTCCAAAGGAACGCTCTACGTGGTTCTGGGCGAATATCTCGGTGAATATGGCGTCGAAAATCGCAGGAGTGGCAACGCGTTTATCTATTACTGTTGGATAGTCTTGTATCAAGTTGGAACAGTATACTCAAGCCATCGATTTATGGATGAAACGTATCCATTATCCGGCGATCTTTTGTTATTTGCGGAGTATTGCGAAAGCATTTGCGTCGGTTCACATGGGCAGAATAGGCCCTCCGTTTCCTGACGCATGAGACGTATGCAAGCTTGAGAATCTATATAAGCAGCATTATGTCACTCCTCTGAACATCACCATAGTGTTGCTTTTTTTTGGAGGGGGAGGGGGCTTCTCCTCACTTACCACATTGGGAATCCTCCATTATACCAGCGTTGTGACAGCGTTGTCACTTTAATGAGTAAAACAGTTGAGCGTGACATAAATGTTGAGATTTTCATTCTCAAGCTCCTTCCTTATTCGCAGTTTACTTATTCGATCATGTATAGCATGATTTCCGCCACGGTATTTGCGCCAAGCTTTTGTGTATTGACAAGGAAAGATCTGCACAATTTTTTTTTGTCTTCACTAACACAATTTACAGGCTACCTTATGGAAGTCGAACACTTCAGCTTCAAATACGAAAAAGTGAGATTTTATATGGCAAAAAATGTGTGATAAAGTAGGGTACGTCGATTAGCGAACGCGGCGAGGTTTCGGTATTGACACAACCACACGAGCATCCAAGCACAATCAACCATATATACACGCGTGCGTGCGCAAGAACGAAAGACAAACAAAACGGGCGATACTTCAAGGCGCAAACATGACCGCAAACACGCGCAAGCCAATATGCACGCTATGTACGGCGTTGTTTTAACGCAGAGCAAGTGCAAAATTATAATCGCACGAACGAACTACGCAGATCGCGGCGATGACTAGGACCACAGAGGTTTTCTGGTCGCATACGCAGGTCAGTTCTGCGTGGCCTCGGGGTTTCGGGCCCTAATTGAAGTCCCAGAATTCCGGTCCGTGGTACGCGTGCGGCAAATAAATACAAAAAGAAAGAAAGAAATGGGCTTGTTGTACCTGGGCGCGCAAACATTCTTTCCGGGTCGCTTCTAATGGGCGGAAATGGTTCTGCCGGTCAGCCATTTGACGAAACGAATCCCAATTTCAGCTCGCAAACCTGGTTGGCTGCATGAGATCGCGTTTTCTTTTGCCATAGGCTTATCGTTGCTGGTGCTGTCAATTTTTTGTTATTTTGGTGAGCCCTTTAGAGCTCATTAGCTCATTACCATAGCTTTCAGGTGCGGAAGATCCAACAGCAGCGTTTTACATATACGTTGTGTGCGGGAATACCATTAGTTGACGGTTTCCACCCGTTTCGCAGTGATAAACGCATGAAAAAGCACAACTTTGTTTTCGTGTGTTTCCATATCACAACAAAAGTTAATGACGTAGTTTTTAGGTCGAGACGTAGCCGCGGCCTCGAAAGAAGAGCTGCAGAGGCTGTGCGAAATGTGCAAGTTTTAGCGGTTCGTAATGCGAGTTGCTTTCCAGTAGCTGGAATAGTCACTAATTTGATGCGCAACCAAATATTTTACTAAATCCTATACGCTTCAGAAAAGAGATAGGGGGGGGGGGGGGGACTTAGCAATTTTTTTAGTTGGTCTTAGTCAGGTTGATTCCAGTAACTATAAGGGTAAAGGCATTAGGCTTATTTGGGAAAGAAAATAAAAAAACATCTTTAGTAGAAGACTAGTGTAGTAATTAGTTCATTGTGCAAGCACACATCGTGATGAGAGTTGTAGTATTTCATCGTTAGAATGTGGTAGTCTACAGTGTCCAAATTTTCCTAAATTTCTCTCTCTTGTATAGCAAATTGGAAGCTTGAAAGCATACTATACAGCAAGTATAATGTGTCCTATTGCCGTAGGCACGAGAGGATAAACTCGTAGAGCACAGTGACAGTTTCACGTTATACTTGTAGCATATTTATAAATTTCCTTTGTCTGACTCACATTTCAACTTAAACACTACACGGGCCCCGCGCAATGTAAATTGGCGAAATCGCAAGTTGTATTTAGTGCACCGTAGTTGCTTTTTTTATAAGCTTTCAATATAGTAAGATGTCCATTATACTAGTTGATGTGGTTTAAACAAGTAGGCAGAGAAAAGCGAGGAGAAGTGCTTGATTGTTTTAGTATTTTACTTTATTTTCGGTAGTATTTTCTTTCGCCTTTCATATATAATGAGCACGTTCACGAAACATACAAAATAATACTTTAAATAATTCGCAGTTAACAAAGAATTTTTAAAAAGATAGCGTTTACGTTGTTTTCTGCGCTAGCTCTCCTTCGTGGTCATCGGCGAAGCTATCATCTCGGACAAATTGCTCTCATTCTCTCTTGTTATGTAAAGCAGGATTACGCGGCGCCCGTGTAAGACAGCGGTGGCCTCATTTTCGGAATAGGCGCGTCGCTTCTCCAGCACCAGGGCCATCAACTTAACGACACGTCGGGGGTACTGCCGACGTCTTCACCGTCTGTCCTGTTTTGCATTGGACCATTACACTGCCATCGGCGTTGTGTCCCCTGACTTGCAATGCTTCTACGGGAACCATGAGGCTAAAAAATATAGAAATAGGAATAGCATCCATCCTCAAAGCGGAGGGATTTCTCTCCGAATGACTAAGATATAAATTTGGCCAGTTCGCGCGTTAAGCGAAAAAAATTCGTAGTCTATGGTACAATAGAAACCATTAGTCAAAGTTATGGGGAGAAGGATGGCTACAAGACTGTATTTAATACCCAGCGCAAAGGGTCATTTTGTTTCTGGTGCAATGGTTTATATTACTACCCATTTGTCAACATTTCTTAAGTCATTCCTCCGCTCATTGTCTAAGTTCTCCTTGCTGTTGTGAACCTAATTTAGTCACATCATTTCCAACAGTAGTGTTTGTGAACGGCACAGTATTAAAAAAGCTTTCCAAATCTTTAAGGCTAGCTCAGAGTGCCCGCACAAGATGTAGGTCTTCGTTTGAGACAACCTCTCGCTTATTTTAGTTCATTGTAGCTCTGCGAGTGTAAATTACTTAGTAACGATGACACAGCAGTATCACTTAAGCTTGACTTGCAGTGATTGCGGTGCAGAGGGCCGTCGCAGTTACGTTTTTTCAGCAACTCGCGGCAATGTTTTCTCGTTTTTCAACGCTTTATATTTACGCATATGGAGCCCGTCACTGTGTTATTCACTTCATACAGTCAACATAAGAATCAAAGCAGTCATATGCGTTGATTGTACAGGTGTCATTTAAGACGGAAACCTAAAGGTTAGATGCATATAGCCCTTTTAATCACGATTCTTCCGATAAACCTTAACATGAAGCTATAAGACCGTCGTCCTTTTGCCTAATAAGCAGAAACATTGGCAACGATAACGATGCTGCAGTTCCTTCTATATAATAGCCAGGTGGGGACCTTTGACACTGTAGTTGGAGTTTGCAATGTTACAATCCTCCAATTTGCTGCTCTGCCTAACATTGAATAATCTTAGTCATCAGCATCATCGTGTAGAAATGTATTTAACAGAAAGACAAAGCATACCTTCTTAGGCAATCAATGGCATCTGTGAATTTACAGACATCACACGAACTCTTCTGGTCGCTGTGAGTGGCTACCGCCCGAGAGTTCAATGACAGACTGGCCAGTGCTGTTTTATTAAAGCTTCGTGGGGCCATGACGTAAAAAAAGTCATAATATGTTTGGCCTTTTCAGACATGAAGACTTTTTTCCCTGAGAAGAGGAGAGAAAGCTTTAGCAGCATAGTGTGGTGATCAGTCGGCAAAATAGGTTTATGTAGGGCTACTCGCATGTGCTATATTTGCATAGATGCTAATAAATGGTAAGACTGACCGTCTAAGGCGTCCCTTCGTAACAACATGGCACGCCAGGCTGTGTCAAACATCAGCCTTGCCCTTATCGACGCCGACGCAGCTTCGTTCAGCTGCTATGGCTTCTGCCGGCGCTTCGCAGGAGCCAACGAGCGCAGCCCAATGAGTGGAGCTGCGCATTCGTGAAATACGAAGGAACCTCTTGCGCCGAAAGTGAAGAATGCCCTTTCGGGGGCACCCAGCCAGCTGAGCGATTTCAACCCGGCCTCCCTTCACGACCGAGCCTTTCTCGCTGCTGGGGCAGATGGTTTTGTTGAGGAGAGGGGATCCTTGAAGAGCTGCGTCCCCCTTCATTTCCCACCGCTCTAGTTTGCTCCTGTCCGTTCCCCCCTTCCCCCAATTTCTTCCCGTCATGAGGCGTGCGCGTCGCTTTCGAGAGGATTTTAAGCCTCGCCACTCGTCCTTCAACCGGGCTCTCTACGTCCGTAGACAAGCAGGGGGCAAGCTTTGTTCATGCTTGGATGAATGTCACATTCTGAAAAGGGGTTCCACAATTTTGGTCCCTTTTTATCCGTTTCTTTTTCGTACCGACTTGACACGCGTGCTGCACAGAAGGCCCTCGCATCCCTTCCTTTTATCCCTCGTCCCTTTCCTGCTTAAAACCGTGCCAGTTTTTGTTCCTATTCGAAAGTATTCCCGAGTGCACACTGAGATCTCTTATCACGCTTCCCACAGATTTAAGGCTCTGTTCTCTGTACATATTTTTTCACTGCCTTCTTCTCTGACACGGACATGTGTGCGATGGGACCACGCAGCATAAAAATGGCGCTCCAAATCACGTCACATCGGGCTCGAGATCACTGTGACATCCTTGTTAACGTCTAGCTGTCAATTTGTTTCTCTTTTATACGTATGGAAGACAGCTGTCATCGAAGCAAACTGCTGATGAGAATTTCTTCCTCGCTGGAGAATAAATACCGTCTTTATAAGAAAAGTCACGTCGTCCTGCATCGGCTGCCTTCTTTTGTCTGAAAACAGCCCTGAGTTTTCTGCAATCAGTCATTTAATTTAATCAATTTCTTCCTTATTGATATAACACGCCGACTAACTTGCCGAGCCACACGAGAGGAAGAGAACACGGCCACAAGCGTACTAACTGCAAAATGGCCGTCATGTAACCGATCAGCCAGGAGGCTTACCATAAGTTCGGAGTCACTAAATTTAATCTCATTTCTCCACCTGAACTCGCATCCCCGCAGAAATTATTAGCGTAGGATTTTTATTTACTTTTTTCTAGCTCCTATGCAGTATTTGCTTACATGATGTGGACTAGCGGTTCGTCGATAAGGGCTGCAGAAAACTGGATTGGCCTGATGGACGGCCATACAAAAAGAAGAACAAGCGTGTTTGTTCAAACCCATACAACATGGTGCTGTTCCTGTTCCGCTGCTTTTCGAACCGTGTATGAATAAGAAACCCGAATCGCGTTTTTGACTATTGCCTTAATGCTCCCTTCCACTGCCGAAACTTGCATACGGAATCGTTGAATAGTGTTGCTTCTTTCTATGGACCACCCCACACCCATGGAGTCTTTCAAGCCCATTTTTATTCGAAAGAGGAACAGCTCTTTGAGAGACCTTTGATCTGAACCCAGCCATTCTATCGGGTGTGCTTTTGTGTACCATCCTGGGCATGGATTTTCATTCCTGCGCTCAAAGAAAACACGCGCTCAATCCAAACACACTGACCCTCCTGTTTGTTCGGGTTTCCATCTACTGTGACTTCTTTTTGGTGCGCATGAAAAGTGTAACGCTTCCAGTCAATACCTGCCTTCGAGGCGGCACGTGCTTTCATGCAGACTTATCGACCCGCTTGCGATATCTGGACAGTTCGTGCCGTATATGTATTACGGTACATATTGTATGCACTGTGTCTGGCCATTTTCTTTATTTTTCTAAGTCTACTGAAAAACAACGTATGAAATAAGGGGCTGGGAATGCATATAAAGGTGTCTGCATGAGTTTATGTTTGCATGTCTGTTTTACTAAGAAGTGATCGGTACTACACATTTATTGTGTGTGCTTTCCTTGCGGCCCTTATAGAAGATTCTATGTAAGACATATCGAAGGAACCACCTTAGACTGTAAACGAATGTTTTCCCATTTTTGTCATCATGCAACAGGAATTCTTCACGCCAGGAAATGTCGAATGCGCCAACGCGGATGTTTCCATTTGTGTAAGTCCACTGTTCGTTCAGTTGTTCAAGATACCAAGTGGCGAGGTCAACAGCCCAATATAGTGATACCGGAACACGTCCCTATAGTAGTCTTTAGTGATCCCGAATCCGTATCATCCTAAGTGGGCCAGTCTTTTTTTTTAGGGGCGAAGCTCCTCAAGGTCGAGGCTTGTTCGTTGGCATTGGCGATAGCGTCGACGTTGGCGTCGACGTTAGTGTTCGCGTTAGCGCCAAAGCCGACTCTGACGATGACGACTGACGCTGATGACTATGAAGAACAAGCGCATTGCAGACCACACATTCTCTTTCTGCCATCACGGCACAGCACATGCAGCGTAACCACTGTACGCCATGACGATGACACTGATGACGACGAAGATGGTGACGATGATGATCACGGACAACGACTGGTTTGCGCAGTATATGACGTCTCGATATGTTTTGCGATGCATTTATTATGACTGGAAACAACCCAAAAACCACCAGGAGAACGTGCACAGACCTCGTCTTTGCTACCTTCAGGCTAGATTCGATTCACAACTCAACAAAAGATACCATTCATCGCCAATAGACATTTTTTTATAACTGTATATTGCTTTGCCACTCATTTACATGCTGGAGTGGTCGATGTAACATCGAACGATCCCACTACTTCGCCCACTCATCTCTCACTTCGTGGATATGCCTTCATTTTTTTTCCTCTTCTAAAAGAAAAGAAAAATATAGGACTTTACCTTATATATACCTCTAAAAAGTTACCAGACCCTATAGCAACATCAAGCTCAGAGCAACTAACTCGTATGTTCGCGGCGACAGCTTGCAGGGGCGTCAAATATGCCGGGAAAAGGGGGGCACTCAGGTGCGCGGCCGGGCGTATCGTTACCTGTGGACAGCCGCGAGCGCGTGCTTTCCGTACCAACGCGGAAGACACGGAGAGGAGAGCTATAAGCTGCGGGTCGATACGGGGCCTGCGGGCCGGAGAGATATGCGAATCCCAGAGTTCAAGCCCCAACCCGTTCACGAAGCTCACTCTCTTCATCGCACGCGACGAAGCGGCGAGCGTCACTCTTCGATCGTCGTGCGCACCCTTGTGCGGCGTTATCCGACGACCCCTCGCGACGCTGGCACCAATGTGCGTGATGGTGGCGTGTCCGGCGCACGCTGCAGTCGAACACGATATTGATCTGGTGTGCCTTCGCAGGTATGGATCCCGTAGGCGGCGACTGACAATACGCGGGCGTGAAAAGAAATGCGAACCTATAGCGACGACCGCGCCGCGGTTACACGATAACCGCACTCGTTACATGCGCGTGCGCTTTTCTTTTGATGCGAGCATGAGGCTAGAGGCAACACGGTCGGCACGGAAAAGAGATTCTAGGGAATCCTCAGTCTAGTACATGTCTGCAGTTTATTTATTAGTGCTCTGACATAGTTTATTGGAATGTACATTTTGATATTCCGAGAAGTATACCCAATAAATCACACAGTAGTAGAAAGGGGGCATCCAGTGTTTGAGTTTGCTGATATCTCTAGACGTTCGCTGACGGCAGCGATACCTCAAGAGGAACTTAATGCGAACTTTCTAAAGAGCGGAGCACTTCAGAGGCCGAGCTTGTTGCCCATATTTGCGTCTTATGTGGTGTAATCACACTGATAGTACTCTAAGAAATATTGAGTATTTGTGGAGTATTTTTGCCACACAACACAAATCGTCATGTACTTCAATAATTTTCCTAGCATTATCACCACGGTTCAGGTAGTTTGCAGTCATGAATGACGCGTGTTGTCAGTTTGACATAGCAATCTGGACGGGAACGTGGGGAGCACTGGGTTTTCAAGAAGGGTAACCCGAGCAATTTAGACGACGTATTGTTGTTGTGTAGCAGAACCACTCCCCGAATACTCCGGTTTTCTTGGAGTGTAAAGAGTTCAATACAAGTAACAGCATGGTTAGGGAACTTACTTATCATCAAGTCGCTCGAAGAACAAAAGAAAAAACACTTTTTATTGGCACAAACGTGAGCTCAGTATGCTACAGATGGCTACGCCAGCGTACGATGATCGTAGCACATTACAGCATATGACAGCGTGGCCCCCTAAAGCGCTCCACACTTAAAACGGGAGATGAAGACAGCGATATGTGGGCCAGGCCACTAGCGAGAGGTTCGTGGGCCGCGCAATTAAGCCTCCTGATTCTGGTCATGTTACTGATTCGTCCTGTTTTGAAGATTCCTTTCAAACTTTATGGCGAGTGTTTATTAAATGTGAAGTATTTCTTGGCGAACTTCGGCGACTTTGAGCGTATCTATCTATCTATCTATCTATCTATCTATCTATCTATCTATCTATCTATCTATCTATCTATCTATCTATCTATCTATCTATCTATCCGCTTACGTTTGGGTGCTCTCGTGGTCACCCTCTATAGCTTAGCGTGAACCAAAATTAGCATGGGAGGGTAAGATGATTGGACGAATATTACGCGTTGGTCAAGACATGAATAATGCCACAATCCTCTCGCTTACGTCGTCAAACACTTCCCTGCAGGCAGTGCACATACCCACAGGCGGGTATGTGCCACTGGTATGCGTGTATGTGCCACAGGTGATTGACATTATCTATCCAGGAACGACGAAAGCACACATGGGCAATTTTAACGCGCGAACTTTAAGAAATACCCGACATCGGTAGCGTCGACCTGACGAATGCAAAGAATAAATGCCAGGGTCCGAGCTGGAATCTAACCCAAGCATTCTGCGTGGCAGCGAAGCATTTTACCACGGAGCTAGGTGGGGTCCCGGAACTACTTTTCAATTGACGCTATCTTCGTGCAACGTTAATAGTGGTTGCAGTGCGGCCTACCCAATTTCATAGACATTACATAAGTACACTTTTGATACAGCCGTCACGTTGGGTTAACGTCGATTGTGGTCAGCTGCCGTCCGCTGAAGTTGAGTTAGTTAGCAGTTTCCAGGGCCAGCATCCTCGCGAGCATCAACGCTTCATAACAGCTTCTGGTGTTGCTAATATGCATTTTCCAGTTGGAATCATTGCGTAAGTGTAAACAGCTGGTTATATGAATATCACCAACTCTTCAACATATGTCTGTGCGTCAAACATTTGTGCATATAATTAGCATCGTTTCATGACATGTCCCTCAATAAAAAAATGCAACACGGTCACCTTCCTTGTGCATGCTTCGCATAACGTCGATTCCCAGGTACGTGGGATCTGCCGAATTTTCTTTCTATCTATCTATCTATCTATCTATCTATCTATCTATCTATCTATCTATCTATCTATCTATCTATCTATCTATCTATCTATCTATCTATCTATCTATTTATCTATCTATCTATCCGCTTACGAATTCTAGCTGTCCTGGCAGGTTCGATAATGGTATTGATACCAATCTTGCTATGGCATAACATGACTGTATGGCGAGAATATTTGACTAGTCATAACTTGAAAATCATGACATATATGTGATGAATGTCAGGATTTACATTTCATGGTCCTGCTGCTCTTGCGGTCCATGGTTTCGTTCACATTACATGTTGTAAAACTAGTATGGTATGACATCATTGCATGGCGAACACAAGCGACAGACCCTAACATGAAAATCATGTCATGCGTGTCATGTAACAACATGGCTGCCACACTCATGATGCCACACTCATGATGCCACACTCATAATGTCACACTCATGCCGCACTCATGATGCGCTCGCGGCCGTTTTGCTAGCTTTACATATGCCTAATTTGGTATTACGTGACGTCAATAGATGGCGAAGGTATATGTGCCTGGTGCAAACATGATAATCGTGAGGTGCGCGTCATGTGAGAAAATGACTACATGCAGCAGTCAAGGCGCCAATACATTTCGGCGTTCGTTTCATGTCGTCACGCCAGCGTTGGCACTGCAGGCGCCGGTTCTGCCATATACTTGCAGGCGCGCCGCCCAGCGTTGCTTCGACGCATGCGCGTTTCAGCGCGTTTCAGCGCGTCTGGCGTACCTCCGTCACGAAAAGAGGCAGACGCAGTGCTTTCTGGGCAACGCATCGGCGCGAAATGCAGCATGTCGCATTTCGCGCCGGTTGCCGTTGGGCCGCGCCGACGGACGCTGGTCGCGCCAGTTGCGCCTGCCGTCAGACTATACACCTATTGACAGGAGGGAAAAAACACCGCCATGACGGGCTGCGCGCGAGAGTACAAAGGTTAAGGGCGCAGCATTGTCAGGGCATTTTTGAGGGGTCATGCCAATTTGCGCAGCCCAAAGAGGACTTTGGCGGCGCCCAGGGAGGCGTTTTTGAAAAGGTCTATAGAGTGCTCGCGTTTTGCTAACGTGGCGTCGCTATAGCCAGCGTGCGCGCGCGTCAACGCTACATTGGAGTACATTGGGCCCTCCTTGATGCACTCGCGGCAATTTCGCTAGCTCCACATATACCAAACTTGGTGTTACGTGACGTCAATGGATGATGAAGTAGCTCCACATATACTAAATTTGGTATCACGTGACGTGAATAAATGACGAAGGTAGACACCACATCCAAACATGATAATCATGACATGGAAGTCTTGTACGGTATAATTTATCTCCACCTCGTAACGTTGAGCTGATTTTAAAGTGACATATCAACCTTCCTCATATGTGCTTCGCATATCTTTGATTTCTACTGTACGTGGCATCTAAAAATTTTTTTTAGTTTTTTTAATATTTTCCTCATTTAACTTTATTTTTGGTCATTTCTATAGTGACAGACTATGCAGTGCCCAGTTTATTGAACTTTATTATAAAATAGCCGAAAACAACGTATTCTTAGATCTGTTTCTGAAATCATTACATTGCCATCTGTCTACTGACCTCAGAAACTGAACAGTATTCGAACAGCTTACTCGTGTATAAATGTGCGTACAGCCCCGCCGTGGTGGTATAGTGGCTAAGGTACTCGGCTGCTGACCTGCAGGTCACGGGATTGAATCCCGGCTGCGGCGGCTGCATTTCCGATGGAGGCGGAAATGTTGTAGGCCCGTGTGCTAAAAATTTAGTTGCACGTTATATGGTCGTTAGGTAGTCGAAATCTCCGGAGTCCTCCACTATGGCGTCTCTCATAGTCATATGATGGTTTTGGGACGTTAAACCCCACATATCAATCAGATATAAATGTGCGTACATTCTCTGTCGACCATTCGGACACTCCTGCTCTATCGCATGACGTCAACACTCACCTATATTTATAATTGCGGTCATTCATGAAGTATTTGCTGAGAGCCTGAAAGTAGATTCTGCGTCTTATATTCCCAAGCCCAGAAATATTGGGACCACCGTTTCCATGAACTCATAAAGCACTGAGCGAACAGAAATGCTGAAGAAGTGTGTAAAGATGCGCAGGAAGCAAGCTTTCCCGGCATTCCTTGAATCTCAAGGAAAAAAAAAACGATCTGCTAAAGACGTGTGGGCACACGCTTTTTAAAAGCCCATCTAAATCCGGTCGTCTTAGGGACTTGTTTCCTCGCCGTTCTGGAGACGCAGTTCATTAGTGCCTCGTGGGACTCAAAAGAAGATCCCCTCTCCCCTTCTCCCTCTTTCTCGATCTGCTTAGTGCGCCTAGACTCCTTGAATGGACTCTGTGTACACGTGAGGCACTGAGGAACCTCGCGGTATTTTTCGCTTTCATCGCCTTCAGAAGACTCTTAACGGGAAAGGAGAGACCGTCTTGGCGCCAGTGCGGTGAATGTGCATTCGCTCTCGATTCTGCCGCAGCCACTTTATACCTTTCGTTCGTCCCGGTGTCTTTATTATTTTTCCCCATATTTTTTTTGCCTCCACTCATTTTTTTTTGTCGCATCGATTTTGTTGAAAGGAAGGTCGTAAAGGCAATTTCCCAGGAGGATGTGCTCGTGGGGCGGGGGCAAGTTTGTTTGCCGACACGTGGCAAAAGGAACAGCCGAGTTACGCGGGGCGGGAGTGGAAGCAAATATTCGGGCAAAAACTTTTCGATCGTGGCACCTCGCCTCTTTTTCTTTTCACAGATGTGCCAACCTTATATGGATGTTGCTGCCGTTATGAATTTTTGTGACGTTCTCGGCTTTCTTAAACTTTTATGCCCCGCCATACCTCGGTGATCTAATTTGCGAGTAACATGGTTTCACAGCACTGATGGGAGGTGGCATAACCTGACTAAAAAGGGTAGAAAAAATCATGTTGCCTTGCACTAAAAAGGACGATACAGAAGTGCTAGGGTCAACATAAGTTTGCTTACCTTCTATAAAGACTTCTCCGTGAACCGTTTTTTTTTTTTCAGAGACTTACGTACAATGCGAAATTGACTGTATCATCATAATAAGTTACCTTCCTCGAAAGATATACCATGAGGGTTAAAAAAAAGTTGCTATACTTCAAACAATCACTTGCACCAGCTATATTACTTTGAATGACTTTCTATTTATTGTTTCTTTTTCTGTTGGACACAATGGACAGGCTGAAGCGCCCTTGTTGCTTGTTACTGTGGGATAGTTTCCAAACAGATATATTCCATATTCGCACTGCATGCTTCTCACGAACTAGCGTGAGACCATGCTGTGTAGTCTTGACTATTTATCAATCTCTTTCTTACTTTTCTTTTTCTCTATCTTTTCTCTTTATAAAAATGCCCCTCTCCCCCACTTCAAGTGTAGTGTAGCCAAGGTAGCCAAAGCTTGGTTAACCTCCCTGCCTTTCCTCTCCCCTTCTATCTATCTCACTCATCAATGAACTCGAATTCGGGTGAATGAAGTTGGTCGGGTTATAAAACGAACGGTATAGCTTTCTGCATCACCCGAATAACAAAATATGAAGTGACACGGCTCAAGACCAGGGCAAACATATTAGGAGAAAACCCAGAGGGTCCATTATTCACTTGATCATGAAGTCTATAGAAGGCAAAAACCAACTAAGTCGATGTATTGTTCCACCTAACTTTTTCAATACACCCCTACACCAATACTCCTCGACTGTTTTTTATTTTGAAGACTTTCATAACATACCATCACTTTGCATTCGCTCAAAGATTGGAGGCATCGCAAGCGTTCTGCACCTCACCTTTTTATTGCATTGCCTCCATGATCGGCCCATCTTTAACACAGCGACGATTTGATGTGATGGCAAGTTTCGCTATGTGATATTACACATCTTATGCGGCTTGTGGCGTCATGATGGCATATGCAACGTCATTACGTGTTGATATCTTTCATCACTCGTGTCAATTTTATGCCAATCAATTTTCGCATTCAGTGAGGTATCAGACGGCATCAGACGTCCACAAGTGTATGACTTCCACCGACCAAGAGACTAAAGCCGTGTTCGTTGATGCGCTGTAATGTGAGAATCAATACCAACCATATAATACTCAGAGCAAGTTAGCAACTGTAGAAGCAGGGGGGTAAAGATTAAAACGTGTGAAAATGAGGACAAGAAGGACGTGCGTCGGCGCGTCCGATGGCGCGTGCGCAGTATTTCGGGACGGCAGAGGCCCGCATACTGCGCAGCGCCCGTAAATATCACTCTCATACTTAAAGGCATTGCCCGCGGGAGAAGAGAGAAAAAGGGAGAGAGAGAGCTCACAATCTATCGCCCACATATGTCAGGGCTTAAATTGGAGCCTCATAACGCTCTCCTCGATGCGACGACCCGCAGAGCTGCGCCAATAGCGTCGCTCCGAGCACCGTCTTTCCCTCAAGTGTATACCAGCTTATATTTCACGCCCAAACCGCATCTCACCAGGGACAGCGAAGGGGCTTGTACATCAGCGCCCCGTTTCCGATTTTATGAGGTTTTTTTTTTTATCTCGGACGTCAAGCAGCCGCAGCAAAAAAGAAGAGAAAGGAAAGTTTGTAGTTCGACCAGCGATATCCAGAAATGCCAGCCGCCCTTGTGACATATACGTCGTTTCTCTACACACTCAGCGCAAACCTCACTTTTGCAGCCTTTATTGTCTCGCGACGCTTCTTTTCTTCTAGCGAAGCACAGGATTAGTCGAGGCAGATAGACGACGGGAAGAACAGCGGGGCGCCAGCATGGGAGGTCAGTGCTTTACAACGGGCGGCACCGCGGAGCTCGACTGTTCGATGCCAAGTCGCCAGCACCGTGTGGCTCGGAGGCTGCCGGCTGGTCTCGTAAAAGTGTCATCGCGTGGCGAAGTCCGTGATTTAGCGCGGGCGCTCTATCGGTGATACCGCTTTCAAACGGCGCGCCGGTGAGATTGCGGCGTCGAACGAGCCCAGATGTTACGACCCGGCGGGGCCTCTTAGTTATCGCCGACGGTTACTCACAACCGCGTGCGGGTAGTACACCCACCTCGCCGTAACACATGCTGCTGTCCGAGATGGTGTTTTGTGGGTGGCGCTGTTCTCTTGGAGAAAACTTCCCTGCCGTTGAGCTTATCTGTACTCAACGCTTTAGGATAGACGGCAAGAAATATATTGGAGGGGATATCGCTGCCTCAAAATGTATACAGTAATACCGCATGCGTCTGTTTCGGTTGGAACAAGCAGTTCCACCCGTATGGTGACGAGCCGTGATGACATTTACGTCCCTGAACCTAAGCTTTATTCACGCCTGTGACTAGCACCAGTCGCGTCACCATTTGCTGCTGCGGATCAAAAGGCGACGTTACAAGACCGATGCTGACATGTGCGTGAGGCCCATAGCCATCGCCACAAAGAATTATCGTCGGCTTGCGTAGCGGTTGCCCTGCAATGTAACATCAGCCGACGTCATGTTTCTGCGCATCTGATAGTTCAAAAGTTTGCGGCTGTAGTTGTGCGACGGGAAAGTCATTTCAAGTTGTCACTTGGCGTCCAAAACCAAAGCTGAAGCCAAAGCTGTCGTTTTGGACCAAAGCGGTCATTTGCGACAATTTCCAACCAGTCACTGTGCGTCTAGCCTACAGTCATGCAACCACTTCTGGTCGCAGGTGTGAAAAGACCTTTTATATTGTGTGAAGACTTCATAACTGCGAGAATCACAAAATATTTCACACAGTTGAGCTTGCAGAGACTCCAGGCTTAAGTCAATCTTGTGGCCGATCTACAGCACCTGAGGAGACTGTACTTATGCATCTTGTGATTATCCGTCCTGGTTTTCATCAATAGCTTGAGCATGAAACACTGGAATTATATCTATTTGAGCATGAAGCATTGAAATTATATCTACAGCGTCAAACTATATCTGTCTCACCACGTGCGTGGGGGCAAAATTCACTTTCCCTTTTTTCTCTTGTACATATTGGGCAAAAAAGCCACCCGTAATTTTTTATATCCTGCCACGCCGCGTATTGTATTTCTCACAACCATTCTTCCACGGGGTACCTTACAACAGCGACGCGCTCAAAGCACTGCTATTTTATATTTTATGCTTCCGTGCTTTTTTAATCTTGCACAGAATGCTACTCCGAAGTTAATGTATAATAATATACGGTTGAACAGCATCATCACAATTATTAATTGGTTACACAAAGATCGCATTCGACGGGAACCACCGTTCACCTACGTGATTTCTCCATCACGAACTACTGCGATCTTTTTGTGATATGGAATGTAACCTATTTTTGGTAATAGGTAAATTGACCTTTGGACTGATAACAAGAAAGCAGAATCATGCAGTAACGGTGTAAAGAGAGGTCAAGATGGATATTGTTGAAATGTCGAAAACTGTGGTTCTTTGCCCAAATACATGACATTCCAATTTCTATTATTAAGATCGGTTTCAGAACCGTAACAGCAGAATTGTCTGGGTAACGTACATGCACTTATATTCGCAGTAACGAAACGCCCATTTGTAAGAAGTGAACCAATAAAATGGTAGAACAAAACAACCGGTTCGTCAGAAAATTTGATCGTACCGGTAACTACATTTTTCATGGAAATATACTTGTGCTAATAAATGAGAGTACTGAAACTGGGGCAGTTCTTTTTTTAGGGGCCAAGCTCCTTAAAGCGGCATCCGTTCATCCCTCGTCGTAGTCGTAGTGTGTAACCAGTCTTACGCTTTGTCCTGCAAGGTGGTGTCGGTGGGAGATTTCTCCTGTGTGTTGTTGAACAATAAAACAATCGCAGCATGCGCGTTTACTAAAAACCGAATTCTCCTGTCTCTCATTCCCCCTCAGCAGCCATTGGCATGTACATTGAGCACTATCTGAGAAGAAAGGGTTGCTAAGTTATACTCGCTGGGTGTAACCTCCTTGGTTTTAGAAATGTTTAGCGAGCGTTGGGCCGCAGGGCCATGAATACAGTGAACTAGTATATACCATGAACTCGAGGTGGTTAAAGGTGGGAAGTAGACACGAAGCGCAAGCCATAAGAAAGTGTGCGTGTGCCACCTCTCGTTTAGTCCTTGGAATGTCCGCTGGATGGCGGTGCTTCTGTATGCGGAATATATGATGAAAAGATGCGAGATGGTGGTACTTGGATTGTTGACTAGATGGACGAATGGACACACAGACAGATGCATTGATGGACGCATGGATGGCAGTATGGACGGATGGACGCATGGATGGACGCAGGGGTGGATGCATGGACGAACGCAGAGACGGACGCACGAACAGACGCACGCACGGACGGGCGGATGGACGCACGGCCGGTCACACAGACGCACGCATGGACGGATGGAAGCAATAACAAATGGACGGACGGATGCTTCGCCCCAATCTCCATCATTCAGCCCGTTTATATGCTGCCAATTTTTTCTATGTTCAGCCTGCGTTCTGTTGTATTGTGCGGCTGTGGCGGCTGCATTTCCAATGGAGGCGGAAATGTTGTAGGCCCGTGTGCTCAGATTTGGGCGCACGTTAAAGAACCCCAGGTGGTCGAAATTTCCGGAGTCCTCCACTACGGCGTCTCTCATAATCATATGGTGGTTTTGGGACGTTAAACCCCACAAATCAATCAATCAATCAATTCTGTTGTATTGAGATTGTAAAATATGCTTTCTTTCTTTTTATTTCACTTCTTATAAATATTTAAAAAAACGCACATTTCCCAGAGTCGCACAATAAATAGTAATGCTGAATACTGCAGAAATACTTTAAATGTGGACGAATTGTGCGGTACATTGAATCTATCATGTCCGAACGAGTATGTTTAGAGTACTTGTTTCTTTTTCAGTACATTTATATTTTTTTCTTTAGGTGGAGCGGGGTTCTTACACAAATGCGTTATTCCAAAAAAAAATAAAGTTCTGCTTTGCTCTTCTTTTGCAGCTTTAAACCAATGTATTTTTAGATATATTTCCAACTTAAGTCTTTACATTCACGAACAATCACGAACAATCATCGGACAGCGTCTGCTTTGAATAAAAGATGCTCTGTTGTCTCGAGGCAGACGGAGGAAACAAAGCTCATTTTCAGCACAAGATCATGAAGCATGCACAATTTTACGTGTTGTCGTTTTTTTCTTCCAAACGAGAATGAAGAACCTCGAGATTATTCCACTTTCTTTTTTCCTTTCCTTTCTTTCTTTCTTTCCTTCTATCTTTCTTTCTTTCTAACACATTCTCGAGGTGACTGAGCTTCCACTTTGTGTCCTTTTCCACTGATTCTGTTTCAGACTGTAGCAGTTTGTACACGTTCGTTGGCTGTATTTTTGTTTTATCGCTTATTACCTTATACCTGTCCACTTCTAGGGAAGCCTTGCCTTTCTATGCTGCTTTTAGGTGCTAGCAAAAACTCTATGACCGGTGCCATATGACTGGTAAAAAGGTGACCAGGATTCCCCTGAAATCCGAAACAAATGAGCATTTGATGGTCTAGTGAAGAAAATGCTCAACAACTCTGTGAAGAAAATGCTCAATAAAACTGAAACTGAAACTGAAACTGAAACTAGTCGGCCGGATAGTTTGGTTGTAGTCAAGATATAGAGGGGGGGTAGGGGCAGAATATGCGGCCCTGCATTCTTAACAAAGAGCCAAGGCTTCAAACACGCATAAACCTTCTGCAATTTTTTTTCCGAGGAAAGCGTGCCCGGAGATATTCAAACACTGTGAAGATACGAAAACACTGCAACACACAACACACAACAAATACAAATGACAGCTGATAAAACAACAATTTAGGAAAATCGAGAAGGGTTGCGGCTGCTATACGTAAGCGCTGCAAACCGGAAGTACAAAAGTGCAGAGAAAATTTCTCGTGAAGACCACCGTCTCCAGGCAGGTGCACCCGTAGCGCTTCTTTTTGCGCCGAGTTAGCCAGCTGCCTCTTGAAGGATTGTAAAGAATCGCCTGAGCAAAGGAACGACTGGGGGGATGAGCGGAGAGAAGGCGAGAAAAGTGGGCTAGTGGACGTGAAGCGTTTTCCCTATTTCCTCTCGGCGTATATCGCGCGTGCGCCCTGATTTCGCTTGTGTCTGGCGCAAGGAAATCCCACGCTGTCTCCGCTGGGCGAAAAAGGAACGCTTCGAAAAGATTGTCTTTCTAAGCAGATAGCTCAACCTGGAAGAACTCTGTGTAAAAGAAAGAAAGAAATAGCAAAGACAGACAGCGCAAGCCTTGATGTATGTGAGTGTTTGGTGCATCTCAGCCATTCAGCAAGGAAACAAAGGCAACCATATATTCAAAGTTTTTGAGGATAGCCGCTGCTGAGAAAACGAGCCAAACGATGCCTCTAAATCTCTCTCATGCTCCGGAATGCGTTCTCTCAAAATACCATGAAATAGCGATCGCGAAAAGGAGACAGGAGGAACGTCGACTAAAGTATTGCGAAGTAGCCGACTTCATGGGCACACGTTGATTTGGGGGGAAATAAATGGACGCTGACTATCTCTAACAGGCAGGCTCGGAGATATAGCAGCAAGCCTATGCACACATAAAAAAGTTACAACGATGCATGTTGGCCATTTCTAAAACCGGTGTTGTTTGAAGCTACATTCACACTTATATTTCTGCCCATTCGCAAAATATCTGCAATTCCACGGACTACTGAAGCATGTTGGGATGCTTTTTAAACAATCTTGGTGCTCATTTTGCCTTTTCAGAGTAAAATTTCAATCGCGATTCAGTTCGAACGAAGCAATTTAGTGGCACATTTTCCTCTTCTGTCAGTGCTCTGATGAATGTTGGTCGGGCGATTTTTGTGAGCCTCAGTATAATTCAAAATGCTGACCACAGTCACTTATCTTCATAAATCTGTATAACTAAAATAACTTCGCGACGCAACGCAGAAACAAAAAAGACCATCCAAACGATTGATTCATTTTAATCATTATTATCTCCTGGTTTCGCAATGAGGGAGAACGGGTGTTCTGCGCGATAAAACGAACTATTGAGATACCACTGTGCTACACACTTCTTAACTCTTACATGAAACTAGGGGCATTTCGCAAGGAGACCCGTGCAGAGATGAAGCTGATCAAGTGTTATTTCGCAATGTGATTCTGGTGAAACTACGCTTGACCCGCTGCCTCCACGTGCGTGTTAAATTAGGCGGGTGCTTGCGCAAATTGTGTGTGTCGTCACGTACGCGCCGGTCTAGTAGGGCCATCTTGAAGGTTCTTTTTCTGCAATCATGCTGCCATTTCTTTCGTTCTTGCCCCATATCTCAGTGTCGAGAATGAAGAAATGGGAAGGCAAAAGGGCGCATTCCTTCCTTAAAAACTGTGCAGTAATGCAAAATTTACAGGTGGCATGAACTATGGCAACAAGCTAAGAAAACTTTACGTTGCACAAAAGAAAAAATATGCTATGTTTGACCTGACCATTGGATACAGGTGTCTTATTTTAAACACATCATTCGTTACCTGTGCAATCGTCCATCGTGTGCGAACATTCCTGTCTAGTGTGCTTGAAAGTTGTTAACACACTGTTTTTTTTTCTCCTAAGGTTGCTTTCATATTACTGCGAAGTTGATCCAAAATTTTTATTCTGATTGGGCTGTGTGTGAGAGTGGGATTTATTATTACCAGAACACAGGGATGTTAAAGTAGGCTCCTCTTCGCAAGTTCAGGGAAGAGTAATTGGGGTAGCCTGAATTCGCGTTCACGTTTTTAGGGGCGAAGCTCCTTAGGGTATGGGATAGCCATGCGTCCGTCGTAGTATAGCCAGCCCTGCTTCTCCCAATGGCGAAGCAGAGCGGCGGGCGCGTTGAAGACACTTGCGCTCGGCTTCCTTGGTTCGCGTCTCGTCGGTGGCGTTGAGGTGCTCGCTGCGTTAGTCGTATCCAACCGTGGTACCCCAGGGGGTCGAAATTTCCGGAGCCCTCCAATACGTCGTCTCTCACAATCATATGGTGGTTTTGGGACGTTAAACGCCACATATCATATCAATCGTAGTCGTCGTAGTCGTAGTAGCCAGTGGCCATGCATTGCATGTCAGTAAAAACGGTGTCACAGCATATCCATGGAAGTAATGATGCTGAGTTGGGCGAAACGTCCGTCCGTGCGTCCGTTCGTGGGTCCGTCTACCACCCGTCCACCTGTGCGTCCGTCCATGTGCGCGGCCATGCGTCCATCCGCCCGTGTGTCTGTCCGTGCGTGCATCCGTGCGTTCGAGCATCAGGCCTTCCGTGCTTCTGTGCGTCCGTTCGTGCATCCGCTTTGCCCCACCTCGTGAATAATGCCACGGGAAACTGCCAACGTTCAGTGTAAGGCAGACATCGTGAACAAGAGAAGCGCTGACGGCACCGCTACAAGAGACGGAGCCAGCCGCAATGCGTGAGCGGGTCCTGCAAGAGGAAGGGGGGGGGGGGGGGGTATACATCTATGCTGTAAAACGGTGCAAACCGTTTCGCAAATGGAATAAAAATAAAAGGGACGCTAGGAGCAGGGCAACAAAGTATGTGCGATAGCAAAAAGGCCCGAGTGACTTCAAGTATATGAAATATCTCTGCGAGCGACATGCCTTCGGCCTTGTTTCTTCCGGGGATCGGATGTCCCGACACGGCGCCGGTGTTACGCTCGGAATGCGTGCCACACTCTTCTCTAGCTATTTGAAGAGGCGGAGAGGAAAGAGAACAGCGAAGAGGAACGCAGCTTCTGGCACTGTAGCGCGGTGCCGACCACCGCCACCGCGGGACACATCTCTCCGTCAAGATCCCGTGAAGATAAGGCCGTATCTCGACAGCACGCTGACGCTCGGCTGAGCCCGAATACTCGCTCGGCTAGACGAATAGATGGATGCGTGCGTGGCAGGAACTCTGGTGTGCACGGCGAGGCCAGGACCCGAGGAGGAGACAAATTTGGAAGGGCAGCACAGCTAGCTCTCTCTCTCTCTCTCTTTCAGGCGTTCTCTTCCTTCACCTCTGCCATCGAAAAACAGCAAAAAAATAAGAGCTGAGCCCACTCACGTGCCGTTGTTTCTACTGTCCCTGCTTCGCGTTGCCAAACGGGCTGGAAGAGTGAGCCCTTCTCCTTCTTTCATACCGTAGGGACTTTGCTACCGCTGCTTCCTGCCTTTGCTTCAACCGGTGTGTTTGCTTTACGGCGTCTCAGCCGAAGTACTGCGTCATGCTGTCACCCGCTTTGTCCGCGCTCGCTTTGGTCACATTTATTCTTGGCACAATTTTTTTGGCACGTCTTTGGTAGAAAGCCGAACTTAACTGTTGCCTCTCTGCATCTCTCCCCCACGTGTACTCTTCCTGCATCACCCCTCTACTTCTCTCCTTTCAACTCCTCGAGATCCCCCACCCCCAACTGCTCACACACACACACACAAGCACGCATTATGACGAGGACCGTTCCTATGCCTTTTCTTTTTATTCTTTTCCCAGCCTCTGGCAGCTCTCTTGCATCTATGTTTGAGTACGCTTTAGTACACCATGCGAGAGAGAGTCGTCTGAAAATCGGCGACGCGAGTAGAGTGCGAAGGATGCAAAGACAACGGAGGCTGTTGAGGTTCATTTGCTGACAGAGCGCAGTCTTGTTTCGCAGCGTACCTACTTTAGTGCTTTACTTTAGGTTATAAGTATTTTTGTCTTCGTCCTAACGCCACCTTCAGTATAACAGTATGAATATTGAGCAGCCGATTTGTGGATCGGTTGTTCCTGAAGCGTGTTTATGCATAATTTTACACATTGTGTCTATGGCAAAGAGGACTAAATACTTGGCACATCTGTGTTGTCAAGCAGCAGTACCTCGCCAATACACACAATAGCGTTCGTAACCTCAGAGCATTATGTAGTTTTCAGGGTCGTCCTGTGGATATACAAAAGTCGCTCATTTCAGTGATCTAGGCATCGTGCGGCCAAGCTTCATTCCCTCTATTTCAGTGTTTTCTCATGATGCACGCACCATTATTCTCGAACACTTCTATAAATGCAGTACCCTAATGTCCTCGCCATTTAGGCCAGCAGTTTCGTTTAGCCTTGTTCACGCCGCCAGTAGACAACTCATGCCCCGATGACATAGCATTGCCTTACGTTGTAAGCTGTAATGACCATGTTATTTATGTACACAATTTAAATGCGAAGCATTTCTTAGTGAACTTCGGCGACTTTGAGCGTACCATCTATCTATCTATCTATCTATCTATCTATCTATCTATCTATCTATCTATCTATCTATCTATCTATCTATCTATCTATCTATCTATCTATCTATCTATCTATCTATCTATCTATCTATCTATCTATCTATCTATCTATCTATCTATCTATCTATCTATCTATATATAGCCGCCTACGACTTTGAGCTCTCCTGGCCGTTTCCATAATCGTATCGATACCAAACTTGGTATGGCATAACATGACTGTATGAAGAACATATTTGACCAGTCATAACATGAAAGTTAGGACATGTATGTCATGAATGACATTTCATGATCCTGCAGCTCTTGCAGTGGTTTCGTTCACATGGCATGTTGCAAAACTCGTATAGTATGACATGATGCATGGTGAACACAAGTGACAGACCTTAACATGAAAATCATGACATGTGCGTCATGTAACAACATGACTACATGCCACGCTCATGATGCGTTCGCGGCCGTTTCGCTGGCACCACATATACCAAATTTGGTATTGCGGTGCACGAATGGATGACGAAGGTATGTGAATAGTGCAAACATGATAATCATGAAATGCGCGTCATGTAGCAACAAGACTACATGTTATGCTCATGATGCGTTCGCGACCGTTTCGCTAGCGTCACATGTACTAAACTCGGTATTTCTTGACGTGAGCGGACGAAATAGCTACATGACACATTCAAACATGATAATCACGACATGCATGTCATGACACAACATGACTACATGCCACACTTATGATGCGCTCGCGGCCGTTTCGCTAGCTTCACACATGCTAAATTTGGTATTACGTGATGCCAATGGATGGCGAAGGTATGTGACTGGTGCAAACATGATAATCATGTAATGCCTGTCATGTTAGAACATGACTACATGCCACAGTCAAGGCTTCAATACATTTCAACGTGACGCGGTGCGCGTGCCCCCCGGTGTTCATTTCGTCTTGTAACACCGGCGTTGCCATGCTAGACGCCAGTCCTGCCATATACTTGCAGGCGCGCGCCGCGCTGCGTTGCTTTGACGCATGTGCGTTTCAGCGCGTCCGGTGACCCTCCATTAAGAAAAGAAGGAGACGCATTGTTGTCTGGGTAACGCATCGGTGTGAAATGCATCATGTCGCATTTCGCACCGGTTGCTGTCGGGCCGCGCCGACGAATGCCTGGTCGCGCCTGGCGTCAGACTATAGCGTGCTCGCGTTTTGCTAACGTAGCGTCCCTGTGTCCAGCGCGCGCACGCGTCAACGCTACATTGGAGTATATTGGGCCCTTCATGATGTGCTCGTGGCCATTTTGCTAGCCCCACACACACTAAGTTTGGTATCACGTGACGTGAATAGATGACGAAAGGATAAACGACACATCAAAACATGACAATCATGACACGGAAGTCATGTACTGGCATCATTTACCTCCACCTCGTAACGTTGTGCTGATATTAAAGTGTCATATAAACCTTCCTCATTCGTGCTTCGCATATGATCCATTCCCACTGTACGTGGGATCTGCCAATTTTTTGAGGTTATCAGTCTCAGGTCATTGTCATTAGGCCGGACAAAACAAACAAAAAATGCAACAAAATTGGCACTGGTTAAGCTCAATTCAGCTCAGCACAATATTTTGTTAAAGAGTTTTTTTATTGGGCTCGTAATATGATCTCTTTTTTAGGCATCAATCACTACAAAGTAATAGACACAAAGAAATCTTAAATACTTCAATGTAAAAGCAAAGTTATCTTATGTACTGTGAACTTGACGCCGATGCAGGCGCCCAAATGCCCACTTAAGGATGACCTAAAGAGTGCTTCTCCACGTTACACACCGCCTGTAGAAAAAGCCCACTTCTTTGTTTAATTATTTTCATTTTACATTTATACCTATATTATGATAATACTTCAATGGCTCTCTAAAGAACATCGCCGAAGTACCAACAATGACTGTTGATTGCACAAGTCACGTGCTGCTTTCACGTGGTGGACATAGTATAGGTGCAGCACACTGCACCGAAAAAGGCATACGAAGAATCAGCGTACTAACGGCAATACAAGTACAGCGATCGAACGCGAAGTGAAGTTCCGTGCGATCAAATATTAAAGTGAGACCTCTGCAACGCTCCCCACAATTTTAATATTCACACATTTTATTAAAAGGTATCATAAATTGAGCATCATGTTATCAGTGCAGTACAGAATGAAATTCAATGTTAGCCTTTATGTATTACGACAGGATCCTTGTCTCCTGGTGACTACGTCGCATGCTACGCACAGAAATACTGAAGTGTGGGCCTTCATTTCTGACAGTTTAGCCTCGGTGACTGAACATTATTGCGTTTGGCATCAACTATTTGTTATTCGTGTGATATAAGTATGAAGTTGTACGTGGACGTGACATTCCAATAATCTGAGAAAAAGGGGTCAACATAACTGCCACATAAATGTATCTCACCAATAACAATGTGTTTTTTGCGCTAGATCCTGAACACGGTGTCAATGGCGAGAGCTTAGTTTGCTAACCAATAGGAACTATATAAAGAAATCTGTTTGCTAGTGTGCTATGAACGTGATGTGTGTTGTTCTAGTGGATTAATATAAAGGTGGCACTAAATCACCAAGTTGTGGCAGTAAATTGCAGTGCCTATACCTTTGTTAAAAAACTATGTGACCCTAAAGCTTCGCCTTTAAACGTTTAATGCGATAGCGATGTCTTATTGTTAGTGCGTACTTCAAACACTTAGTGCATGAAAGCTTATCGAACTTCCTATGCACCCACTCTGGCTCGCTCGCTGGATTCCGTACCGACCGGTTGTGCCCTCGCGATCTCCGACGACAGTGCAGCTCTTGCCGACTGGGTTGGTCCTACGCCACCTCCAGAGACTGGTCTCCTACGACGACGACAGCGTAGCTCTGGCCGACTGAATTAGCCCTACGCCATCTCCTGTTGCCGACAAGAGCTCTCGCCAGTGGTGGCCCGTCCTCAGACTCCTGCAAACGTGTCCATCTTTCCTTTATTCTCCTTACTTCTGTCGCTCCCTGTCCCTGCGCCTCGCTCTCTCCTTCCTCTCTCTCTCCACCTCTTTACTTTTTATTCCTATCCTTTTATTCCCTTCTCTACCCCCATCGCTCATGAGCTACTGTTGAGGTGTGCTCCCCCTGAGAGACAATTACGGGGCTCACTTTTCTCTTCTTTTCATTTATTATCACTTCCACACCCCACCCACTACGTGGCCTTCAGGAAACAGGCGCAGTAGCGTGAGTTCGTTCTGTAGTAGGTGACCAGTATAAATCTGTGAAGTCATTATAATAGTCGCATGTTCTGACGCCCACTCGCAATGTTTGCTTGTACCACGCATTATTGCTGCCATATTTCATGGTGTATCGTGAAGCATGTATACAGTACGCGTGTTTTGTCAAGCATGATGGTTACTTTCACTTCATTTCCTCAAGAAGAGGAAGTTATTTTCACTGTATTCACAAGCTGTGGCGTGGCTGTGTGGTAGAACATCCGCTTGCGACGCAAACGACCCGGATTTGATCCCCACTCAGAGCCAAACGACCCGGGTCGACGCCCACTGTGACCCAGGGCTTTTCTCTTGTAGTTTACTTTATTTGCATAGTTCTCACTCATGTGATGATGATTTTCTCTCACAACCAACGACGCCAACGCCGACACCAACGCTGACGCGGACACCGGAATTTCTGCGAAATGAACTCTTTAACTTATCGCGTTATTACTATTGCAATAGTACTCATGTAAGTGACTCAAATAACGGTGCCTTTCCGATGCACAAACTTTTCTGCTGCCTTCGCAGAAAGATATAGCTTGCAGGTAATCTCAAATCGAATAAAACATCACCGAACTGGAAGAAAATTAAGTTATCAGATTCATTCCAAGCTACTTTCAGTCTTGCCAAACACACTGAAAAACTTGCGTCCAGTAGACTCTTCTTCAAATCACGGTCACTGTATGTGGTACTTTCGTACATTGCACGTAGATTTCTCGGAACATTTAGCTCACTTACTTGTCAAAGTACAAAAAAATAAGTGTAAATGAAACGCCATGACGAAGAGAACAATCGGGAGGACAAGATAGATTATTATCATCGTTGAGTCAGGTTCTTTTCCAACTTCCATCTAATTTTCCTTTTGTAGGGTGAAACCAACGTTCGCTCAACAGATAAAGAGTGAGATAAATTAAAGCCGTGGAAGGATGCACGTACGGAGCTTGGTAAACTGCTTCGCCTAGACTACACTCAGATATGGTGATAGGAACGAAGGCAAGATGGAGGTAGGAATGAGATGGAACGAAGGAAAGAAATGAAAACAAGACGAGGATGCTAGCCAAATGTGCAGCCAGCCGGAATATAATGTCCCGGGAAGGGCTAAAGGAGCGCGCAACCCAATAAAGTAAGGCAGGCCCGGACGAGAAAAGGTGGATGATGGAGAGAACCCTTAACAGGCTCCAGCTCCGTGTTCTCACCCAGCCGTCACTCGGCTGGCGCGCTCCACGGTGTTCGCGTTTTCGCGCGCTAGCTGCTCGCGTTTCGCCTTCTTCCTCACCTTCGCGCGTCCAGCGGGGACTGTCGCGACGATGTCCGATGCCGCCGCTTCCTCTTCATTCTTTCTCCCTCCTCGGCCGCAAGTCAAGCGCGAGCAATCGATGGCGGGAGACTCCCCCTCCCCCTCTTCTCCTCCCCCTCCACGGAAGGTAGACGCGGGGTTTGGAAGGCCGCGGCGGTTAATTGCCAGTTCCGTGCTGGTAAGCAGAGTAATTTACTGCCAGACCTCTTCTTTTACGCACACCCACTCTCGCTCCCCTCTCTCATCCGAGCTGTTGCGAATTATATCGCTGCGTGGGTGCACTGGAAACGTGTTTGTTTATAAGCCCCTCCAGGGTCTTGTCTTTCTGGTTCAGAGAAAGGGCCCCTGAGGGCGCCAAAAAACTACCCTGCCGCCCTTCTTTATTTTCTGTTCATCTCCAGGTTCCTTTCCTTATTTTGTGATCATTGTCTCCACACGCGCTAATGCTCGAGATGCTGGCCTCACGATCTAGCGTGGGCTTAACTATCGCTAGTGCCCTGCCCCGCGTAACACTGTCTCGGAGAATTAAGTCCAGCTGTGCCTCTTCTACAAGTCTGCGTAGCCCGGGCTCAACCTGCTTAGCCCGAAGTTTGGGCATAGAAGAGGGGAGCGATAGCGGCAATGTGCCGAAACAAGGGTGAAGAAAGAAGAAAAGCGAGGGGGCACCCTCCTCGAAACACCACGCGGCACCTCTATTAGTTACCACCTCGCCGTCGTTAAGCCTCACCTGCTAAGGAAACTCGTAGAACTCACGCAGCCACTGATGATCGCGCTCCGCTATGGTGGGCGAGGGTGTCACCATGGAGAAGGAACACTCAGTTGCAGCCGCGTTCACACCATGTTTCGGAGTGGGGTCCGTGAAAGTGAGGCAAAAAAATCCATAATGGAACACCCATTATCAGAGCCAGAGGTGCACATAAATTTTCTTTTTCCAAGTATAGATCGGTCGCTTATTTACGAGCGTGCAACGGAATGCCGGTTGAATATTCTAGTTCATTTCACTAAACACCTCGAACTAAGCATGCTTGCAGGTTTCAAGGATGTATGCAGGCTATGTAAAATTATGTTGTGGTAGTTAACTTCCATCTGCCCGGCGTGTATTGCGGGCTTGTTTTTGACTGTATATGAAATGAAAAAAAGTATGTATCTGCGCAGGGAATTAAAGTTTCTGTAATTTACGAGCGGAATATTTGTGCTATCGTTCTATGAAGCGCTGTCATTTGCAGTGAAGCAAACTACTCTAACCACCCCAACTTAACAGAAAGGAAGGTCGTAGGGTCGTAGTTCCCTATATATATATATATATATATATATATATATATATATATATATATATATATATATATATATATATATATATATATATATATATATATATATATATGACGTGCGGGTGTGCGTGTATGAAAGAAGCGTGAAGCGTGCGTGTGTGCGTCGGGTTACTTGAGACTGGTATTAATATTCATCTAAACAACGTCGCGCTTGGTTTGGTGAGGAAGTTTTTTATCCATTTATAATATCGAAATAAGTATATGACAAAATAATATAAGCCAAAAGATTAGGTGCACAACTTTCCATATTTGCATTTCAGCGTTGTTGTTTTTTATGCACCCTTCTTTCTATCTCTATTTCTTCATCTCTCAGTCGCCTTTCGGCAATGTATAATAGCAAACCGGACGCTGGTCTGGTTAAACTTTTTGCCTTCCCCTCTTCCTTTCTTCCTTCAATGAGAACTACATTTACACTCCTCCACCAATATTATATATATTCTATTTAAACTTCTTTCTAGAAGAACAATATATAGTGGAATAAACTGTGATTTTTTAGAACGACAGTATTTAATTTCATTCTTGCCAAATAAATTCTAGGTGCGCTTTGTGAACGCTTTGCCATCACTGGAAACATTTTGCTGCCAATGAACACTCATTTTATGATCTAACAAATACACTTGCATTGTTTGTTTTCAAGGTTTAGTTAGGTATAAGTTTGCATTGAAGCGATTCTATATTAGTTTGATGTTGAAAGTATATTCACTTTATGCTCTATGAGAAAAATCACTCGCGCACATGCAAAAGCTTTGCGCAAATCATCTCATATAGCAGATTAACCACCCTTAATTTTACCTGTTTTATGTTGCTTATAGAATAATAATGAAGTCGCCAAAACATAACAGAAAAGTCGTGCTCGTAAATCAAATGCAGAAAGCTATTCTTGCACACAGTAAAGGAATGCGTTGCGTATAGATATAGTATACATATAACAGCGCATGCTCAGGCGAGCATATTTTGTTTTTCTTCCTATACTTCCAAAACAATTTAGAAAGTGTCAAATGATGCTCAAACCCAACTGGTATCTTCGAAGGGTATGGATGTAAGCTAGTTGGTACAATTACTCATCCTAAGCAGCACAGCAAATCAAAGATAAGGAATGGAACTTTACTAGGGCATGCTAACTGCCAAGAGCAAGTTTATTGGTTCTTGCACAAAATACACAATTCGCAGAGCTAAGAGAGAAAAAAAGCGAAGTTTGTCATCGTGAAACAAGCCTTGCTGCACATTCTTCACAAAATTAAATTACACAATGAAGCACAGCATAGAAATTGCAAAAAAAGACCACACACTATACGAACTGATCTTTTTCAGTAACTCAAGCTCGTCATCACTGAGATAAATTTCCACAACAGGATCCTTACTGACAGATTGAAGAGCTCTCTGTAGGTTTTCCTGTCATCGCTTTTAGACGTTATTTGCAATGAACGAACTTATATAACACTAGTTTGTGGCGAGAGCTCTAATTATGTGCTTTTTCATGGTTCCTAGCTTACTGATTGAGAAGTTCAAACAATGCCGCTCTTTATTTTTTTCCCTTGTGTTTTTGATGCTGCAGTGTTTGCTCTGATTGTAATCAGAGAATAAGGGTGGAGTTAAATCTGTGCACAGTCAGAGAAATCGAGCACTAACTGGTGCCATTTTACGCTCGATCTCTGATCGCACCTATGGGATAGCTATAATTGAAACTTTGTTCTCTACTTTCTCGTTGCTAGCACTGGCGCTGGTAGCAAGGCAAGCACTGCTGACCACTGTGATTTACACCAGCCTGACGGTGGTGACGACTGCTTCACCGGGCCCCGGAGGCTCAGGAGCCAACAACTTCGAGCCGCCAGAGAAGGTACCGGATTTTGGAAATTACTGGGTGCACTTTTTCCCTCATATATTTTTGGAGGGATTCATACTGACGGAACGCCTCACATAGACCAAAAGGCGCGGGCGTTGATGGCGGGACCACTGTGCTTTCCAAAAACATTTGCGTATTCATTAGCTAGTAGAGATGTTTATTTTTTGTTCCATTATATGAACCGTCGACACCTCTTTATTTTCGCTTCCTGTCAATAATTGTGATTGAAGAATAACCGAACCATTATTCAAGAGCCTAATGGAACACTCTGTTCGCCGTCATCTGTGACTGTCCGCTGAAAAACATTTTTATGAAGTCATTGCAGAAAGACGCTTGTAGACAAAAAACAAACAAAACGTGGTTTATTTCTTGTGTTGTACGGCGTCATTCGTAGAGTAACAAAGTGCCGAAAAGGCGCCTAAATCACTTGGGGTCCGAGGTTTCTGAACTGAGTTGATCGATGGAAACTATGGCCAGGTGGTCCTTGGACCAGGAACAGGCAATCAGAACTTGGACGCCTCTCTGCACCGCTTATCTCCTCGTCGGCAATGGGGCATATAAGGGCGGGGTCACCTCGTCGAAGATTTTCCTAAGTTCGCGACATGATAGAAAATCCGCATTGGCATCGCAAGTAGGTTGAACGGGAAGCACTTTATCGGTGTTCTCATAGGATTGGCATCAGTACTTTGGTGTCATTCTTCTTCGGTGTCTTTTCCACGAAACGTCTGCATTGACGCCTACGTTCCTACATTAATGTAGCAAAGTGACATTAGTGATTAAAATGCGATATAGCATGAGCCTACCTAGTTTGTTGGGATACTCTGCTCTATAAGGTTAACTCGTTGTTGAACTATCAGCATCAAACCTCATCCGGCACGATTGCTCATTGGTTACGATGCTCAGCTGCTGACACAAAATACGTGGGTTTGGCACCGGCTGCACCGCACGTTAAAAAAGCTGATGTGCATAGCCAAAACAACTCAAAGCCTTTCTCTGTTGCATGTCTTGCTATCTGTCGCTGTTTTCAGTCGTAAAATCGTAGCACTTATGAGGGGCGTTAAACCTCTCGGTGGACGAGCCTAACTACAGGATCTAGTATACAAAATCTGAAAATTATGGCTTTCTAGTATAATATTTGACGTAAGCTTTGAATTGAAGCAATGAGTGACACATATTTCGCACAGTATACTAATTTATTTATTTATTTATGTATTTATTTGTTCATTTATTTATTTATTTATTTATTTATTTATTTATTTATTTATTTATTTATTTATTTATTTATTTATTTACAATACTGCTACTTTCTTTTGAGAGTGTGGCAGTTGGGATGTACAATGATTTTTCACAGAACTATTGACGAAAAGAGACATAGTTCAAAGCTAACACTTACAATCATAACACGAAAGCATGAATATTATCAATACAGTCGAAGAATACAGGAATTAATAATAATATTACTTGACATGTAAAACGACCTCAAAATATAATGCAAGCTCTAAATATTATGCAATGCTGTCATCAAACTGAATGCAAAACAAGAGGAAATGATATGACGCTAAATATGACGATTTACAAAAGAAAAAAAGAACAAAAAAGAATCGCTTAGTTAAACACCGAGAATTCGCAACTGGAAATGAATAATTGGGTCAGATTGTTAGTATAATATTATGCTCTACTGCCAGTGGGGTTTTTAGATGTCATTGGTTTGTACACCACACTTCCCACCACCCCACCTGTGCGTGGGCACGCGCTCTTGTGTGTGTGTGTTTGTGTGTGTGTGTGTGTGTGTGTGTGTGTCTGTATGTGTGTACGTGCTCACATCTATGCGTGCGTGCGCATGTGTGCATGTGTGGGTGCGCGTGCGTCTTGCGCGTGCGTCCCTGTGAGTTTTTGTGGGTGTCTGTGTGCGCGTGCGTGCGTGAGTGTGAGTGTGTGTGCGTGTGTTTGTGCATGCGTGTGTAAGCGAGTGCGATACGAAAAAAGATATTGATGAAAAGTTATGCATAAGACGCGCATGCCACCACCAGGACTTCTGATTCCGCCTGAATATTCAGAACTGGATGCAAGGTCATGCGTTAGAGAAACTGCGCGTTTTGATGCGTGCATGCCCAATAAAAACTATAAATAAATGAAAGTCACAGCCTTGTTACTTTTCTTGACCCCGTGACAGGTGGTTAACCCTGGCGAGAGTCTGAGTATTCCCTGCTTTCTGGAGACCCCTGGCGGCAGCGTGCAGTGGATGCGCAATGGCCACCCCGTCGTGCTTGACGTGGGCTCGGGTGGCGCCGGAGGAGTCAGCCGACGCCAGTGGAACATCTCTCGCGACGGAACAGCTGCACTCACTATCACGCAGGTGACACGGGCTGACGATGGCCTGTGGGAGTGCCGAGAGTTTGGTGACGATGACTCCGTCAGGAGGGTTACCAAGGTGCTCAAACTGGTCGTCACGGGTATGTTCTCTGTGGCTTCATACGCAGTTTGATCTCGCTGTCGAGCGGTTCGCTTGACCATGAGCAATTTTATATAACTCCTGACAGCTCTACATCGGAAGCCCTGATGGCCTCCGGTTTACTTTAATGATATTACATTGCGTTTTGTCTTCAAAGTAGGCAAGATGCAAATAAAGTTCAATAATGAATTTGACCAATGTGTCAGAACGACGTTCCTATGTAATTTTCGCTCTTTGCTAAGCATATATTTGTCAATTACTTTGATATCTAAAACAAATCAAAGAGATTTACAGCAAACCAGTGCCACCCCGTTAGTGGATTCGAATTGCTAGCGATCTTCACGTGAATTTCAACACCATTATGGCGACAAATACAATAGTGTATTAAATTGGTCGCTCACTGAAACCGTTGTGTAAAACTCTCCGCGTACTCTGCTGTGCAGAGAGCAGTAGGCACAAGGATCAAAACTGACAACAGCAGCGTACGTGGGCAGTGCCCTAATGGACTAACGAAACGGCATCGGTTTGAAATATGGAATCTTGTTTAGGTGCACTTTCTGGAAATATTACGTTTCTTGCACATGTCTATAGTGCATGATTACCCTCAGTATGCCATACGAACCATTGAATGTTAACGGTAAAGCGCCATGGTGGGTTTAAATGAAAGTGAACCGTTACCGTGAAGAGCTAGGCGTTTGTAAACGACAAACCCACACAGATGCACATCTGACTTTGAAGACACCGGAGATAAAGCATGTGTAAACAACATGACATGAAAATGTGCGAGCATGTTACAGTGTGCTGGAACATAATATCAAACGTAAGTTATACGCTTTTCACCACATTTTTATAATAGAAAAAAAATACTTAGGTCTTCAAAGCTAAGCACCTCAGTGCTTTGCTTTCGCGCACAGGGCGGGGCACCTCCTCTGTTCCACTTACGAATGGATCAAAAAGAATCCTTACTTTTGTTGTTACTTTGGCAGCACAGTGGGAACACACAAAAATGGCGCGTGTGCATCTCGTTTTTCGGTGAAGCCTCGAAAGACTCGCAAGAAGACATAGATGTCCCACTGTTGCGTAAATCAGTGTATCTTCACAGAGTTGTCGTGAAAGGAGTGCTGAGATCGAGAAACCCTGTAAGTATCACTTGAAAGTTGCACATTGGAACCACGCATGTCCATTTTCAGGAGGCCAATAATTTCTCAAAGTCTTCTTAGTGTTTTCTTGTGTTCCTTTTCAAGTAGTGACGTTGTGACACGGGGTACGTAAGAAGAAAAAGGGACATGTCATTTTCCTGACAGTCGAGGCAAATGGACGGAAGACAACGTTCCCACTTAATTGGATCAAGATAATAAGGGCTATATTCAGCGAAGCCGGAAGCAGCCAATAAACGCGTATGTTTACTCTATCAGTAATCGAAAGGGCGCAAATAAATGCGCGCTGCAGCTCCGATTCTGCTTCGACTGCCAGTTGTCTTTCTTGTGCAAGAGCGTGCTTTTTTATATCTTTTGATTTCTTTGTCGCGTTCATACGTACCAGTCCTATGGATCTCGAAGCCAGAGCTCTCGAGAGAAGAAAGCAGTAGTAAAAAAAAAAAGAAGAAGAACAGCCGACAGTGCCGGCTGATTGGGAAGAGCCCGAGATAAATTAAAGCCCACAGCCTGTTCCCTTACGTTTGCTTTCCGAAGAGAAACCCAAGAAGTTCTCCTGCGCGCACTTGAAAGGAGATATCGGAAAGCACGCTCCATTGTGTTCCGCGAGCGAAAAAAAAAAAGCAAGCGGGACATCTTTTGTCAGAACCATGGCCGCCGCCGAGCAGCCTCTATAGGTGGAGCGTAAACGCCGGCGTTCGGAGGAAGACCTTTAGAATTATTCGCAAATTCGAGGAAGTTCCTGAAAGGCAGTAAACTACTTCCGTGCGTATAACAAGGTTGGCGGAATTCCGGAGTTTGGTGCCACGTGGCCGCCTTCCGGTTGCGGAGAAAATTGGGCACCCGTGTTAGCTGCGTAGGGAAGGCGGCTTTTTTTTTTCTCACTGAAGGAATCACTTCAGACGCCCTTGTCAATCAACGACGTCATGTGAGCGAAAATTGCGTTATTGTCGCGAAACGAGGAGAACGGTTCGTGGAAGTGCTCGATACAAACTTGTCACGTTCGTGCACTGATAGCGTATCTACACACATGTAAAACGAAGGTTTCAATTTATTTTCTTAGAGCTTAGTAAAGACAAGACCACTTGGAGAGTATATTTGCTGTTTACAGCAAGATATAGGCTGTTCTTCTGTAGGATATTTTCTTATCTGTTCGGACAAAGGGCAGCATTTCAATCACTTGGGTGTATTTCCAAATTCACTTCGACGTAATTATATGTGACTTCGTTTTGAACAAAATGCTTTAGAGCTGTTGCCGACTGCGGTGGAATTGAAAATACTCTTATTGCGTCCCGGGGAACACTCGCGCACTCGGCTCAGTCCCAAATAGGGACCGGAAATCTGAACGACTATTTCTCCGGCCCACATTAAAAGAAGCGGTACAAGCAACTTCGAAGCAGAGGGTGCGTTTTTATGCGTTCCGCAGAGAAGACTAAAAGGCACCGGTTTCTTTGGTGAGGTCTGCCTGCTTGGAAGAAAAGGTTTCACTACCAGGCGTGACGTCTTTTGCTCCTATCGTGTTTTTTCGCCATACGGAAAAACATTCCACTTCTCCTAATTCAGGTGCAGTCTCATGCTCAACTGCTACCAAACTACACAGAAAGAGAAAGAGAGAGAAAAGCTTTACTTGCGCATAACGCGAAGCCTTGCAAATGGTCGGGCCTCTATTCTAGGGCTTCGCTGGCCCTTGCCATCTTCTCGGCCTGTGGATCAGCCTAAGCTGATCATCGAAGGTCGAGCTGGACAACAGTGCCTCCCATTGTTGCTCTGTGTTGCTCATGTTGTGGGGCTCTTCATTGTGGATTCCACTTAATGTGAATTCCACTTAATGTGAATTCCACTTAATGTAAGTTGGTGTGCCCCCTCACCAATACCTCTTTATGCTGTGAGAGAGAATACATGTAGCCTGTGTAAGTTCATGTATGTGTCTGTCTGGAGTCTGCTCAACGCCACAGATTTCAACGTAGTTTTCTGTTAACCCTGTAACACCGAAGCATAACATCCTTGAACAACTTAGGTGTCGCTATAGCCAACGTTCTGGCAAGCGGTCTTGTATTTGTCCAAGGCAGCATAACACTAGGCCGTTGGTCGAAACTTTGTCGTTTCTACTAGTGCTCTAGTCCACTTCTCGCACACTACACCACTCATCGAAACATCTCAAGTTCAAGAGTTTTTCTGGAGGTGTGAGAATAGTAAATTTAAATTTTACGTTCTTCGAGGTGAATAGTTATTTGGTTGAATAATTTTGAATGTAATGTTTCGATCTATACACATCACATATTACTGAGAAAACTGAGCATATACGTACAGAGACACAATTGACCTGCACAATGTGTGTATCTTAAATAAATTAGAGCGAGGCCTGTGCGAATGTCATTTTTTTATATTAGCAGAATTGCATATAAGCAGAGTTTATATTTCATAGTAATGCTAGTAATAACATGTAATATATGGTACTTTTTAAATTTTTCTTTACTTATTATGCCATCTATAGATGTTTACCAGGATTTATCATTTAAAAATCAATAATTTATTAGAGCAAAATATGCTCTTTTAATTCTGAAGTTAATCTTCACGGTAGAGCAGACTTATAATTGTTTTCATGCCAGAACACTCATACAATGCAGTAAAACAAAGTGCAGTGAAACAATTTTGACAAAGGATCAGATTCGGTTTAATAACGCCCTACTCGTTCATTTCGAATACTTCAAAATTTTTAATAATGTAAATTCGTGTCGAAACGAATTCAAATACTTTAATTTGCAGTCGGAATATTCGAAGTGTTCAAGTATTCGCACATGACCCCGCCGCGGCGGTCTAGTGGCTAAGGTACTCGGCTGATGACCCGCAGGTCGCGGGATCGAATCTCGGCTGTGGCGGCTGCATTTCCAATGGAGGCGGAAATGTCGTAGGCCCGTGTGCTCAGATTTGGGTTCACGTTAAATTACCCAAAGTGGTCAAAATTTCCGGAGCCCTCTACTACAGCGTCTCTCATAAGCATATGGTGGTTTTGGGACGTTAAACCCCACATATCAATCAAGTATTCCCACATGCATAGATCTCTCGCTTTTAAAGCCTTGATCTTATCCTGAACTTCTGCACAGCTGTCTATCTAAACTCACTACCGCGTAAAATGGCACAATAATGGTATTTTTGTTTGTTTTATAAATATCTAGCACTCTTCTTTACCCTTTTTGTTTCTAATGCGCCTTAATTATTTTTAATTGGTCTGCGACAATAATGACGCCGATTGCGATGAAACAGTGCTCACGAGGTTCGAATTTCCTAACACGTTATTTCACTACTCGTGCTTCCCCACGTCCTTACACAGGCGCCCCTGAGGAACCGTTCCTCACTCTGGGAGGCGAGCGACTGCGAGAGGGCTCCCGCGTCACCGTCCAAGAGCGTGAGGAGGTGGACGTCGGGTTGCGTGGCGCGTCGTGCCGTGCCAGCCGTCCGACACATGCACTGGATGCTGGGAGAGACCAACATGACCGGGGCCAGCCAGTTGTTCGTCGAGTTCTCTCCGCAGGAGGACTCGTACACCACGCGTAGTGTGCTCAGCCTCAACGCGTCGCGGGACCTGCACGGGCTCCAGCTTTCCTTGCCACGTGTACCACGTGTCGTGGCCAACCTCTACGGCCGTCGCCGCCTCGCTCGATGTTCTATGTGAGTCGTTTTGAAACGTTATTTTCGATGCTTAGAGTTGGAGAGGAATGTGCAAAGCAAGAGTATAGCCGTGAAGCTAACTGCGATACCGTTTCGATATTAGTTGGGATTGTGTGCACCTGCCACACAATACACAGCAGAAAAGGACAAGCAGAGGAAAGACAGGAAGGAAATCTGTGGTTTGCTAGCCTGCACTGAATAAATGGGAAAGAGAAAGATGTAGGCGCGTGTTGAAGTGCCACAGATGGTGAAAATTATTCCGCAGTCCTACTCAACTGCGTTTCTCGCACTCGTATTGTAGTTTGGCCATGTGAAACTTCGCAATTTATTGTTAATGTGTTTTTCTATGTTCCTTATAACAGTAATTAATACTCATCCTTCGTAGTAATAGCCACGGCGACCGGCTGATATGGCATATTTTATACGAAATATTTGGCGTACTGCTGTTTATTACTCACCCATGGTAATAGCTTGGCTGTTGTTCACCATAAGATCCAGGGTATTCAAGCCGATGTTACCTAGCAACATGAATTATATGAGCAAGTTTCTCGTGCTTCCCGTGCTTTTGAATCAATAAAATCAACTCACTGTATCTTACGTTCAACGCTTATGAATACCTGCCACACTTTCTGAAGAAAGGTTGAACGTGTTTCAAGAAGAAAAGTGCAGTTTACACTTTCTTATCATCTACAAGTTTTATCTTCGTTTTCTTATCTATTCTTTCAGATGTGCCGTCCTTCTCGATCTCCCGGGAGCCGGGCTTCGGTTTCCCTATCTTGGAGAAGATGCCCGTTTCATTGCATTGCGCTGTGGACTCCAATCCGCCATGCGCGCCCCGCTGGCTAAAGGACGACGGGCCTCCTCCCGTACCTCAAAGCCCTGACGGTTACCTCAACTTCTCAGCCATTGAGCGGCAGCACGCCGGCTGGTACCGCTGTGCCGCTGTCCATCGCCTAGGAACGTTTGCATCATTCGGATATTTTCTCAACGTGCGATGTGAGTTTGCAGTTCATTTACGCCAGATATGTGTTGAAAGCTATATATGTAGAGAGATATATGAATAGAAAATAAGGCAGTCAGGAAAGCTACATAAATTGCTGAAAAACAGTAGCTTTCGTGGGACCGAGTGTGCTTGCAGTTCTGAGCAGCCTGCTTTAAGAGCCCGGCCGCGGTGGTCTAGTGGCTAAGGTACTCGGCTGCTGACCCGCAGGTCGCGGGATCAAATCCCGGCTGTGGCGGCTGCATTTACGATGGAGGCGGAAATGTTGTAGGCCAGTGTGCTCAGATTTGCGTGCACGTTAAAGAACCCCAGGTGGTTTAAATTGCCGGAGCTCTCCACTACGGCGTCTCTCAGAATCATATGGTTGTTTTGGGACGTTAAACCCTACATATCTATCTAGCCTGCTTCAAGTGTCGAGCTGTGACAGTTAGTTGTCAGTGCTTGTCCTTTGAATGCTTATTTTGCGCGTGCTTTCTGCTTGAGGTGCACGCGGGAAGTTTTGAGCTGCTTGCCGTTCTTCATTGCTGTAGTGTTCATTCCTTCCCACTTGTGGCGAAACAACGCACAATAAACACTGAACTACATCTGTGAAGGCACGTTTTGACTTTCGCGTTATATACCGATTACTGAAACAGCGGTTCAGCCATGTATATATATATATATATATATATATACATATATATATATATATATATATATATATATATATATATATATATATATATATATATATATATATATATATATATATATATATACATAAGGTCCGCCCTGTCCAACCGTGACTTAAAAAGCGTCAAGTTACACGTATTCCCATCGCCACCATTGCTCTCTGTCACCTTTTTTTTTTGTATGTGTGTCTGTGTGTGCACGCGCTTCACGGCTATGCTTCTCCATTTGCGGTGTAGCTAGAGCGCAAGGGGAAATTCCTATTTCATTCGCGCTCCCTATCGTGCTTTGTTAATCGATAACACTGGTAAAGTGAATGGCAACGTAGCGCACGTGGTACATAAATGGTATACAAAAATGAATATTCTACTCGATAAAACTTCCCCTGAAGAAAGAAATTTAACGCTTGCAGAATAGCAGCACCTAAGACAAACCTTTATATGTGTGCGATTATTCACGAGCAAGGTGATTAGTGCCCACTGCGCTAAAATGATACACCAATCTTTCAAAAACGCTGAGCGGATACGTTATGAGCTTTAGTTATATAGGTAAATCTAGTTGCGTAAGCATAATCTGCTAAGTCTTACAACAATTTAGCATTCAGGAAGTCTTGAAGAAGCGCTAGTAAATATGGAGCGTTGCACGCGGATCTGCATTGACAAGACCTTGTCCTGACTGTTCGCTAGCCCATTTTCGATGGCTGAAAAAAAATAAACATAATACTTTGTTTTGTTACATTTTTATTTGAACAAATGACCATGGAACTACCACACCCTGCAATCTGCCGCTTAATGAAACACTTTAGCGACACTCATCAAGCCCTAGAAAACGAAGTTTTTTATTATTTTTTAACGTATATTTATGTTGTTAGCTCCATGCTCCTTCAATGTAGAAAATAGCTATATAGGCCGTCAAGTCCCTTCGCCCGGGTTGTATCTCTCTCTGCACGCGCAATATGTTCTGCTTTGAGCGGAAACGCTAACAGCGCCATCGTCACGCTGTCTAAACTTTAACGATAGCTCTCTAAGAAATGAAAAAAAAAAAGATAGGACAGCAGAGCGAGGGACGTCGAGCTTGTGCGAACGGGAGCCGTGCCCTCAGAAAACTGTTTTCGTTTTGATCAACGAAGCGTATACGCCAGCCGAAAAAGAGCAGGAGAGGAGTGGCATGCCGACGGGGCAAACTTTTAATTACCCAGTCAACTGCCGTGCCAGTCGCGTCCGCACCCGCTTAGGCCCAGCCGCAGTGCTATTGTGCGCTAAGCAGGGGACATTCTTATAACGGCGGCCACTTGTCTCAAGAATCCCGTCTAAAGAACCAGGAAACGAGGGGGGGGGGGGCACCCGTATACCATTCACCCAAACCTCACTTCGCCCTCTCAAGTCGAATCGTTAAAATAAAGCACGGCACCTCGCCAGGCCTTCCCGCTCTTTCCAGCTCCCGTCTTTCTGAACGGCACTTCAAACCCTTCAAGCGTCAATTTGCCATAGAGGCGGTCTCCTTTTCTGCCCGGCACTATACTGCTTGCGGGCGCGTCTTTTGTCGGGAAGAGCAGATGTTGCCACAGTAGCCTCCGCAGACTTATCGGCAGCGCGCGTCTTGCCCCTTTGACAATGGGCGTCGTTCTTTCTCAACCCTTCTTTACTGTACACTTAAATGAAAAACAAGCAAAATGAAGAAACTTGCGCGGTACGATAGTGTGTTCTCTGCGAAAAAAATAGCAATTAAAAAATTAACGGTCATAAGCGATGTCACATTAAAAAAAAATCACAGAATATGCGATAATAACTGCCTTTCCCGCTTTCAAATGTCCTCCCAAGGAGCAAAAAAATTGTTTTTATGCCATGATGATGTTTTTTATGGTATGAGGCAAGAACATTGTTTACATTCGTTTCAAAAAATTGTTCTTGTTTGTTGGTTTGCCGCTTCATAGAAACTGTGAGAAACAGAACAGGCTTCTTGAAATATGTGTGGACAGAACGTGAAGCAACACTTATATACGGCGTGATGTCTAGAAGGACGGTGTGCCACTCACCCGACGCATTCTTGCATTTGTTTCTCTACGCAGAAAGTCTTAAAAGTCAATGCCCGGGCTGTCAAAAATAGCTGTGTTTATATTAGTGCACAAAGCTTTTTTTTGTCCATCTCTATCTCTCTCTCCCACACGCACACCCATTCATATACGTGACCATTTTGTTTAGAGTAATTACTGGCCTGCTTGATCGTGGCTTTCTCGCAGACGGCCCTGAGATCGTCGATCAGCCGCCGTCTAAAGTGTCGGCCGACTATGGCGAGCCCGTGCAGCTGGACTGCAAGGCCGACGGCAAGCCGCCCCCTTCCTATTGCTGGACGCGTGTGCGCTCGGGCCGGCTCGAGAGCATGGCCTCCGAGAGCTCGCTCCTGCTGGACCCGGTGTTGTACTCGGATGCCGGCAGCTACCAGTGCACGGCTACAAACCACATGGGTTGGAAAGAGGAGCGGGCCCGCACACGGGACATCCTGCTCACCATCTCAGGTTTCCTTCCTGTTTACACTCTGTTACATTTTCGTGTTTGAGCGTTACTGCAGTTATTCAAACAGACTGTCCTCCGATTGTAGCCCTTCCACGTGGGCCGGCATGTTGGCGAATAGCTTCCTATCTCAATATTTATCTATGGTATCTTCAGTGTTCGATATGAAACAAGAAACTCGTCTGATGCCCTCTACCTTCTCTTCTCGATCTTGTCAACTAAGTTGGGTCACTGGCTATTCGTTCTCAAGGCACGCGTGTTGCGATTTCTTTGGTGGGATTGCTGAATTCAAACAATAATGAACAAACAAGGTTTCAAGGCAATGCCTACATAATCTTTTTTACACAAAACGTTTCTGTCGTACACGTCAAATAACTTTTATGTGTTGTAAGTTTTATATACCTAATGTCACCATCCTTGGTTAAATGCCATTCAAACGCTTCATTCAGAGAGAAAACCTAGGGTGTAGCCACCAAAACTTCATTAAACTTGTCATGCGTTCCTGCATTTTAATGGTCAACAATTTGGCTCAGCTGCTTCTTTAACATAAAATTGCACTTTGCTCTGAGTGATAGGCTTAACAACGTGAAGTATTCTCCTTCCTAAATCATATCGCTTATCCATTAACCTAATATAATTAGCCAAACTATTAATCTTATAACTGCAAAGGAATCTTTCCACACCATTGAATAGATATATAACATTAACAATCTGGAATTAAAATGTAGCATTTGACAGTGCAGTGTGAACAAAAATAGGCTTCATTGAGAACAAAATCTATGCATTCTGAACGAGTGAAAAATAAATTTGAAAACGTTTCTATGTGTCAATTTTGCTGGCACTTCTTGTCGAAAAAATTTTCGTCTTCGAGAAAAATTAGGATGAAGTACTCCAAAATTCTATAGTGTTGACAAAGAAGGCTTTGTTTCAAAAAGGGCACTAAAGAGAAAAACAATTTTTCGTGAGTCAGTAACATACATTTTATATCTCAGTCCCGAAAACACCCCTTTTACCGCGAGACAACGCTAGCTAAGCGAAGAAATGCGTAAGCGAAGAAATGCGTGAAAAGCAAATGCGGATGGAGACACCGCCTTCGAGATTGCCTAACCAAACACCACGTCATTGATTTTGACGGCGTCTAAAGGATCCTATACGCAGTTTCTAATCAGTAAAAGTGAAGTACATCGTCGTCTCTGGGTGCTATAGACCTAACATACGTAGTTTCAACAACTTTAATTGAGGCAACGCCCCGAAAATACGAAAAGTACATTTTGAAACTTTTGACGTGACACGTCGTAATTTCGGTGAGAAATTCAAAAACGAAACTTCAACATTGATATTCTCTGCAAATAATAAACTCATGTTAGTGAAACTTGTGACATTATAGTTCCCGGACTACAATTTATTGATCTAAGCCAAGTTGCTGTTTCCAAGTTTTTTGTGTCCCTTAAAATAGTACATATTCTGGCCTGATTATAATTTATCCAGGGCGGCCTGACGTCAAAGCACTGAACAAAAGCCTGATGGCAATCGTGGGAAAACCGGTCAGGATATCTGTTCTGGTTTGTGCCAACCCACCGCCGACACGAGCTTATTGGATTGTGAGACGCCTGCTGCTCAGTCCCGGGGAAGCGGCTCTCACACATTATGTTGCCCATAACTACAGTGTAAGTACATCTTTCTTTTCTGAACACGATAATGAGGAATCACCCGTTTTTGTCATCATTTTCAAGCTAAAGCAAAATATTCTGAGAACCTGATGGGACTGTTGCGGCTCCCTAGGTGTGTGTGCATGTGTGTGTGTGTGTGTGTGTGTGTGTGTGTGTGTGTGTGTGTGTGTGTGTGTGTGTGTGTGTGTGTGTGTGTGTGTGTGTGTGTGTGTGTGTGTGTGTGTGTGTGTGTGAGTGTGTGTGTGAGTGAGTGAGTGAGTGAGTGAGTGAGTGAGTGAGTGAGTGAGTGAGTGCGCGCGCGCGTGCTTGAGAAAGTGAGTCGCACCACTAGCACGGCATGTCACCACTGCTCCGGTGCGGTGCACGGATACGGGAAATTATCATAGCCCGCAGTTGTAATAAACACGTCCTGCACATCCCATGCGAATGCACGTAGTATTGGACAACGTATTGCACAACGTATTAAAAGGAACGTTCCTCGAATCTTGGCTGTGGCGGCTGCATTTTCAATGTAGGAGAAAATGCTGTTGGCCCGTGTGCTCAGATTTCGGTGCACGTTGAAGAAATCCAGGGGGTCAAAATTTTTGGAGACCCCCACTATGACGCCTTTCATAATCATATGATGGTTTAGGGCGTTAAACCCCACACATCAGTCAATCAATCAATCAATCAATCAATCAAAAGGAATGCTCGAACATTTGACTCTGGCTTGGCTAGCAGCTGGCCATGTCACTGCATTGTAAACAACTCTGGAACACAACTAATTCACTTTCAGGAGTAAATGTGTTGATTTGTCCAATCGGTGAGAGCTCTACTCTGACGTTGCAAAACGCACATGCAGCTTATGGCAGTAAACTAGGCTTTCTTTATTCTTTCGTTACAACTTTTGTGCCAAATCAAGTTGTTGACTGCTGATTGTTGTTGATACAAAAACTGTTCGCGTAGCTGCATCACAGGGAAACTGTCATGCAGAATACTTTGGTGTAAACAAGCAGGCGCAGCTAATTTATAAATTACAACATCAAGAAATTTAATCTGGTAAGCCACCGCCTGAGGATACCAAGATGGAACTGCCGTTACACTCTACTCAATAGAGCATATTTTATTTTCTGGTGAGTTGCAGGAATGTTAGTGCATGTGTATTCAAAATATTTGTGGAGTCACACTTTGTATATAAAGGACCTTTTGCTTCCGTTTGCGTTAATTCATTGTAGTTAGTCGCTCAAAATAACCGACCTTGGCAGTAGCCGAAGGCAGGTTTTGTGCGAGTGGAAAACTGATCCATATAAGATATGGGCCTATGGGCCCTGAATATAATCAGAACTCCTAAGACCGTATTTTAAAGGTACTATATGAGCACTTTATATGTATTCGAAGAGCTACGAGATTTTGGATTTTTTCTGTTATTGCTGTCCCCCGCAAAAAGTGGCTGCCGCTACGTCGCTTCGCGATATGTTTACATTGCGTCGGTTTGACATACGCCAAACATGTCTCTATCATGTCATTGCAACGTCACTGCCCTGAACAATTGTTCACCGATACACTTGTACGGCTATACTTGAAACGGCGCGAACGACCCCGCATGCCCCAACCAACCAACCAATAACACGTGAAATACCGCTTGCATATGAGTGTCTGTTGTGTCACGAAAAGTTATAGGATGGTTGACTAAGCTCCATCGCTTGCACCGTTTTCTTTCTTTCGAACGATGGGAACAGTGACGCGAACGTACCACTCACAGTGTGGCAGATAATAATAATAATAATAATAATAATAATAATAATAATAATAATAATAATAATAATAATAATAATAATAATAATAATAATAATAATAATAATATTAATAATATGTCGGGTTTAACGCCCCAAAACACCACGATATCTTGGGTTTCTGAATATGCACCTAAATTTAAGTACTTGTCCTCAAACGTTTTCCCTTGCATCGAAAATGTAGCCACCGCTGCCTGCATTCGATCCCACGACCTTCAGGTTAGCAGCCGAGCGTCATGATCCTGCTGAAAGGAAGTAATTTAGCATTCCAAAGGCCGTGGTGATTCTATATAGCGGACATGTAAACTTAGCCGCTGTTTCGTATATGTGAGAAACTTTACGTACTGAGATTATTTCCTCTTCGCCTTAACTGTCAGTTTAGGATAACACTGTCAGCACACCTACGCCAACATAACGCCACTGGTCGCACAGTATCCATCATGTGCCGCGATGACTATTGTCATATTACGTGACAGTTGTTAAGCATACAAGCCTGTTAATATCACACGTAAATGAAATGCATAAAGGAAAAGGGTATTAATATCTGCGAGACGGACTTGGAAACTTTATGTGCAAAAAAAAAAGGTCATCAGCTGTACACATTAAGGTAATGCGACATATAAGGTAGACGAGGTATTTTGCTCGTATTTGTATTTCTTATAGCTAAGTGTTGAAATGAATTTTCTGAGGGAACTATATCCGCGTGTTGTGAAACGCACACAAAAAATTCGCCCCGTATCTACATGTTACACTGCAAATGTCGTCGAAAGACGATAGTCTTGCGCCTGGAAAGAGTGCACAAAACATTTATTTGATGGTCTGCGTAAGAAAATCGGTGAATGGTATTGTGGAGGCGCTGCATTAAAGTGCCTCGAGCGTGCAGCGGAGACGAACGTGCGCATCAAGTCACGTCACACGTGAGACATAAGCGCTATCTGGCAGTTATCTTAGAAACGAAGCGGAGGTGATAACGTGTGGAGCGCAAGGCGATGGGTAAATGCCGCCACCACGTCGTCTTAGCAAAGCGTTGGAAAAGCTTGCCTTTTCGTGCAGGCGTTGCATGGTCAGCGCAACGTGATAAACGCTACGGTCCTTAGAATTACTTATGTATGCGTTTTCTGGTAAGAGACACACATACAGAATATTCACGTGTTCTTATGGTTCCTCATATATGCGCAATAACTGCTTTTTAATTAAAAATCGCACAAGTATGAATGCTGAACCTTGAGCAATATTGGCGGGCGCTGCAGATAGGGTTGGCCGTTTGGGGCATCGTCTGGTGCTGTTTAAGGCACCGTTAAGGGCGGACAAACAGACAAATTGTACAGACGGACCAAAATTTTTGCGTCGAAGGTCCCCAAAAAAGACTATCGTATTTAAGATATTAGAAATTAAGAGTCCCTTCTTTTAAGTCATAAGTCGTTTGTGTTGGTATCTTGCAGCAGGTCAGTTTCGCAATAGCAGTAAATATTACTTCGGGGTTTCTTCATCGACATAAAAAATGGACGTATAAACAATCAACGTCAGTATTCCGCAGCTGCTAATGGTAATGTGACATATGGTAATCTATATTATTTTTTAATAATGCTTGTTTGAATGTTGATTAAGATCATGACTGTTCTGTGGTTGTTTTCTTTCATGAAACTATAGCACCTCCATTTTTGGCGTAGCTGAAAAATTGTAGCCAGCTGTGCATTGATTTTACAACTCTTTAACATTTTGATACCGACTATTTTGCCATGCTAAATGCTTGTTTTTACCTTTTCGCTTTTTACAGAGTGCCGACACATCATTTTGCAGAATCACATCTCTGGAGATTAGGTCGGTTCACCCCGAAGACGCCGGGGAAATATTGTTTGTTGCCAGAAACTCGAAAGGCATTGATGATGCTACTATTATCCTCAACGTCACACATCAGGCTGGCTTCTCTTTCACTGAGGAGAACTCTTTCGCAGGTATGACGAGAATGAAGCAGCTTCAACGTTTTCACGTCTCCCAAATGGCGCAGTAACGATATATCGTACAATTAGATGGTATTTTTCTTACTCTACCTGTACTATGTATTTTCTGCAGAATTTTCTTAGTTATTGCTGTTGATCCTTAAAGTATCTTATTCATTCAGAGCACAACTACAATGCTATAGCCAGCTTAAGTGCAACCGACAGTGAGAATATTTGGAAAAACCAATATTACAGTTTTAAACCATCAGGTTATATTTTATAGCTAACGGATATCACTGAAGTGAAAGTATGGTTTGATTACTACCGGTTTGCTACGAGGCTTGTGTGCCAGTGATTGCCGCTTTGGCAGCACAATTGTTAGGCTCGAGGTTTGCTGAGTGTCGCAGATTGAAAATTACTATCATAATGAACTGACGCGCGCTCTTTTCGTGCTTTATGCTTCGCTGCCAGAACACCTGCGCCAATTCGTTCGACCTGACATTCAAGAACCAGTAACGAGGAAAGAGAATGAGAGATTAATTGGCAAAAGAATGTTGCCAAATCAAGGTTCGAACGCGCGTAGACAGCTGTCGACCTTATCAACTTTTTCATAAACTTAAAGCTACCTTTGCTGCAATCGCGCCTGCATGACAGAGAAGCCAGCTAACACGCTGTGAACTGGGTGGTGCGTTACTTGCTCACGCTCCGACGAGGGAAACGCATACATAAGCAACTCGGACCTCACATCCACTTGAAGGACGACAGGTGCCGCGATTAATTGGGTGAATATGCAATGTGTAGAAGCGTTTTTGCGGATTACAAAAATGGTCTACTTGTTGTTTCCGAAGCCCACATCTGTTCCTACAATGTATCGGGGTGCATATGACCCATTCGCATGGTTTCTTTTTTGTTTCGTTTTTGTTTTCACTGTTCCTTATTTTTTCTCTGATGTTCTTTTGTAACTTACTGCACCCAAAATGAGATGTGATTTTTTTTATCTTACTTGCAGAGAAGCTGGAAATTACCTGGATGTTGACAACGTGGTTGAGCGTAGCTGTGGCCTTGTCCGACAGACTAGGACGTGGTGCAAGCTGACACAGATCTTAAAGGTAAGTAGCTCCATAAATGATTTTTGAATCAACAACTGAATGATATCATTCATGAAGTGCCCTACATGTACATCATTCCACATCCAGACAATCATATTCATCTGATTACACTCCCACGTATAGAATCACAAATATCCAGAAACCATACAACTCACATGTTCCTGTACACTCAACCCGCTTTTATAAGGTATAAAATAAAGTTTGGCGGTTAGCAGTTTTATTGTACTTCATTAACCACTTTTCACTCTTTAACCTTGCCAGATATCTTCAATATTTCAATTTACCCGATATATGTTGGGCACAACTTTTATGGCCGAAGTGCGTGCTCATCGAAAACCTTCTCCAAACACGGGAAAAGCTTGTTATTTCAAACTCGGATAATTGAAACTTACAATTATTTCAAACTGACGCCCTGGTTCCTGCACCACCCAGTGTATATCTATTGGAAAAAATCCCGATAATTCAAACGCGTTGTATCGACACCGGTTAATTTGTACTGAATAAAGCCCCTATCATTCATCGTTCCTCAAAGAAGTCGGCTCCCAGTGATTGTAGTATGTTGCGAAACCAAAGAAAACCAAATTCGCTAGAGATACAAACAAAAAACTCAACAGCTGTCTCTCGCAGCAGTTGAGAATCCAGGTACTGCACTGAACTCTTGGGAAAGATTCAAATGATGCTCGTGAAGGTGGGACAGAAAAATCACTTGCAAATGCAAATTACTGATAGCTTTTAGTGTTGATTGCATTAGCTATGTAATATAATAAACGTGTTTGGAGGATGATAGTTTAAGTGTATTTTGGCATTAGGGCTCATTGATCACATGAATGCATTTCGGTGCTTGTTCCTCGCGTATCTCTAACTGATCAATTAACTTCGTTTGCTGTTAGAGCTTCGTGAATTCCTACACGAATACATAGTAGCACCTAATTCATGTTAACGAGAGCAGAGGTGACGTATTTTTGTTTACTCCACGCAGTGTCGCGCATTATCTGTTTATTCTAGTGTCCGCCTGCTTATTTGAACTTCGCTTGATTCGTGCACCTGCGAGTTTACTGCACCTGCATTACTCGTACACCTGCATTATTCGTACACCTGCACTACTGCACCTTCGAGTTTGAAAGAATGAGCTTTCACTGTGGTTTGAGTGCCAGTTTTACGTAAATATGACCACTTCATATTTAGAAAACTCCATTTGACGGAAATACTTGTCATGTAAGTTTATCCCAATAACAGTACGGAAGACAATTTTCCTGAAGGTTTAACAGACACAGTGTACACATAAGTGACTGTCTGTCATATTTGAGGCAGATGTAAGGTCGGCACGGACAAAGATTAACTCAACTGACCGGTGGCTGGAGCGCCATAATTGAGACAAGGGGCGGTGCTGCTCCCAAGTGCCCAACTAGCGAGAGTGTCAAGCACATTCCTTTTTTCAAAGCATAGTTGGCTGGCGAAAAGGTCTTCAACAAATAGCTTTTTCGAGGCAACAGTTCTGGAATTGTTTTTTCAAGCATCTTGTGTGTGGCCATAAAGAAGACAAGAAAGAATGGAAAAAAGCACACGCCCAATGGTGCTGCTGACAAGGAGAACTTTTTTTTTCAACCACCAAGCTGACAAATATACCTTTCTCTGCGCATGACAAATTTTTAACCATAACACACACACACACACACACACACGCACACACACACACACACACACACACACACACACACACACACACACACGCACGCACACACGCGCGCGTGCGCAATAAACCGCGTGATTAGGCTGGAAGTTTTGTATGACGAAATTGAATTCTTAAGGATAGCCGGCAAGAAGACAGTGCGCATGACACGTAGTCTTGTTTTCTCACTCAAAGACGGTGATGTTTTCTTAACACAACTTTCGTCAAATTAGTCTTTCTGTTCAGCTTCGATTACTAATTTAGGTATTTGAGAGTTACACATGCCCAATATAAGAGTCTTATCAGAAGTATGTTGGCGCGTGCATTTATGGAAGTGTAGCAAATGACCGACCAACAAGCTACCATCGTCATTTTCATTTTCAAGCAATCTTATAAAGCCCCACGGGCGAGTAGAGAGCTGTGGGAAAAGTGTGTACGCTGTTAGGAATGGCGTTTCATGGCCGGTGCGAACACGAGCGGGTCGTGCACGAAGCAGTCATCAGGGCAAACATATATGAAAGGAAAACACTTTATCTACAGTACTTACACAGTTCCCATTTCAGCGAACAGGCTCTGGCGCTGTTTAGTGCACCGGATTCAATAATATGGGTCCACCCCCTTCGTTCTTTCCACGCGGTATCCAAAGGCTACCAATTTTGCACTACCGGCAAGTGCGTAATGGTCATGCCTTCGCATTTAGAGGTCAACATTCTGTCGACGACGTAGAGCCTTGACGTAGGTGATCGATAGCTCTGATGGCTCTTTTGAGGACAGAACTTGTCTCACTTGGGTGGGATAATAGGCCGACCTTACGACAAGATATGCACGGCTTCGTCCACAGTGCATTGCAGGTGTGTGCAGTTCTATTGTTTCTCTGGTTCATACCGCCCGGGAATGTTAGTCTCGGTTGTTCAGAAGCGTAGGTAAATGACGACTGGCGTCGGTTATTGGGACCAGCTAGGTAGTGGCATAACGCCGAGTGAGCCAGTGGGCGGGCTGTTCGGACACTCACTGCTCATTTCACCATAGAAGCACGAAACAAGAAGAACACTTCGCCACTCATTGAATGATATCAAATCCTAAACACTGCACATGTCTGAATGCGCCTGCGTGAAACAACCCACGAAATGTGAAAAAAACAATGCGGTCGACCAGTGTACGTATTCGCGAGCGAATGTATGTCGGATGGAGAAGTTGGGCGGTGTGCGAGTTATCTCGTGCCGAGACCTGCATGTAGTCAAGACGTACTATCATGAGTTATCTGAGGTGTTATCTGAGCTGGAACATCGAACTCGTCTTTATTGAAAGATTATTTGTTCACAACTCCATGTGGCGCATTTATTGAAACAGCGGCTTGTGTCGTGCTCCTAACACCAAACTGCAGGAAAGTGCAACAGTATTCAGGAATTTATGTAGATTCTATTTAAATTGGTATTTAAATTGGCAAGTCACGCCTTGCACAAAAAAGAGATTCTGTGCTGATTGTGTAAAAAAGTAAAAACTAGCATACCGGGAAGTTTCTTGATAAAATCTTTTAAGTTTTGGTACCTTGTATGTTTGGTGATAGTGTTGAGCATAAGGGGATTCGTTCTGCGTCGCCGCATTCGAATCTTCTTAAAGCGAGCATTGTGACGTCATGCTAACATGCCCTTGCTTGTCAATAAAGAACTGGCGCACGTAAGCTGAGCAGTAGTTTTTATTTGTGAATTGATCGCCTCTGGAGGCGGAGTATTCGGCGTGGCATTCAATGGTTTACCATAAGCTAATTCCCACTGCAAAGAAATATACATACGGACGTTCTCCACACGTGAATAGTAATTAAGAAAGAACAACTAGATACAGCAATATGATATTGGAGTTGTTCCTTATGTACCGAATAATTCTCAAGGCCTCAAAAATACCGAGAAGCAATATGATGAGAGGTTGTGTTTTTCGCAACAAATAGGCTTAGTCGCATTTGTTTCGTAGTGCAGAAAAGATAGCAAGGACCTGCTGTGAACAAAAAAAAAATGTGTTCAGATGCTTGCAAATTTTTTCGGCAGTTATATAGAAGTTGTTAACCAAATTTCTCTTTCGTGTGTTCACGCGCACATTGACTGAACGTACTGGTCAGTGTATTAACATGCGCCTTAGAAAACATTAAAATTCATTAAATGAATTTTAAGTCACTACATAAATGTTTTAATGAATTAATTTATTCCTAATTCATTATTTCATAAATTGATTATATGTCGGCTTTAGGATGGGCCAACAGCAAGACGACCTGCTTTCGGCAAGCCCCCCCTGCTTGCGAAATTGGAATGACCTTAGTACTCTCGCTATTGACGTGCTCGGGTACACCAGCACCGGATGTCATGAACATGCGGCTTTGGCCGCAGGTCACTTGTGCTAACGTTTTGCCGTTGCTAATCAACATACGTTAACCTCATTCTACAACACATGTTTAACATTCCATTGAACTCATGCTTGCGTTTTATTTCTGTGTTTCAGAGTATTTAAACCACGTGCGAGCACATGAACGTCCCACAGGCACCACATGAGGTGTGCATGTACCTGCCACGAAGACACAGTGTAACAGCTGCGCAGGGAAGAACAATGCCGAACGTTCTTCAGCCAATCGGGTGCCACAAGCGAGTACGTCGTCGCCAACTTACAAGGGCTGAGCGTCCATACACTGGCAGCACAATACCACAGACAAAGTCAATGTTTCTATAAACGTCGTGCCGAGGAGGGATAAAATTGTGATAATCCTCCACACTATATTGTACATGATGGAAATGTTGTGGGTTTTGTGTTGAAAATGTTTATTACCTGTAAAAAAAATGTTGCAAAATAAAGTAGAGGTGATATTCACAATCAATTTCAGTCTTTTTTTTTAAGAGGCAGAATGTGTCTGTTGAGTGACCATTCATGTCGACTGTTATGGCTATTTAAAGAATTATGGCGCAAACTGAAAATCGCAAGAAAGACAAGAATACTGACGGTCCTAAAGGGCCCATTAACGTTCTCCGATATTCTTTAGCATATCAGGTAAACGTAACTATCAAGTAAAATGTATTGAGTTCAACATGCCCTAATAATCAGCATTTTCAAATGTGGTGTACAACTGCAAGCCGCGTGCACGCCAGCAATTTTGCGAAACGATTCATTGTCCTCACCGGGCTTCTCAGCATTCCCAGCTTTGGCTGTGATGTCACCGTTTGCATCTATAGTCATGTCCTCCACACAAAGTAGCCCCGCCGTGGTGGTCTAGTGGCTAAGGTACTCGGCTGCTGACCCGCAGGTCGCGGGGTCAAATCCCGGCTGCGGCGGCTGCATTCCCGATAAAGGCGGAAATGTTGTAGGCCCGTGTGCTCAGATTTGGGTGCACGTCAAAGAACCCCAGGTGGTCCAAATTTCCGGAGCCCTCCACTACGGCGTCTCTCATAATCATATGGTGCTTTCGGGACGTTAAACCCCACATATCAATCAATCATCCACGAAAAGAACTTGCTCGGCATTTCGAAGGTACGCGCTCGCCCGCCGATCTTTCGCTTCATGCGGCGAGAAAAAAAAATTTACGACCAGGAGGAGAGACAAGCGTTCAGACAGAGCGTGTAGAAGAGAAGAGCGAAACGAGCAAGGGCCTCTTTTGCATGATCACACGCATGTAACTCCTATACTATGGTACCAGTTCAGGAAAATTCTCGCGCCTAACTGTTTGTTGAAGGCTCGCGCGCAGCTGCAGTAGCACCGCTAAAGATTTTCTCTGGGTCGTTTACGAGCGATTTAAAAGGCGAATGACCACAAAATACTATCTTCATCGCTTCTCAGGGGGCAGCCACTTTTTTCCGAGGCCTTCAGGCCACGTGGAGCGATCGATCATGACAGCTTCCTGCTTGTCCTAAATGGATGTTTATGCTTTCACTCGTCTCTGACGTAATCAAGCCAGCAGCCACTGTGCTGGTCGCGCGGAAGGGTGATAACACGCCGAGATTGTGTATACTGGCTCTAAACGTGCGTGCTAGAACAAAATATGATGAAAAAGACGGTAGAACACGTTAAAAGCAATGTCTTACGCCACAGCAACTTTTCTGCACAATGAAAACATTGCCCGCTTCCAGTAACTACCGTTTTTCGTGGCTCGCTTGCCCACTGTTCTCGGTGCGGTGTTTCGAAGGTAAGCCATGCGAATTTTCACTGTTTGCCGCGCCATTGGTTCACAAGGATCGCCAGTTCGAATGCAACAGCCAAAAGACTACATCTTTCAGTAGGGTACGCATCTGGACCTGGTCGGTCCGCGGTTACGAGTAAAAAACTGTGCCAGAGTGGCAAGACGTTAAAAGGGCGTAGCGTTTTGGGGGTGTTGGTACTTCATACTGTAATTTTCTAGCGCATGAAAGAACACGGACAGATGGAGACGGAACTGACGCTACTTGCAACAATGTTCATTCCAGAAAAAAAGCAATCATATATACAGGGAACATTACTTTTCAATCATCATGATCGCACTTACTTTGTCAATTCACATATTTTTCGCAGATAAGCTAACTACTTACATGGAAGGACAATCGATGGTTTAGAAGTTCAGGTATCTTTCAGCCTGTCAATAATTACAGCCTCGTTTATTTCGCGGGTCAGCTCACCTCTGCTCGTACCTATACTTTTGAACACTCCTTAAAAATGGACACGGACATTGTACGGGTATTGTCACTTGCACTCTCACTTTAATTACTCCAATGAGTGTTTTTTATCGTGCGCTAAGAAACTACAGTTAAAAGGACACAGACCACGGCGCCGTCGTTGCGTCTTTTCGTCTGCCTGTGGGCACATGTCAAGTGAGGTGATACTGTCACGCTGCGACGAAGCAACGGCCCTGTTCGTGCTTCAAGCCTGACTGCTTTTGCCATCGCTCACTACCTTTCACAGCCCACCCTTCACCCCTCATTCTTCGCCAGGCTGATTATAACAAGGCTGGGGGGTGAGCGCCCGAGAGTGATTCACCTGCAGGAGAATGGACACTTAGTTGAGTTCAGATTATGACCGCCTAGAGTTAAAAGGAAAGCCATTAAACCAGGCGCGAATGAAACGAGAAAATAAAGAAATCACCATAACTCTGTAAATGCAGTCAGTTTCAATGCACAAGCAAATACGTCTTCGAAAAGCACGATAGAGAACTCAACGTTGGACTATCCATATTAGTACATGCGTATAGTACACTGCAAACTTAAATCAGAGGCACACATGTTTGTATTTCTGGCTGAAGTGACCCGGTTCAGTATATTTGCATCAAAGTGCAGTTGATTTGTAACTATGGTTTAGTGACTAATTTTACGCCCTAGAGACTTTTCACGTAATTGATCGAAGCTGTGGGTGAGTCAACCACGTCGAAAGTTCAGTCTCGTCTGCAGTTTACCGCAATCGAATGTGCATGCAATGGCGTTTTTACGTGCAAGTTCGTAAGCGCTGTTAAGCCCGCAGCTTCAACTGATTCGTAAAGCATCGCACTAATACCAAATTATTGGGTAAACTCAATTTTCCCGCTTATGGTAGAGATTAACTTCTGATTATCTTACCTTTGCGTGCACAACTACGCAGTAACCACCACTTTTCAGCGAGGGTTGGTGGACAAAAACACTAGTCAGACATCCAAAGATTTCTTGCTTTTCAGCCATCCTTGCGTAACAGAATTTGTCTGCACCAAGTAGTCCTTTACGTCTCAAGTTTCCACCGTCGGGACGTTTTCAATTCCGAAATTGAAATGCGGGTTCTTCGATCGTCAGAATGAGTGGGTCAATGCACACTGCATAGACCCACTTTGTCTGTGTATTGCTGTTTACATTGGCGTCCAATGTCTCGGCGTACACTCTGCGACCCGAGCACGCATTATCCATGGCTGCATGCAGCTTCACAAATGTCAAATCTCGTACCTCATTATGTGTCTGATGTTCATTGATGCCTTCCTTGCCAAACAGCTTTCCTTTTTCAACAGGGGGCCCGGATCTTCACTACTCTGAACTACAATATTCATGCAGCGTTCTTGCATTATTAATGTGAGCAGGTGGTCTCTGAGCGTTGTTTTATGCCCAGTGACCCCTTCCTCGTCAAACCACTATCCTTTTTCTATGAAGGTTGAGGAAATTTGTTTGCACTCACTACGACGTGACGTCTGGTGGCATTCTTGCATCCGTCATGTTATGTAACAGAAAAGGTGAAGCGGTGACTTCGCGGTCTGATTTCCTTAAAAACTCGTTTCTTCCGTACACTCCTCGTGGCTTGCTTCGATTTCTACAGCCTGACCCTGTTTTTTTTTTTTTTTTTGAAGGTCGGTTTGCGCTTTCAGGCCTGTAGTTCAGCTTAGCGCCTCGAAAGTTGACGCAACGTCACTTTTTAGCCATATTCACATGCTTGACTTTACTACTCTCTTTTAATTTGACCTTAGCACATTGTCCACGTAATCTTTTGCTCTCAGAACGGCTCGCAATGCTGGCAGCCTCAACCACTTCACTCGCATGTACGTAACACTCATTTTTCTCGCTTTTGACGTGATTTCTTCCTCTCGGAATGGCTATAGGGCCCACATCATTCATAATCTTCTAAGTACGGAACTCTTCAATTTACCACGCTTTCGACGCAGTCTTCTGCCCTCGGCATGACTCGCATTGCACAGAGCCTCATTACCCGCACTCCGCTGTACAGAACTCTCTATTGGTGGAGTCGAAGCTCCAAACGGCTGAACTGAGCTGTTCTTCCATTCATCACCAGTTATGTCTGTGACTGACATCTGCGATGCTTCCTCTGAAAAGTGTCTTCAATTAGTGAATTTTCGTCACTATCAGACATGAACTTTTCTTCTTGGCCTTCACATTCGGCCTTTCAAATGCAGAAAATGTACTGCATTGACTCACCTGCGGGTGCTCTAAGGCTACCAACGCCTCACTGACCCACAACGAGTTTGCCAAAGTTGCTCTATCTAACGAGGATTGGGCATTGTTCTTCTGCCTTTCAAAATCAGCCGAATCTACAGCACCAATATGAAACAACAATGCACCCCTACCCTTAGCAACTGACGCTTCCTCATTCTCGAGGCATCCTTCTCCTTGACCTTCGCAGCCAGCCTCCTGCTATGAAAGGCTTCAACGTTTTGCTCTTTTCGATGGGTTTCCGCCTCTCGGTTATTGTGGCGTACGTCATCCTTTATTTCCTTGCGACTTACCATAAAGTAGCGACACAGCAGCATGCTTGGAAAGCGGGCAACACGTGATGCTAAATCAACTTGTGCAGTGCAATGTGCAGGCCTGTCTCTGGACGACAAGAATCTTGCAGGAAAATCAGTGAAACAGTGCCATTTATCATCACTCATCGTAATTTTATTGCATATTTGCCACATGACAAAATTTTACACTCATTTACAGAATAGTAGCATTGGGTTCGCAACATTAGGTGACTAGTCAAAGTATACAGGGGACTGAGAACTAAACTATACAAGTAATTCACAACATAAGGCATGGAAAACGAGAATGGGGTACATACATTCAAGGCATATAAATAACGGCTCACAGTCCTTCACTGACACCTAAGGTTGCATAAAAATATTTACACACTTTTAATCTCAGTTACATACCAAAAAGTTCAGAGAGAACAACGTCCTCATGAAGTCGAACTTAATATACATAGACGTACAGTGACACACCGGGAAGCGTGAATGCGAGCAGCAGTGTGATGTGAGTGCGACATTTTGTGATGTTGTTTTGAATCAGAGCGTGGTGATCTTGAATAGCTATTGAAGTTTCATTGACCTGTTCGCGTGAATGTGCGGATAGCCCCACATTGCACTGTATTCGATAAGAAGTTGCGTGAAATAAAAAAAAATTGTGAAGTCGCAGATTCAAAGATCTTTGCAAACATGCTGCTCGGGGTTCTGCCAAGTGTTCAAAAACTAGATACGCTATGATGACAGGGCGTTGCACCGGGATTGTTAGCATTCCTTGATGACGTGCACAGCGCAAAACCCGGCAAAGAACGGAAAGTGTACCGGCGCATTCAAACACTTGTTACTGTTCAGTTAGCTTTGCCGCTCCAGTGCTGTGCACATCGTCCCCAGGATACCTGCCTATTCCAACTTGTTCAAAAACATTGTTGGAGTAAAATGCACATAATATACTTCCTGAAATACGTTAAGCACTTTGGCAGTACTGTAAGGCTATTATATTGAATTGCTATCGTTAATCACCACATTAAAGATGTTGCTACCAGGATCGTCCTTCAAACGTAAGTCTCTCAGCATTCATTAATGCTAAATCTATGTATACCTTTGGATGTTTTAAAAACGAAAAACCATTCAGACGTTTTTTTCCTTGTTACACTAGTGAAATTTCACTATCTTACAGAAGGTGCTTTATGGGGCTGAAACGAAGCACGCTACCAGGAAGCGTGTGCGAATGCGACCCAGATAGACACAGCACAACCTGAACTGTGACGCAGTTCGAGACTAGGCTTCACGAAACAATCTCAGACGCATGGCGTAGACAGACCTTGACTTATTCCGCGTCAAAATATCCGGAAGCAGTGTCTTTCTCGGTCCTATCATATCTCGAGTCTCAAGGATGCATATGACATCACGCGCCCGTGTCGTATGTGCAGCTGCATTTACAGCAGTTTCCTAGCAAAACGCAGGCCTTTTCTTCACGAATTGATGTACTTGTTGAGCCAGGGCTTGTATTCAGACACTCTTGTGTAAAGGCCGGGGAGCAAGGGTCGCGCGCAGCCGAATCCTGCGGAGATGACGCCAATGATGACGTACTTGGAGCCATCGAAGAACATTAGGGGGCCGCCGGAGTCACCCTGCAGAGCGGAAAGCAGAAGTTGACAGAAGTTTGCAAAGAGCAAAACCTAAAAGGTACATAAATGTACTGAACGCTTGTTCCGCGAAATAAGCTTCCAAAGATTAAGTTCAGGTGCGTCAACTAAGTCATCTTAATTGCAAACGAACCCGCCATGGTGGTCTAGTGGCTAAGGCACTGACCCAAAGGTCACGTGATCAAATCCGGGCCGCGTTTTTGATGTAGGCGAAATTGCTCGAGACTTGTGTGCTTAGATTAAGGTGCACTTCACAGAACCACAGGTGGTTGAAATTTCGGAAGCCGTCCACTACGGCGTCTTGCATAATCATATAGTGGTTTTGGACTGTTGAACCCCAACGATTAGTAATATTATCAATGGCAGACGTAAGCATCTTGTTTTGAGAATTCACCCTTTTTGGAATTACGTTCGCCGCCCCCCCCCCCCCCTTACACACACAAAAACAGAAATGCAGCGCCACATGATTACAACAGCCTACAAACGGCCTGCGAAGAAAAAAAAAAACTGGTCATGCATTCTCGTGCTTGGTGACGCTACTTACACATAAATAGTTAGGATCACATTACAATTATATGGACACTTGGCATCTTTTATTCGACAAAAAAAGGAAAGAAACCAAATCAATCTAGAATGACATCCTCATGGTTGGTGTAACTTATATACTCCACTGAGTTTTCGTCTTGTCAAACTCTTTTTGATACTGACCTTGTTTTTTTTTTTTTAATTCTCTGAAAGCTAGGCAGTCGGAGTGTTCTGGCCTCTATGCTTGTGCAAACGAGGGTCATCCCTTCAGCGGTAGCCCTAGCTACCCATTGTTAAACCAAAACCAGTTTAGAATTAATATTAATCAGCATTAGTTTACTATTTCAACCCCCAAAACAGTCACAATTGTGTTTGACGTCGTAGTTCAATGACATCAAACAGAACTAGTTCAGTAACGACATCATTTGCCGTGTGTAAGCATCTATTTTTCCTCCAATCGCAACACAACCAGGTGAGTCACCTCAAGTCCACGAATAGCCCGCGAGCACAATCTATAAATATACAACGGAGATAGATGCAGCCAAGTTGAGTCTCATTTTCAGTGCCGAACCCCCTCGTTTCTGTGTTCGAGTCATTGAGTACGAGCGCCGTGACTCAGTGAGAAAACGCGCGGGTACGTCAGCACTGCACAACAATGATCTCACCATGGGGTTACCCCAATCGCGGCCTGGGAGCCGACAAAAAGACCTGTGGTTATCTTACCTGGCAGGCGTCTTTCTTTCCTTCTTTGAAGCCGGCGCATAGTTGTGTGTCTTGGAGGTGCACCAGCTTGCCCGACTGGGCGTACCAGCGATTGCACTCTTCGTTTGGAACGATGGGCACGGTCACCTTCTGCAGAATGTCTTTCCTCACCCCGGCGAAGCCGTCCCCCGAGGAATCTAACGTAGAGGGAATGGAGCTTCAGTACAACTTGCACGCAACACGTGAAATGATGACGGGGGACAGAGTATAAACCCGGTTTCAAGCAATACATACTCGACGAGTGGCGACGCTTGCAATGGCTACAGGAACGCTAATGCCTTTCTGTGTTTACCCCTTGCTTGTACTTTAATGTGGTTCGGGGAATGCCGCTCTGCTCGGAATGTTTTCGCCCGGTACGTCCCATTACTGACCGCAGGGCTGGCATTTTTCGGCTAAGTCTCGCCTCTCGAAATGCCTGTTTTTTCCTGCCTTTGGTGAGTAGCGTTTGTAAGAGCGGGCATTGTACCTTACAATGTTGCCATACACCTCACGTTGGGAATCAGTTTGAGAACAAGAATACTTAACCTCGTTTTTACTGTAAACAGGTTCGTCTATCGATATACAAACCACTCGTGCTTAGAGCTTGTTCCTTTCTGTGGTGCCGTGCAGAATTATCAGAGTGGTATGACTTTTCAAGCAAACTTAGTGTATCTGTTTTTTTATTCAACTTTACGACGAATGAAAATTACCTGGATGTACAGTTCAGGACAATACAACATGTTCTATTGAAATCTATGTCAGTCAATCTCGGACGAAATCAATTTACAAAAAGCAGCAACTAAGGTCAAGCCGCATTAAACAGCAGGATCAAGAACAAGGATGTAATAACGTAGAAGAAAAATTCCCCAAGACACAAAGAAAAATCTGTCAAGTCTTTGCATACAACAATGAATGATTCGGAATCCTAGCTTGCCCTTCCCAGGTACCGGATATGTGAAGTCTGAACTTGAGTACTTTGTTGTAGCCAGAAATTGAGAGTCAATCAAATTCCACAGTCTCCCACCCCTTTAAAAATCTAGAAAGAACTTGATTCCGCAATAGAACACGTGAAATCCTTACGTACAGCTTCGAAACCACGCATTCGCACTAACACACGTAAGAGTCTTCTTTGTAATATGCATTTTTTGATTCACGCTTTATTTGCAATACTTCTCAGTGGAGAGGAAGCTCGTTATGAATACCAAACTCATCTATTCAGTGGGCAAACCCTACAATGAAACGTCGTTGTTCGTTAGCAATCTGTTTAAGTAACAAGAATTCAAGGCGTACCTTTGTCAACGTCCTTTATGTTGCCCCAGCCGGCGACGGTAGCTGATTTTCCGAGGAGCTCTAGAGGCCCTTCCGGGAGGCAGATGGGAATGACGTAGCGGTTGAACTTGACATCCTGAGCGAGCTCTAACAGGGCGACGTCGTTGTTGTATCGCTTGGGTTGCGAATACATCGGATGGATGATGTAGCGCACCAGCCGGATATCCTGTGGTTCGTGGTCTTCCTCTGTCTTCCCGATGCTGTACTCGCCCAGTCGAACGCTGAATGATCGCGGTGGTTTACTAAGGAAAGAGCAAGACAAAACAGAGAGGGTCAAAGAAATTTCAGCTAGACATTCAGCGCATGAATAAAAAGCCGCATTCATGCAATGATATTGTGTCAATGACGTCTGCCTAGTCTGAGTGTTATATTGGTTATGTGGATGTTTTTTTAAGGCATTCAGTAGAGCTTGCAGTTGAACTTGAAACAAGAAAATAAACCATCTAACAATATTTTCTAATGCATAAAACGGAAAGAACAATAGCTTTTGTGATTACCAAGCATCTTCATCTGTATGCTGTTAAGTCAGTAAATTTCCTCCGAGTAATACAAAAAAAAATCGGGTTACCTGCGAAGGCAGTGAGCGGCCGTAATAATCCAGCGCTTGTTCAGGATTGCTCCGCCACAAAAATGCTGGCCATAAAGACGCAGCGACGCCTGTGCGCAAAAAAAAGAAAAGAAAAAGAGCAATAAATAAACCAGCCGGCTTTGTAACATTACACTAAAAACCAAAACATCCAAAATTATTCTATGACAAGACAACTGGCTTATGCATACGCATCTACGCCCTGTTTCCGTTAAGCTCGTTATATCACTGAACTGTTCGGAGATAACCAGCTAAAACAGCGTGAGTAATAAATCACCGTGGCACGTGAAAGTTTTTGTAAATATGAAGCCAGTCGTTAAGCATCGTCTTAGGCACAGAACGCATCGTGTTAGTATTCGCAAAGGCTGGCGTTCTCGGTACAGAAACAATACGAATGATAGTAAATGTAAGTTACAAATGCACTGGAGTAACAATGCTCAGGTGGATATCTACATTTGTGGAGCTTGAATGTAGGTTTTCTTTCGAGATAGTGAAGGTATTGAGGCGGTGATTTATGATTATGGTGACAACATGGTTTCTTAAAGCCAATGGCGTTTTTTTTTTTTTTTTGCATAGTGTAGACATTTCCGAGACATATCCTTTTAAACAAGAAACTTTCTGAGGCACACCGAGGTATAAGCAATTGAGCTGTCATATTTTACTGGGGCGAACTGAATGAAAAGGTTTTGACTTGCAATGCGCTGTGTGGGCACTGATGTTTACTTTTTTGTTTTGTTTTGTTTAAGTAGATGTGTGGACCTACCACCCAAGGAAACTCGCCGTCGTAAGCATCTTGTCCACCTACGATTCTCCCGTCCCGTATCATCTGCCTGCCGCATTGGTAACTTCTTTGTTTTCCTGCAAAAAAAAAGGGGAAAAAATAGGGCTATGATGATCTCAGTCCAGCCTTATGAATTTCCTACGTTCCAATAGTGTCCTTGTTTCTGCGCAAACTTTTGCCCTTGAAGCAAACACCTAATTACCGGAAGGGTTAGTCCCCCTCGGCTGTACAGGGACGGTGTGTTTTCATCGAGTGACCATGGCTGTAGTTACAGTACAATGCTCAACAGGTTCAACCTCGGTCGTGGTGGTCCCATTATGATGGAGGTGAAAATCTAGAAGTTTGCGTACCGTGAAATGTCACTGTACGCGATGTCTTCGAAATTTCCGGAGCCCTACTATGGCATGCCTCCTAATTGTAGCTTGGTTTTGGCTCGTGAAACACCAGATGATGTATAAAATTAAGGCGAGAGCTTCCTCATTAACCGCAAAAAAATAAGCGGCGTAGACTTCAGTGACGCAAAAATTTATCATCGCCCAACGACGTCATCACATGACGTCACCGCCATGTCAGAACTTGCATTTGTGACGTCATCATGAGACCGTCGTTTGGTGAAATGACAGCTCATCACGGAGGCAGCGGAAAACAATATGGGCGCATAGAGCTTACAATGCCTCAGGCATTAAAGTACCTTGTTAAGTGCAGAAAACTTTCGGAGAGGGGCGTGAGAAAATCGGTACGTGGACAGAGAAGAAATGAATTGTAGAAGTCGCAAGGCCTCCAGTTCTGGAAGTGATGCAACGCTATGTTATCCGCAGAAAGCCTCCAGGGGGTGTCGTGGGCATACCGAAGCATATTGAGTCAATACAACGATTGACAAGAAAAATAAGCTTGCTTTCTTTTTTGAGCCATTCATTATGCGATTGCATACTGCACCATGGGGGCTTTTATTTCCCGGAGGGATAAAGGCAGCGGCCAACTCTTTCACACTACGTGGTGGTAGAATAAGGATGAGTTGCCAGGGTGGAGCTCCAAGATTAGCCTAAAAGCACACTCGGACGACAATACAAGGGATTTGGCATTAAGCTCAAACATTTTGTGGCGGGAAGAATTACCGGATATCAGTGACAAAAAAAATGACTTCAGCGTAACTATCTTGACGTTGAAGACAAAATAGGAAAGGAAGTATCTTATGATTATTCAGTAGGGCATGCCTTATTGTTTGACACGAGGTCCATCTGTTCTAAAACGTATAGTTTTGAAAGCAAAGTATGCATCTACTTGCGCAGGTAAGCTGGTGGTGTTTAGAAGAAGGCGGCGCCTAATTTCTTTAGCCCGGTTGAGAGCATGGCGCAGCGCCTACAGGTAAGCTGAAGAATGCGAGAATATGTGTACTTTCGTATTAGCCTTCAGGTTCGCTACACCTTCTGTAAGACCCATCCCTCCCTCTGTTTTTTTCTCTCTCTTCTCTCTGTGGGCTCAGGCGTGAAATAGGCGAGTCTTCCTGACCTCGCTGTAACAACCTTGTCAAATTGCTTCTTTTGTGTACTTCCCTTGAACCCTTTTGTTAGTCATACTGCTTTCTATTTTATTGAGTACTCAAACAAACTGTTGAAGGTGAGATAACTTGTGGGGACGCACATAGATCCATTTAATGTTAACAATATAACGTGTAGCATATTTAAAATCTCACTTTAAGCACGTGTCGCCCTAGGAATATTTGATGAACGCTACGATTATCTTCTTTGTAACGGGGTGGGAGGATGTGTGCCACCAGGCATGACAGAAAAAAAATGCCTTTTTTTACTATATGTTGGCCTAACACCTTGTGTACTTCCTTCCATTTAATCGTTATTAATGTAGCTCTTCGCTCAAAACTGCGTGCAAAATGTCCCACTTCTCCCCGTCGACACACAAAAGGCCGCCTGCAACATTCTTTCCTAAAAATAGAGCGGACACCTGCTTTATGGATGTGCACTGGAGTACAAAATCGGACGTCCTCGCCTCGGCAATAATTTTTTTTTTTTTTTGAGGGAGGGGAGGTCACGCACGCCGAAGGGGGTTGTGAACTCGGTGCTCATGTTCATTATTTTTAATTATGTGGGGCTGCATTAGGACAAACTCAAAGACGATGAAAGACAAAATACGCAGCACATGTCCTGTCTTTTCTCGTTCTTGTATACGTCCTAACGCTGCCCAATACAATTCACTATGAACCACAACCAACTTGCCCCCCCCCCCCTTTTCCGTTATTCTGCACGCATTTTGTGCACCGACGTAGCCCAGCTGTGTATACGTGAAGGCTACCTGAGGTGCCACCTGCAAATAACTAAACTAGGTTCCCAGCCCCAATGACTAAGCCCTTATTTACTTATTCCAACAAAAAAACAATACCATCAGATGATGATAACACCAATACATATTGTTCTCTCCTGGTGGCGGATTACAGCACAACGCCGTTTTTGTGGCCTCCGCGACTAGCTACGGCAATGCGACGCAGCCAATCGTGGAGGCCACGCAATTTAACTGAGTTTATTTCTTTATCGTATATAAAGTATTTTTCGTAAACTTACAGGCAAGATTCGTAAAATCGTAAGCGCGATCGAAATTCGTACGTTTTACGGGAAAATCGGAGGAGTTGGCATGTATGAACGTAACGAATTTGTGTAATTATTCTTTGATTTCTTCGAGGGGGCACATCAATGCTTGGTAGCACTGCCCCAGCGTCATTTGGGGAAAAGGACTGAAAGAAGAAAGCGCGAAAAGTGTGCGCCCACCGTCGACGGTGCCGATGCCTCGAGACAGCTGCACAAGGGGACGATAGTTATAGCGCGAGAACAGAACGACGACAAAGAGACAAGAAGGACACGAACAGAACACGTCGTTCTGTTCTCGTGCTATAACTATCGTCATGTCATACCAACTAGCCCAAGCTGCCACGCTTCGCTACGGCTGCAGAAAATTTCACCCTCCCGTTCCCCCAAGAAACACCTCGTGCATTCGTGAAGTGCTTCTTCCCTTTCGGAGAAACCATTGTTCAGAACAAGCACCAACCGAACCCCTCAGGTTGTGCACTGAGGCTTGCCCTCTGCTGGAGTTCAGTAGCAGCTGATTCTAGGATGGGCGGTGTTGAGGTAGAACACTGTGTTCTTCGGCCGAATTCATAGAAAAGGAAGTTTCTCAAGGCCGTCACGCTAGATTTTGCAAGTCACCCATCATGATTCGTAGAACTAAGCAGACTAGTATGTCACGTGGCACTGCATAAAAGCTTTTTTCGGCTACGTTCCAAAATGTTGGACGGGCAATGACACGTGCAGGCCCATTGTCAGGCGCTTTGCCTTGTGCGCGTAAAATATTCGCTGACAAATCCGTCACGCACTCTGTGCTCAACCCAGCGAAACTGAGAGCCAAAGCAGGTGAGCTTGGCGCGTGAGAAGTAACCAGTTTAGCCAGGCTGAAACCTGTAAGACCGTTTTAAGGTAAACCTGTTTCGTTACAACCGAGGGGTGAGTCTGGGCACGTGAACCACAATGGTGGGGATAGTGTGCAGCCCTGTATGCCTCCCCGTATTCTTCGCGAACACAAGATATATTGGCGACGAAGCATAACCAATGAACATTTTATACTACTGGAGCGTCATGTTCGCACCATTTAAATAATATTGAATAGTTCATTTTACTACTAATTATTCAATTACAATGTGACGATAGGCGTAATAAAGAAAGCGAAAGAAAAAGAAAACAATCACATGAGTGCCAAAATTTAAGGTAGTGTCTATATTACCGGCAGCCGGTAGAGTATATCGACCAACCGGGTACCGGCAGTTTGGAGGGTTTCAAGTGACGTTCTCTGGGGAGTGTGCCGAGACTCATCTGGTGCTGCCGAGGCTAGAGGAATACCGCGACCTAGGCGTGATATTGTCCACCTTAGAGATGCTCGTCTGCGAGCTAGCTCTGGGGTGGATAATCTAGCCGCAATCTGCCTGGGAAATGCCTGTGGGGCGTGTTACGTTAGGTTGGGTAAGGGAAGCTCAGGTCCTTGACTACCCTTGACAATGTTGCGGAATGTCGGAGAGTAAAAATAGCTAAATGGCGGCTTAAAGCTAAACATTAAGGTAAAAAACAGCAATACAGGTACACCAGAAATGTGCGGCAGATAAGTCACATGGTTATGGGCAGCCAATAAAGGAAAACTGCCGATACCTTGTTTCCCTGGATAATGTACCGGTTGCTGGCGCGGCCAAATTTAATAGGTACGAACACCGAGCATCCAGTGTCAAGGGAAACAATGCCACCCGGTGAGCTTTATGAGCCGTGAACGGCACTATGCCTTTTTGTCATTTACTTCAGGTGCACTTTCCAGCTGAGTGATCGCAATGCGGCAGTGAATCAGTGGGAAGTGAAGCAGACACAGTTCGGATGAATAAGGAAGTCGGATATAGCTTGATGTTGTCGCTACAGCATGCATCAGTAATGCTAAGCAAGGGCGGGGGCACAAATGACAAAAAAAAAGGTGGTAGGTACCCAGGAAGCACAAGCCATCGACAGGAAAAGGTGTCGTTAATTCAAGTTGTTTACATACAATAGAATAATCAGTAAAACAAGCGATTCTGTGTATACATCGCCTGTAATGACTAGGTAGAAACCGAACAAAGAAAAGGGTTTGAAAGGGTACCTAGGAGCAGGCGGCAACAGAGTCATGAATCCTGAAATATTTCCGTAGCTAAAACCAGGTATATTTGTCGAAAGAGTCGGTAGTAAATTTGTAAATACATAATCAGGTGAATAAAAAGAACAATGCACAAAGCAGAAAAGCTCAAGTAAGTCGTATTTATGAGTTACGCGTAACGAAGTAAACAATTGTCAATAAACCGATGCGACACACGAAGGGTGATTTTCCGAACAAGTGCTTCGGGCTAGCTACACCTTTTCTTAAGTCCCAAACTTGCTAAATTCTCGCCCCAACCGGAGGTCGCGAAATCAACAATGAAAATGAACCCACCTATAGCAGCAGCGGATGACGTAAGCGGGTGGGAAAGAAGCCACGCCGTCAATACCACCAGCAGGTCGTGATGCACCGGGTTGGCCATGTGTGTACTCCCGATACCTTCGTGCGCCTTCACGGTCCGCGTACTTCCGACGTCCGATTTCCTGACGACCACGCGAGTCGACCAACACAAGCGCTGATAGTGACGCGATGGACGTCTGCGCGCCGCGTCTGGTCAGGCGAGTGGTCGCGTGACGAATAGGGTGCGCTGCGGACCTTGGACAAAAGAAGAAAAAAAGTGAACGTGACGAGGGAAAAACTGGGGGGCCCCCGCGTTTAGTTACGGCCGCTTGTCATCGGACGCGCGCTCAGTCGGATGGAAGATCATCGTCAGAAGGAGGATTGGGAGGGGGAGAGAGTGAGCGAGAAAGAAGGGATCGGGAAAGGGTGTGGCGGGGGCTACGTCCCAGTGACCCCGATTTCGCCCGAACTTTTCGCTACTCTCACCTACGTATCGCTTCTGCGAAGGGAATGTACTCTTCTCCGGGGGTTGAAGTCAATAGCGAATACTGCGTACACATCAGCCAGTGGAAAGGCGAGGAGATAAGAAAGGAACAGACTTGTGAGCGGGGCTTTTCCTCAGCGCCGGTGAAAGTTGTTTTCAGAGTTAGAAAAGGTCAAGCTGGAGGTTTTTTTTTTTTTTTTTTTACATTCCTTTCCTTTACTGGCTAAGTGAAAGGAAAGCGTGTACGTTTCGCTAGCGGCGTGCTAATGCGACATAGCTTCCCATCTTTTTTTTTTCTTTTTTTCCCTTATGTGAGTGCTAGGCTGTCATTACAACCACCCGTTAGAAAGCGAACAGCAGGAAATCATCGTCATTAAGTAGGAAAAAAACGTGTGCCCGCTGAGAAGAGTTGCTTTCCTAAAGCAATATATCAGTTTGCTTGTAATACTAGCTGACAGGTAGGTGCTCGTTGTCCGCATAGACGAATTTGAGGGATTGCCTTTCCTGTTCAACATTTCTTACATCTTTACCTATGTGTTCTTTTTCTATTGTTGTCGTAACTAAACGCCAAAACCTGTCGCACCACTTTCTTCGAATGAAGGAAAGAAGGCAACTATGAAACTTTGGAAGAACTGATGGGCGATAAGGCCATATAAGGAATGTTTTTGAGTACTTACGATATAAATGCGAAGAAAGCAAATGATACGGAAATATTACTTGCCGTCGACAGAAACCAAACCTGCAAGCTTGGGCTGCAAGGTTTAGTTCAATTTTCAGTAATAACACGCCCTATACTATTCTTTGAATTGACTGTTACTTTAAATATTACAGTTTCTTAGAAGTTACTTTCTCGGTCAGAACTTTTACGGTTTGAGATGTTTGTGCAATTATATGCTCATTATTCTTTACATATATTTTATAACATTTTGATTTTTTAGAATTATGTCCACATCTTCGGGAAACACGATGACGTATGCGACTTCGTTCTTCAACCTTGGAGATGGGTTACTTGAATATTGCAAAAGGTGCATGGACGTTTTTTTCTATAGTTATTTATTTTTTGTGACGTGAGCACTACAAGGATTGTAGGGCGGTCGTTTAATGATGCGCATAGACTTAATATTTGTTTTCACAATGTCCATCCAACATTGCATGCCACCTACACTCTTCTGTAATGTAATACTTCTCGTTGATTCAATTGACTCGCGTTGACACATTGTCGATAATCTCGCCGGTGGGGCTCAAACAGTGAACTATAGCTAAGGAGGCAGGGCTTCCACACATTCGTGCTGCTCCTCAAGTAGTACGGCAGCTTGGGACAGGTTTCCGTATCGCTAACTTTTATGGTTAACGCATTTAGAATGTAATGATTACGAGAAACATTGCGATGGTTCGGTGAAGACTTTAGTGCTATTCTAAGAGCATATTTTTCTTGAAGAAATAAAGAGCGCCTTTGCGGCCGCAGACTGACCCACAAGGTTATAGACGCCATGTTGACTTGGGAATACGAGTTGCTGAAAAAGGTAGTGCTGTTTAAGTAAAGTAAAACATTTTTTTTATAGTCAACAATGTCTGTATTTTACCCATGACTTCCCGCAACAGTTCAACTGTCATAACGAATAAAGCAACATTTATTTCAGCAAAACATAATGCGATAGTACTATTTCTTCACGCGGTAGCAGGCATGCACTTCGGTTCTGAAACTTCCACAGTGCTGTCAAGAAAACTTGTCATGGAGTGTTCCCGACTGGGTCATATAGCCAATGTACCACATGTGACCCCGGTTTAAAAAAAACAAAAAAGGGGGGTAAGTAGTCGGACATTACGAGCAAGTTAGAATCATTAGAATAGAAAAATAAAAAACGGAGGAAATCTGCAGAGCTATTCACAGACCTCCAATGACGAATGCACCGTTGCCAAAAAGAACTCACCGTTGCTAAGCTTTTGTACAAAGGAGCGGTTCAAGAGCAGGTTTGAACAAACGTTCCGCACACTAGCCTGCTGTCGACATCTTTTTTGTCACCCAAGAATGAGAAAGCCACAAGGGACACTTTGCAAAGCAGTGAGCGCACCTATTGCCTACGCTTTAAAAAGACCTGTAAAAGTTGGCTTTCCCGCAGCAACTTTTTCAAACCAGAATTATCGTTCCGAGAATGCTTTTTCTAGCTCCAAGCACGATCCCCCTTCCACATTCCAGTGAAGGTGCGGAAGCACCACAAAGGCTATTCAAAGTTCACTGCAGGAATATCACGCCTCATTGTGTGTTCACCCTGTGCGACAATAAAACAGGAGAAACGAAGTAAAGAAAATGCACTGGTTAACGGTGAATGAGGAAAGAGAAAACAGGTTGCCATCTATTTTGTGGAGGAAACAAGTTTTTTTGGCAATGAAGGGAAGGTAACGGAACCAAAGCGAACGTGTGCCACCACAGAAGAATATAGTCTCACAAATGCTTCTCTGTTTCCCTCGAGAAGCTAATAAAAAAAAACATTATTTTGTACAGAATGCTGTTCATAACTAGATGCTTCATGAACCCAGGAGATATTAATACTTGTATTGCCGGATGAAGTGTCATCTCGCGGTTTTGCGCGCCTGAAAACGTCGCACGCTTTACCTGCACAAAATGGCAGGTAAAAATGGCGTCACAGTCCCAGTCAAAATGACGTATTTGTCTTTAGGCGTGTGCTCGTCGCCCTCCAGCTATTTCGACGACTCGCCAAAAAAGCTTGTGTCGAGTTTCGCTCACAAATAGCTGTGTAAGCAGGCGTAGCAAATTATATGCAGTGGTAATATTCGAACACGGCTGGCATTCGAAAAGTGAGTCTGAGCCGGACTCCTTACCGGAAGGCGACATGTGCTGTAGTTCCTCGCCCGTAGCTCTCCCTTCACGGTCACAGAAAGTTGTCCCCGAGTTTTTTTTTTTTTTTTTAATATCTGATTGGTTGAATACAAACTTGCTCGCGCATGCGCACTAACAACTTTGCAATATACATAACACGAAGAGCTTCTGGGTTTTAAAAGAACATCTGACTAATGGGCGTCACTTCGTTGCTTCGGAGAAATGCTGATCACTCCACGTGGCCAGAAGAAATACACCAGCGAAATAACCACGTGAATGATTGCTATATAGGAATAGGAATCGCGCACAAAATCATTCTCTCATACCCAACGGCATCCATCGTCATTCATCGACATTCACTCGGAGCGTTCCAAATTTCTAATAATATCGCTTCAGTACGGTTTGTCAGAAAAGGGTGACAATAGAGCATCGCTTTTTTCTTTTAGTATTAAATTTGGTTTAGTTACTAAGCAGAGACATGTTCGAACTTCGAATACTGAATTATTCGCAATATTCGCCTTCAGACGATATGTCAAAATGTTCCATGTTTAAATATTTTCTCATATGATGTTGTGTTATGTTTGAATGGCTGAGCGATGATGTTTACTCTACAAAATGTACGTTTGACGTTGAAAATGTTTTCAGACCACTGATACTTCTAAATTTTACTAGAGGTCACATAATTGACGAAATCTTCATTTTGGCTCATATATTGAAACACAATACCCATGTGTTGCTCCTAAAAACTTTGTACCTTAATCGAAAGCAAATGAGTAGCCGTTCTTATGAGTCAAATATTTTCATTCGAATTTTAGTTTTAAGAAAAAAAATAATTTTTGAAGGTCTTTTGCCTTCTCATTTAGTCAGTCATACGACAGCTTCCTCGTTGTGTACATCATTGCCATGTTCACGCATCAAAAACAATGTTTTACGTTTTAGAAACGTTTGCGCTTTTTATAACTAATTTTGCAGCTCTTCACGAAAAATGATTGCACAGCACTCACTCAGCACTTGCCCTCACTTTCAAAAGAGCTGCCATAAAAATAGAAACTATGCGAAACTAGTCACCAGACTGAGCATCGGGTAATTAAAAATGCAACCAATAGTTGTCTACGTGTCAGTTTGTATCTTTCTTATATTACCGATGATTCTAAAAAGTGTACTTTTGTTTCGGCTGACCACTCCGGTCCTCTGGCTCTGAGTCACAAGATGCCGAAGCAGCTCGCACCCGCCGTGGTGGTCTATAGTGCCCAAGGTACACGGCTGCTGACCCGCAGGTCGCGGGATCGTATCCCGGCTGCGACGGCTGCATTTTCGATGAAGGTGGAAATGCTGTAGGCTCGTCTACCCAGGTTTCGCTGCACGTTAAAGAACCCCAGGTGGTCAAAATTTCCGGACCCCTACACTACGGCATCTTTCATAATCGTATGGTTGTTTTGAGACGTTAAACCACAAATATAAACCAATCCAACATGCAGACAAATTCTGCAATGCTTTAAATGGGCTAGTACAAACAAGAACACATGCAACATAAGGAGAGCCATAGCTGAAGGCTTTTTTTAATCATGGTAATTAAAAATGATGTTACACTCAAAGGCTTTAAAAATGAAATTGTTCTGTCCAGCATTGGTGCTGTTCTTAAATCTTGCGGCCACGTCGTAAAAGATAGTGTCACACACCAGGTGACCACATTGACTGGCTGGGTATCAGAGCTATCTTATACTGCAGCGCCCTGTGACAAAATAATCGAGAGGATTAAAAGCGACGTTCTGCCTCGGCGCGTGTCAACTATTGGAAGCAAAAAAAAATGTTAGGCTGAGATTCTTTATCAGCATGAGGTATCATATAATCTCAAGTAAGTTACGGACTGCTATGGTGAACAAGTTGTACCCCCCCCCCCCCAAAAAAAAAAAGCAGAAATACACAGCATATTTCCAAAGTGAATAATGATGAGAGGGACGAAGCGTCCGTCCGTCCACCCATCAGTCTGCCTTTCTGTCTGTAGGTTCATCTGTCTGTCAGTCCATCCGTCCATCACACTATAGAGCGCGCATCATACAACTAGGTGATCATGTAGAAATGATGGACAGAACCACGACTTTTGGATCTTCGCCTTTAAAAGGAATGGTCCATTCGTGTGTGCGTGTAATGAGAAAAATTGACAAATCATCATTTTGTTTGCCACATTGACCACAAGAAGGGGTATCGTAGTGCCACTGCCTTGCCGGCCCCGACCAACGACGCCGATTGTCGCTCAACGCGGCTTCTCAAAGGCTGCAAAGCAAATTTATGAGCAGGATGAACAGGAAAAAACTAAGCTCCGCGCATACCTTCTATGCCACATGACTGAAGCCACGCAGATTTTATCAGACCGGCCTTATGCCGCCCAAGGAAGGCAAGTGATGTAACCGAGGTGCTTGTTCCTCAAAAGGCTCATCAGACCTGTACGTCACCCACCTCAACACACTATACGTCGTCGGCAAGACATTCACTTTTGGAGGCAAGGGCCGGATCATCATTACTCATCAGCAAGTGGTGCAGGATTGCTGGACCTCTGGCAACCATATCGAGAGGAGAATGTGGGGGTGGACCCCAATTTTCCTATTTGGTCAGGCTTACCGAAGAGCACGGCGCCCGCTGACGAAGACTGCAAACTTGTTAGTACTCTACAATGGGTATAAAGTTTTTTTTTTTCTTTGCAACTTGTTCTGATAACTGCTCCTGGCGCGACACCCACTCGTGTTCACACCGGCCATGCAACCCCATTCTAGGGTGTTTTAGCAACTCGGGGAAATTCGTTGCGGTATTGCTGTCACGCTCCTATACTTTCCCTGCTGTCGTTGACCGTTTACCCGTGGAGACAACCGAACACCACAAAATTTTTCTGAAAAAAATACTGTGGGGTTGACATAGAGAGACGCCATAGTAGAGGACTCCGGAAATTTCGACCACCTAGGGTTCTTTAGCGTGCACCTAAATTAAAGCACACAGGCCTCAAGAATTCTCGCTTACATCAAAAATGCGGCCGCCGCCGCCGGGATTCGATCCCGTGACCTGTGGGTCAGCAAGCCAATAGACAACCGTGGCATGTGTCCCACCTTGTTGTGACCTGTCAACCTACGTATTGTTACGAGGAACCTGTCTCACGGGAAATGCGATGTCACTGGAAAGGAAGACTGCTACCGAACTATCTTACCATATTTGCGACCTTGCTTAAAGTAAAAGACCTTGTAGTATGTCACCTGTGCTTGTGCCCTATGTGTATGAGTTCCCTTTCACCTGTGCTCTTGTGTATATTGGCTATACGGGTAGTTTAAAAGAACATTCGAAGAAGTATTCATGCGATGGTTATTTCCATGTGGCATATTACTGCAGGGACCTTCAATAGCAAATACTGAAGGCGTTCCACCCACTTCAGGATGAAAGCAGAGTTTTGTATCATCATGAGAACCGCAATACACGAGAGCCCCGAGACCTTCGTGACTAAGAAAACATGGAGGTGCGTCAGCCATCTGTCAGTACTACCTGCCGAGTGTGAAGTACAGTGTCTAGAAGCTAGATTGTGACTGACTGCCTGAAGCGTTCACGTGACCTTGTCTCGCCAATGAGCTCATGCAGTATATTGTCCGCAGTATATATCGCGTATTTCTCTCAATGCAGTGTTAGTTGTACTTTGCACGTACTGTCTTTTGCTTACTCTGTCTTTTTTTTCTTCATTAGAAGAGTTAAACCTTATGGAAATGAACGTCAGCCAACTATCCCAACTTGGTGCTTTTCTGCAGACCCATCATTGAATACCCAATGAGCTAACGGACAATGTAATGCACGTTCGCAATCACCCATGAAAAAATGTATACAGACAGACAGAGTGACAATGAGTACCGTATGCGGCTTCAAAGCGTCCTCGTCCGACTTATCTGGAACTCAACTGAGACTACGACGCGAAGCCAGTGAACTCCGAGGCCGGCTGCCGGAACTACGTCATCACCGAACCAAATTAGCGCGTATGGCGCATTGCACCGACCATATATGTATGGTGCTTCCTAGAATAAGGAACCGAAAGTCTTTGCTGCGCTAAAGCTGCTGAAGTGCTCACTGTCAGCTCTAATCAGTGTCAAGGTGGAGTACTTCACCACTCCACGCTAAACACAACAGAAAAAAAGTAAGTGGTCAGCACATAACAGCACACACCAGGTTACACAAAGAACACACCCAGAAATGGATGATACATTTGTATGCGTGTTCTTTGTTTCACTTGATGTGCGCTGTCACATGCTGCAATGTCCTACCATGTAGCCCACCAGTACGTTTTAAAAAAATATGGGGATGCATGAATGCGACTTTTTTTTTTACTGATGGGATGTAAGGACATGTTGGCGCACCAATAGGGCACCGACCACTCTTTATCGCTTAAAAGTGCCTAATAACAAAGTTCACGGAATGTACAAGTCTCCAAGCACAGCAAGTCCACAGCACATAGAATATACTATTTAGCATAACAGTTTTAGCATAAACAACGTACTGAACAATCACATATACGTGCATATATGGTGATGTTAACTAAAAGCAGAACCCACTGTGCACGCCGAGCAGTCACATAATTGTCAACATAACAGTCACATACTCAACTCAACAGTCAATAGTTCCATAATTATGAACTGTCACGTATATATAAGAAAAACTGAATTGCACAAATATCGGCCAAAAATGCCACTGTATTCAAGGAAAACTTTCAGCGCAAATAGTTCATCAAGCTTGACAGTCAATTTTTATGGTGCAACAGAAAGCTTCTCACTCACAGTCAGAGTGTCCAATCATAGAGCGGTAACGCGGAAAATGCCGTGACACATCTGTTGCAATAACTTCTTTTTGGGCAGCGTCTATACAAATTCAAGTCACACACGTCACACATACTGCAAACAACGGAAGATGGTGAAAAGAACGCATCAACGCTCAAGATGTACACTATGAAATTCGAAGGGTGCTTGAATATGCGCTGCCTGTAAGCGGTCTTTAATATCCGGGATTCTACGTGCCAGAACCATGATATGGTTATGTGGCACGTTATAATGGAAGGCTCCGGAAACTTCTATTATACCCTTTAACGTGCATTGCGGCCACCACGGTCGGGATAGAATCTGCGACCTTCCGCAGAAGGTCCCAGATTCCATCACCGTAACGGTTATAGTCAACCACCGCGGCTAAGTAAGCGCTCTTTTGAACATATCAGAAATCATGCTGTGTCCATTCACTGCCTCTCTCGGATTTCTACCCCAACCTCGTAATCTAAGCAATACATCTGGTTGCAAGAGTGTCCTCTGTCACGCCGTCACGGTTTTTTTTTTTCCTTCGTATGTTCTGTGCATTGAGAATCAGATTTCCTTTTCATATTACCAACCAGCCCAAGCGTCAACCTCGTATAAGACAATACGGTCCACATGATTAGCTCCCCGAAAATGCAGCCTGGCAAAAACGCAAGTGTTGATAAGAATATGCGTGTATAGGCTTACCGTACCCGATTACACGATATAATCCGATACCTTAATGGACGACTGAGGGTGCGTAGTATGCGATCTCTTGCACAGCCGTTCATCTAATCCTTTTAACGGTCATCTCCGTGTGAGCCTCAAAACAGTATCTAGCAAAGCAAACTTTCTTGATTCGATTGTACACGAGGTGGCACTGCAGTCACCAAACCACGTTACGCGCGATCCGTCATCGACAGTTCCGCGTTGCAGATAGCGCGGGCAAAATTGAGGGCGAACAAGCCTCTGTTAAGTGAAGCGAGGATGGCTCCCGTTAACCCACATTCTCATCCGCCCGGCCGCTCCGAGAGGTGCGTTATAAACGCTACGTTTTCCCCACTGCCGCGACGACGCACTTTCTCTCGGCGGCCGCGGCGCGTTGATCGGCAGCCCTCGTGCTCGGCCGCAGGGTCGACGAGCTCCTCACTTGCGTTGCCGATACGAGAACGCGAAGTGTCTCAATCGTTGCGTTCTTTCCGATTCCTGGGCCGTAGTCCCGTAGCTGGAAACATTTAGAAAGAAAGGAACAAAGACGTGTTAGGCATTAAAGGGGGCTGCGTGTTGAGGGATGTGGACAGAGGGACTTCGGTCTTGGCTTCTCGTTGTGATTGCCGCGTGTCTGCTGGTCAGCGCACCGTTCGTCGACGCAGGTAAGTGTTCGGTGTCCTACGTTTTTTTTTTTTGTTTCTCCGCAGCGCGAAAGTTCTACATCGTTTTGCAACAATACTTGACTGGTATCTCTTCTACGACTCGCACGTAACGTGCAGAAAGTTCGAACTTGCCCTATTAGCCGTGCTCTGGTTCCTAATTTGTTAAAGCAGTCGAAAATATTACGCACTGAGGATCCAGAGCACGCTCAAATAAGTGTACTGTATAATCGTCAAATGATCGGCTTCTGTGAGAGCTGCACTCCGAAATGTTATGGTAATGCATTTACGTACAATGACTTTGCCCTGTTTCTGGCTCAGTATTCAAGATTAACCAAGTGTCTGTGCTAGTAGTTCAGTTCACTGACATGTACGTAATTGAAGGTGTTCAAACTTTATATTTTTCCCGCAATAATCTTCAATACCGGCTGCAGCTTGAATGTTTCAATTTAGCAGAACTAAGAATATATTCTTAAGAACAGTGTTTCTAAAGGTCTTTGTGCGGCCAGCTGCGCAGCGTAACGGTCGTATCGCCATTTGGAGACTGCGTGGACAGTTCGCATTTCGCGAACGTCCCTACACGTTCGCCGCAACGTTGAAACGGGAACGGAAATGCATTAGCAAAAAGAACATCGAACGTAAACCGGGCGAGCATTCGAGGCAGTGCATGAAAAAGAAAGCGCGCCAGCTTTTCTTGTTGCGCGGCACGCTCGGCGTTAAAACAGTGTGCACACTAAGGCCGATTACCCAGCGATGACGTCTCGCCTTATGCAAGCTGGCACGTGTAGCTATCGCTCGAGGAAAAACAGCGCGCGGCACGGTGGACCGCGTCACGGCCGCGTGAGCGCATCGTCGAGGGCGAGTGACATTCGAAGCAAAGTGTGCCACCGTACGATCAGGCCGCAGCTAGGCCAGTTGCGTGCGAGGTTGAACGAGTTGAACGCGCGCTTCGATATGCATGTAATAGCACCGCATGCGCACGCTGCTGGACGAGTCTGCAAACCAAACCCGTGTCCCGTTCGTTCGCTTCTTGTCTTCACGCAGCGTTCAGGAGGAGCTGCCGCTGCGGCCGGCAGTTGGTGCGCCGCAGCCGCATCGTGGGAGGCCGAGACGCCTACGACGGCGAGTTTCCCTGGATTGTGAGTATACGTTGGGGTTTTTCTGAAGTTTTTGAATAGCGTACGCTAAGTAAGAGGGCGTAGCGTTCGCGTAGGGGCGCCGTATGAGTTTTCGAATGGCGTTTGACCCCACGCTGATGCACGCTCGCGTCGCGTGCATGAAGGGGTTATGCGCTTCTTGCGGGCCGCACTTTATTTCGGATTTTTCGTGGGCGGATTGCGAACTGTAACGGCGGTTAGCGTTATGACACACGCGCAGTGCCCGCGACCATAACGAATAGCGTACGCTATTAGAAAACTTCCTAACATTCAAGGAGGCGGTGAACTATATATATGTTGAAAGTCACGGGTTCGAATTCGGCCGTGGCTATTGATGGAGGCGTGAGGGGAGGTAGAACGCTATAGGTGGGCATATGAGACTAAAAAGTTCGGGGGGGACAACTCGGCCACGTACAGCAAGCCCAGGGCGATACTGATTGGCTAACCATGGGAGAGGCCTTTGCCCTGCTTAAATCGTACTTGATAACGACGTAATACATAGAAGCCCTTGTTCTGTTCGATGTGAGTTCGTTAAATAACAGATGGTAAAAATTTTTGGAGATTCCTCCTACGGCGTGGGCCATACTCATTATGTCGTTCTGGCACGTAAAACACGACAAATAATTACTTTTGCAACAACAGAAATATGGGCGAGTTTATTAGAATTATTAGTTTACAGTCAACGCAAAAAACGTGGCTGATCCCCCTATAGTGGAATCGGTGTAACACGAAAGTGAAACTTGTCTTTACAGCTTTTATTGTGCATTGTCTGAGCAACAACAAATTGCGAAGTCACATTACGAACGGAAAGCAGCTCGAAACTTGCAGCACACACCTCAAGCAAAAAGCACGCACGAAATTAGCATACACAGGACGAGCGCGTACTGTCACAATTGTTCTTTCGTCGTGTGTCAGCAGCGCGCTTCTTTAGTAATTGAGGAGTGACCTTCGTCTTCTCCCGAATTGCGAGTCCGATAAGCGCGTGCGCAGGAGAGACCACGCTCCGTGGGGGCGGCGCTTCGTGGAGGCGGCGACCTTGAGAGCACATTGAACGCGAGACCATCGTGCCATCTCACCACTGATAACAAAAACGGGCTAAAGTTTCGAAGCTCTAAAGACTGCCGAACGGTGTATGGTATCGTTAGCACTTCACACAACGTACGCTTTGTGGCGTAGTGGTTGACGCCGCGCGCTGAGAATCGAGAAGTTGCTGGTTCCATTCCGCGTGACGGATGGTGGCCTTGAGACTTTTTCTTTGCAATTTCTTTCTATATATTTTTCAACATCGCTTCAGTGACGGAAGTACTTCAGTGGAGACGCAGTGGACCCCGGCATAAAACTCTCGTGTTTTATGCCACCAACAGACACCAGCAAGTAATAAAGGAACAAGACAAGTACTGCATAAGAAGGCTATATTCTCTTATCGCGATACAGTTTCGGCACTGTGATTGTGATCCGCTCTTTAATAAGACATCAGTGTGTTAGCGGAACCGGGGAAAGGTGTACAGAGTGATTCTCCAATATATACATATTTTTTTTTTATTCGAAAGAGCCATCTCGTGAGTGTAAGCCACCCTTCTTTGAACCTTATAACCTGTGCGAAAGCTTTCCTTGGAGCTAACCTGACACCTTTGTTTTCCTAGTGATATACCCTCCTGCCCGAGCAATCGCTACACAAGTGCGCATGGCATCAGTTATTGGCGTTTATGATTGCGACTGCTTCGTGCTTTGCTCGTTTGGCTTTCGATACAGGAGCCGATAAAAATGTTACGGTATTTTCTTATCTATTGTCTTCTTGGGAGCGGGATGAGATCTCTGTGGGCAATGATGTGGTTTTCTTATTCTTGTTTTCCATAAATATGTGTGTCTTCCGAGAATAAACGTCAGTTTGTTGTTCGCGCTTCTCTCGTGTCTCTGTTACTGCCCGCGTCTTTGTTTCTATTGCTACCTGCCCGAGTATGTAATTATCCTTATTAATCGACCATTAAAGTCATGTTAGCTTTTACTTCCTGCAAGACCTGTTGTATTGATAAGGGATTGGCCTGTAGATAAATTGTTATCCCTCGTGTTCTTGTTATGTTTTCACGTATGGGTGGTTTCCTGCAATACGCTTCTTCCGTAAAAGCAGTGACTGTCGAATAAACTGGATCCTTGTTACTTGTTTCTTGCTGACGAGGTGCAATAGTCAGTAACTTGTAATCGCAATTGCTGTTGCAAGCTCTGTAAGCTGCCGAACAGAAAATTTCGCAGTTTGTTTGCTGATTTGGTAAACTTCTGAGAGAAACAGCAACAGAAACTCGCAGAAAAGCAAAGGAAAAAAATAACGATTTAAGAATGGCCAGACAAAACTGGCTTGTTTTTCGTATGATTCAGTTAAAAAGGGTGGAACGATGGGCTTGCTGAAATTAAGAACACATTCTGCGGGCAGCAATCACTGTTCTGAACAGGTGGCTGCCATGGTGGTTGTGTTTACGATGCTCGGCTGCTGCCTTGAGAGTGGCGGATTCAATTCCGGCCATGGCGAATGCATTTCGATGGTGAAACACGAGGTCAATGTTCTGCGGGATGTCGGTGCACGTTAAACAACTCCAAATAGTCGAAATCTTCTGTTTGCTTGATGATCTTATCGTGGTTTTGGGACACAAAACCCAATATATTACAGTAAGGCCTTGATGAAGTAAATCTCTATAGGTATAAAAATCTCCAGTAAAGTTAGAAAATAAGTTCGAGACGAAAGAAAGGTGGCGTGCGTTCTCATTATTTTTTTTCTTAGTGCCGCAGCAACTTAATTAACAGCTCTGAATGATTCACAGAAAAATTTTAAGCGTAATAAATTCTGGTGTTCATCATCCCAAAACCACCATATAAATGAGACTTTATAATGGAGGCCTTAGGAAATTTCGACCAGCTTCGATTCTTTAACATGCACATAAATCTAAACACACGGGATTTTCACTCAAGAATTTTCACATTTTCACCATATCTGCTAGATAACCGTGGTGGGTAAAGTTTTTAGGTGTAAAAATTGGCCCCGTACCTACATGTTTCACTGCTAATGTCGTCGGAAGACGATAGTCTTGCGTGTGGAGAGAGTGAACAAAACGTTTATTTGATGTTCTTCGCGAGAAAATTAGTGAATTGTTTTCTGGAAGCGCTGCGTTAGTCTCGATTCGTGCAGCGAAGGCGAACGAGCGCATCGAGGCACGTTAGACACGAGTGCCATCTGGCAGTTATCTTCGAAAACGAAGGAAGGCGTGCACGCCCCCGGAGAAAGATGCGCGCCTGTCTCAGAGGCGATAAGGGGTAGAACGCAAAGCGATGGGCAGGTGCCCCCACCGTGTCATCTTAGCAAAGCGTTGGAAACATGTGCCTTTTCGAGCATCGCGTTCCACTGTCAGCGCAGCGTGATAAACACTGCGGTCCTTAGAATTATGTGTGCCTTCATTAGTATAAAGCCACATATACAAAACATCGAGGTGTTGTTATGGTGCCTCAGATATGCGCAATAATTGTTTTTAATTGACAATCGCACAAGTATGAATGCTGAAGCTTGAGCAATATTGGTAGGCGCTGCGGATGTAATTGGACGTCTGAGGTATTGTTTGACAAACAGACAAATGTACAGCCATACAGACAGACCAAAATTTTGGCGTTGAAGGTCCCCAAAAAAAGACTATATATATCGTCTTGTAAAATTATACCTATAGTCGTAAATATACGGCGATTGCACGGAACCATATGCCCCTTGAGTGCTAGTAGCCCCTTCCTAATCTTAGCACGCTTTTTTCATGACACAGTAGTACTGCGGCGAAAAGTACCAAAGGAGCGCTTTGAACGCGAGTGATAAAGGCCAGAAAACTTTGGCACCACTGTCTTTTCTTAATTTCTTATCGCAAGAGGTTTGCATGCGGGAGGTTGACTTGGGATGTTCACTCATCATTCAAGTCTCTCCCGTGCAAATAGGACGTGCTGACGTTGCACGTTGCGAGGCCTAGCTCCTTTACCAGGACCATCCCTTTCTATTCATGTTCTCGTCTTCCTTTCATATGAGGCTTGATTGCGAGGACATGGCTTGCACAGATGTGATATGCACGTGTAAATGCAACGAACCACCGCTGTCAAGCGTACAGCAGCACACGTCGGGCAGAAAAATAACAAAAAAAGACGCCATCAGTAATCTCTATGATTAGCATGCACAACCTCTGAGGATACCACCCGGCGTCAATGCACGTGCTTGTGCTATCGCGGCTGTGCGGGATAGCTGTCTCTTCCATGGGCGACCTGTTCGAAACTGTGTGGTAGTGTAAGTTCATATCAAATGTCGCCTGGTAAAAAAACTGTTCAAAACGACCATACTTCATTCAATTTCAGGCTGATGGGCTTGGTTGACACAACAGAAAAATTCATATCTCAATATTCGTACGATTCATGATCGCTTCACCAAGGTTCTACGGTATTATATTCAGCAATAAAAAAAAAACTCACTGTAATGAGCGTGGTTAGAGATGCAGAGTGGAAAGGAGGAGCCGCATTTCATGCTGGGCGGCCACACGCAGAGGATGGTCAAGTGCATATGTAGTCGTCCTTTTCCTATGTGAGAGGCACTGGGTGTGATTATAGCCTTTATAGCTCCGAAAGTATAGGGGCTTTAGGCTTACTTTCCGCTTTCTTCTCTCACTTTTCTTCCTTCTCCTTTTAAGGACACTCAGCTGGGCTCCCTTTCGGATGCACACACACAAAAAAAACTTCTTTCCCGAACAAAGCCGATTTCTTTTTCTTTCTTTTTAGTATTCCTCTGCTCATCTCACTGTGATAAGTATTACGGCTTCTTTACTACCTTCAAACTGAGACTGTTACTCGCGCATGAACCGTAGTGTTGGTCACGGGGGCTGAGCGTTAGGTATGGAGTTCGATTCCACGTGTGTTTGAGCATTCGTCTTATTTTTCTTTTTTTTTCAAATGGAAGAGGTATTTCGAACTTGTGTTCGGTTATTTTGTTGCTTAATAGTGATAAGAAGTTGAAAACAAAGCTAACCTGTGCAAATCATCTGCAGCAAGATTTCATCTAGAGGGTGCAAACCCGGCTGCATCGTGTTAAGAGACGTGGGGAGGGGGATGGGCAGTGCTTGTTTCCTTTGGATAAGGGGGCCGGTGACGGTGAGCTTGAGGGCCCCACCGCAGTGGTCTAGCAGCTAAGGTACTCGGCTGTGGACCCACAATCATGGTATTGAATCCCGGCTGTGGCGGCTGTATTTTCGATTGAGGCGGAAATGTTGTATGCCCGTGTGCTCAGATTTGGGTGCACGTTAAAGAACCTCAGGTGACCTAAATTTCCGGAGCCCTCCACTACAGCTTCTCGCGATCATATAGTGGTATTGGGACGTTAGAACCCACATATATATCAATGGTGAGCTTGAGGGGGGAAGGTGACCCTTTTGCGTTAACTTTCCTTCTGGCACCCATGCAAGTCGCCTAAGAAAGCATTGCGCACCACAGTACAAAGAGAAAGAAGAGAATTGAAATATGGAAGGAGAGTTCAGCCTATCGGTCTGAATACTAACAGACAATCAACGCATAGCCGGTCTAAGTAAACTGGCATGTAACGAGCAGAGTTAGCCTCCATTTACATCCAACTCAGTGTTTCCGCTCAGAGTGGTACCGATACTGAGCTATGCCTATCACTATACTCCACTTTGCTTCCTCTCCTTCATTGGGTATTCGTTTCAATACACTCCCCAGCTTGAATAGACAACGGTGCCAGCGAGTGATGAGCAGTCTAAGAGACGGATCGACGACACGCGTTCATGGCCGTCCCTTCACGCTTGCTAGATTAGTGGGGAAGCACAAGCGTTTACTCAGCATTACATCATTCTTATAAATAATTGCCCAATGTCTACTGTATATAATTTATCACGCTTTTCAAAAGTCAACAAATAAAAAAATGGGCAGGGGTGGGGAAGCAGGAAGGAGTTCTGAAAGGGACAATAATGTAAAAAGCTGTCACCTTGGAACGACAATTTATTCAAGAACAATTGTCTGTCATAACTTTCACCGTCATAAGTTCATTACTGAAAAAAATGAAGGTTAAGGCTATTATTTTGACTCTTGCCCCAAAATATAGGCACCTTAACTTTATTTTCACGCGACGGTTTGCGTCACGTCAAGGGAAAGGGATGGATAGAGGCAGAGACAGCAGCGTTCAACCTCGTGTTACGTATGTTCGTAAGTGTGCTTTTATGTGCGCGTTTTGCATAGCACAGCAAAACGTGCATACTTGTATGGGAAGGAACAGTTTCGAGCACCGCACAGCTACACGAGAAGTTTAGATTGTACGTCGACTGGTTACCCCTTTACCAACGCGGAGAGTGGCACCTGCGAATGCAGGACACTCCGAGACATAATACTGAAGTGACTAACACTTAGGCAATAACTAAGTGCAGGTGTGAAGCACTGTCACTTAAATATTTATTAGCTCATAGTAATTTTATCTTGTTCTTACAAGTACTGCAACGCAACGAAAAAAAAAATGCAGAGGTGTTGTAGTTGAACAAATCGCTACAAGGTGTCCCTACCAGCTCTGCCGCCAGCGTCGACAGCTCCGGTGACACGTGAAAGCGTAAACATAGCTAAGACTGTGAACAAAATAAAATGCTGCACTGTCGTGCACGTGTGCTTACTGATTTTTTTTCTTGTGCATTACAGGTATCGTTGAGAATAAATGGGCAGCATGAGTGCGGTGGCACAATTATCGGAAAACGGTGGATACTTACAGCGGCCCACTGCCTGCAAAGGTGAGTTGTCATTGTGTTCCCTTCAGCTTTTCGTTTCATATCAGAAAAGCATGTATGAGGTTTTCGCTGTCATTTACATGCACGAGGTGGTCACTTATGAAAGGAAGCAGGTTGGTGCATTGTTTTTACCTGACAGCTGAAGGCGCCAGCAAATGATGACAAGAGAAAGAGATATTTTCTTGCGCCATTTATAGATGTGGTCAGAATAACTATAGGCACAACCTATCAGGTGCCTGCGAAGCTCCCCCTATTATACGGTGGCGCAAAAAAGTGAGCCCTGCCATGCAACGTATGCTCCTTCGCGGTTATCTTGGCTGTCAACAAATCACTCCCGAGAGATGCTCTTCCGCTTACTGACACTTGCTATAGCCATCTTTCACAGCGTAAGAATATTTGCGAAACCATACCCTTTATGCAGTCACTGCTTATTATAGGCTTAACCATATTTTTGCGTTGTTCTTTCATGAACAACGACCTTGTACACTACTAATATTATGGCCTTGGGATAAAAATTAAGCTAAAACGTTCATAATAGGAAATGCCGAAAAACTAGGAGCATATATATGTAGCACTGAACTTTCAGAATCGCATTGAAACCATCTTCATAGTGAAAAAATTATAGGACTATTTAAACACGACTCGGACGTCGCAAAAACTTGCTTTGTTTTGTGAAAAGCGAATTTCTCTGTGCCATATCGCACCGGAAGCAGTTCTGATAACCTGAATTTCATGTTAAACTGTGATAAAGATAGTGTAGCACGGTAGTGAAATGTTAAGTCCTACCTCGCGGAGCTCCTTGTATTGCCATAATCTAACTGTTTCTACCCTCCTCCGACTTATACGAGCAGTGGGGGTGTGCTACCAATTTTTTAGCTACCTCAGATCAAGTTATAATTGAATTTTTTTAATAAAACATCATAGAAATGTTGTGTCTATTATTGAAATCAGATGTAAAATAAGTGAATCAAATATATAAACTACTCGTTAAGTATTCTACAGATCAAGCTTGTTGATGTTCCATTATGTATATTCGTATATAACACTAATTCCTTGTCCGTTGTTTTTAGTTTGGCTAACAGTGCAAAATTAGGTAAATTTTTGCCCATACAAAAAAGACTGGGGATACCATGATGCCCTTATTGTAAAATTACCTTGCTGATGTCTCACAAGAAATTTCTGAATGCTCATAAAGCTAATTAGGTTTTTAAAATTAAACTATTTCACAGATTCGGGGATGTACCCTCCCATATATTTATAACGCAATACACATTATCAAATATATTGAATATTATGTATAATGTAATATATTTATGTTATAACGTCAATTAGTCATTAGTCAGATAACATGGCATCTCATCGAATGTTTGCCTCCTTTCGGAAGTGATGAATTGGAAAATTACTCTGCTTGTAATGCACCAAAGATAGTATTGAACATTTACGATAAAAAATGAATACATATTCGATTTCTCGCAGTAGGCCCATGTACTCAGATTTGAGTGCACGTTAAAGAACCCTATGTGGTCGGAATTTCCGGAGCCTTCTACTACGGCGTCTTTCCTAATCATATGGTGGTTTTTGGGACGTTCAACCCCACATATCAACCAATCAATCAATCAATTGATTTCCCGCAAGAAAGAACATGGCCTTGCCTATAGCTCTCGGATAACTTACCTGCGAAAAGTACAAAATTCTGCGTATACTGCAGCCCTCACATGTCTCATTAGCTGTTCTATGTTAAACCTGCGTCAACATTGCAACGTAAACACTTGATCGTGCACTGTGTTACGCTTGCATCAACATGTTGGTTCTACTTAAAGACGTTTATGTAAACACTCAATTGTTGTTTGTTCATTGCCGTGGTCATGTCTGTGTGCCTAAGTTACATCGAACCTGAGAAATTCATGTTTCTACGTGCCGTAAAATGATTTTTTTTTTGTTATCCGGCGTTGTTGTGCTCACCTGAACTGCTCCTAATGATGTGCAATAAACTTTGCATAGTGTTGTAAAAAGTTGTCGAACATTTCTTTCTAATCAGTCGCATAAGCACAGTGGCGTAGCACGCCGACACCATTTCCTCTCTCACCCTCTCCTTATTTTTTCGCCATGGCATACATAGCGAAAACAACTATTTTAAAGAAGTACCCCCACTCCTCCGAAAAAAGTATTTCTGCCTACGCACCTGCATATGCAGCGTGATACGACATTATGATAGCTTAAAAAACTGTCCTTGATAAATAAATTTTTTCTGAACTTTTTAGCTAATCACCATCGCACGGCAAGTGCAACAAGATCAAAAAGAAAGCAAGCAGTGACTACAAATGCCCACTACTCGTTTACTGTTGTTCGCTTGAACTCTGTTCCATTTTGTTTTTTTTTTTTTCCTTTTTTGCTTGAAAATAATTTTACAAAACGAGCGGCGCATTCAGGGGGCACATGAGATTGATAACCATAGCGTCGGATGACTAACTAACGTCTTGTGAACGTGATACTAAATCGAGGGCCTAATGCTTGATCATTAAAACAGCGGTACAAACGTATTTACCACAGCAAATATTTGAACAATTGCCTCGCCAAACGCTCGTGACGTGATACCTTTGGACTAAAATGAGCTAAATTTCATGCTCGGGAACCAGGCCATGTGATGTTTGTTCAACGAGAGCTATACGAGTGCTACCTTGCCACTTTCACTGTTACGATAGCAGCGTTCTCTTTGGTTTGGATGTATCATTTAGGGGTGTAAACATCACTATTTCCCTATTGTATCTTTATGTTTTTCTATTTTTATGACATCTACACTGACACGTATATGCGTTTTAAAGTATGTGCAAAAATGTCAAGCAGCATTATGACAATACGGTTTGTAATTCGAAAGGTTCGTTGTGTGAAGACCGAGAATGCGCTTGCTTGTATACCCTTCGGAGCGTGAGTACCTCAGATATAATTTTCCTGATGAGTGTAAAATGCTTTGAGTTAATAAACAAAACAGTACAATGCTGACCGACAACTCGTGCAACTTTCACTTCTTCTGTCTCCGTGTTGCGTTATACATTGTTGCATCGATGGTGCGCTCCTCTGCAAACACTTCGTGCGAGATTAGCATGCGTGTATGTATTCATCCTCACCATGTATTGGGGTTGTCCATGGTGAAGAAGATCATCGATGAGATGAAGCTGCCACGTGATGATTCTTGACGTGGCGTGATTCCCTCGCAGGGCCACTTTGCGGAACTTGCGAGTCCGTGTGGGCGAGTACCACTTGTACCAGGCGGAGTTGGGCCACTCGTCACTGGACCTGGCACCAGAGAAGTTGCTGCTGCACCCCATGTTCGGCCAGCCGAAAAGGCTTAGCAACGACATCGGCCTGCTGCGACTCGCCTCGGACATCCCGCTGGGCGAGTTCGCCGTGCCGGCCTGCCTACCGTCGGCCTCCGACAGGAGCCTCTACGCCTCCGGCAAGAACGGCACCGTTGCCGGCTGGGGATACGTCCGGGAACTGCGGCTCGGTGAGCATCCAGTGCTACTGCACCTCGTAAGGACGGGGATTCCCCGGAGCTGCAGGTTCGAGCGCGAGTGCGGGCTTCCGGGTTTTCCCATCCGCCACACTTCTGCAAGGATTTCTCCTTGGGGTGATTCCCCGGAACGCTATGGCTTTATGACGGTGGCCCCGGCAGGAGCTGAAGGTCGATATATTCATACCTGTTATCCCGGAGTTTATTCCAGTTAGGCGATGAAAAAAGATCGCTCGACTGTTGTGGTCACGACAGGTGCGCTTAACTCTGTGGTTTGTGAATGTGGGAGGCGTTAAATCTGGAAAGTGTATGGCCGTCCAATAATCCATCTATCACTTTCCACGCTTCAACCAACCTCTTATAGATAGGCAAGCACGCAGAGCATGAACCAATATGGGAATCAGCTACTTCTGACTTAACTCCCATGAAATATACATAAGTTTAAAAAAACACTTTAGAAAAATCAGGAAATTTGGCGAGCTTATTTAGTGTTCATGTGCCTCTTTTTCTCTGAAAAGAACTCTCTGAATGCTAGTCAGCAGCGCAGGAAGTGAAAGTTTAATTTCATACAACATGTGCTGAGAAGGTGAAATAAAGGCTGTGACTGCCTTCAGTATTTATGAAACTTGTAATAATGAACCTAGAGATAAACCATGGAAGTTCCAATTGTGTGTGACTGTATTCGCTATGAATAACTACCGTTCTAGAAGCATTTTTGTGAAAAAAAATGAACGTCCTCTACCAGTTGCGACAAAATTATGGAAATGCGTTTGACCATGCCCTTTTTTGATAATAGATAAACATTTCCGTGCATATTCATAAATGCGTTGTTTTGTCTGCACCTTGCAGTCACAAAGCAGTCTTATCAGTAAGGTCAAGCTCCAGTTCCATCGCATCTGGTTTTCTATACGATACGATTCGACACGCGTGTAACGAACCGCTACCGAATGCAGTTTGTTTTCGTTTTTTTTTACTTTCGTAATCCGGAAGGTGTGACTGTGGGAAGAGCGCTCGCACCCTAACGACTCGTAAGCAAACCGGTTAGCGCCGGTTAAAGCTGCTTTCGATCACGTGTCGTCCGTGCGGATGCAATTGCAGCAATGCATCCGAATGGGATTTACATATGTTAAGAGCCACTCGTGGGGCGGATTTGCGTCAGGTATGGTAATCTCATATCTGGTGGCACGAAAAACAATAGCTGCTTACTGCGTTTATTCAGCACGCTATATTATCAGCACTGAGTCACAAGAGGGAAAACAACTGCATCTGCAGTTTGTTTGTTCATCTCGAAGACTGTTTAGTTCATGCAACAGACTATAATGATCGACAGGACCCTATGACAAAGCGTGGTCTGCTCGACACCTCACCTGAACGGCTCATAACCAATGCAATGCCCACGTTTTTATATAGATCCGAATGGGTCTGGATTTTCATGACCTTGCTGAGTTACAGGAGTGCAGGTAAATGTCTGGTTTGCCAAACCTGAAGACAACAACAAAAAAAGTGTGTGTATGGGGGCACGGGGCACCTATGCGCTATAGTGGTGTGAAGCGGCAGAGCTGATTCTTTTGCTTTCCTTATTTCGCTTTTATTTCCCACCTCTTCCAATACTTAAGTATACAAAACTGTGCTATGCTTTATTCTTTTATCTACCGCCTTTCTTTCACTTCTTTTTCCCAACGATTGCCCCGCTGCGGTGGTATAGTGGCTAAGGCACTCGGCTGCTGACCCCCAGGTCGCGGGATCAAATCCCGGCTGCGGCAGCTGCATTTCCGATGGAGGTGGGAATGTTGTAGGCTCATGTGCTCAGATTTTGGTGCACGTTGAAGAACCCCAGGTGGTCGAAATTTCCAGAGTTCCTCCACTACAGCGTCTCTCATAATGATATGGTGATTTTGGGACGTTAAACGCCACTTAATAATCAAATTAACTCTTCCCACCGATTACAATACGGTGCTTTATATGGCTATGCTTGCTGACCTTTTACCCAACTCCTATGCTTCTTTGTATCTATTTCTCTATTTTTTCTTATGTTTATCTATCTTCTTCTATTTCTTCTACCTCTCTCTCTTTCTTACTATATCTCTCTGCACTCGTTATCTCGCCCCTATCTTTTTCTCAGATTCTGCCTAAATTTTATTTCTCAATTTGTCTTTCATTATTTCTATTTCTATCTCTGTGCTCGTCGTCTCGCCTGTCAGAGTTAATATATTACTCGCCGAACAAATCAACGCGCATGTGTTAGTAATGAAGGAGAAAGTAAACAGAAGGCAGGTGCTCGGATTGAGCGGACGCATTAGCCCGGCTTGAACAACTTCGCTGTTAAAATGTGCACCACCCGCATTGACATACAACGTGGGAGATTACAGCGCAGGTGCTTCAGATATAGCGGCTTGATTTTGTAATAGAAATCAATGTGACCGCTGTCGACAGGTTTCTGCCGTCGCCGTCATGTTCAGTATAAAGTCTAAATCAGTAACATCACCCGCGAATCGCATGTTCTACCCACGAGTGCTGGTAACGAACGAGTTTGAAGCAGAGATGAAGCGAGGCGGCTATCTCCATCGCACGGAGGGTGCCTTCAATAACATCGCTCTACGTGTGAGGCCTGCCATCGGCTGCACCTCAGGCAGAAAGGCAACTTGCCTCCAGGCTTGAAGGAACATGAAGGGATGCAGAGGTAGGAGCGCGTGGTTGTGTAGTGCAACGACTCTTAGCTTCGACCACAAAGGTGCAGTCGCAATCACTGGCGCGCTCGTTATCTTGGTCGACATCAGCAAACAGCTATTCTACACGCTGTTCTTTCACCGGTTCGCGTTGAGAAGACAGACTGCCCTACAAGCGCTTTTTTTCGTAAAGCAACTTTTTTCGCTCTTATTAGAATTTAGCAAAAATATGCCAAATGGGACATTGAAGAGTTCGCTGCTAGCCTTACTTACTTCATATGACTGTACAATTTGTTCCGTTCATTACTTTGTCCTTGTGGCGAAAATGATACTTTTTATGAGCTTGCTCGGCAACCTCGGCAAGCGGACGTGTACGCCAGTGTAGCCATTGTACACTTCTACGGTCACCGCTAACGGCAGTGAGTATAACAATGCTCACTAGATGGCACGCCACTACCCAGGGCGTATTATGTAATACTTATCACTAAGTATTAGGGCTTGGTGGCGTTAGCCACCGCCCGATCCAAAGGGTACAGCCATATCAATCTATCCATCCATACATCCATCCGTTAGGGAGCCTTCATGTGCGCGTCGGAGGACGCGAGGCGGCACAGACAGAAGACTCTGCCCAGCTCACACATGAAGTCTCCCTACAATGCGTTGGTCGGTTCTCGATTGCGCGTGCACTTTCCTACTCGCGACTTTGTCCACTTCGTTCTCGTCGCTTCGTAGGCCCGACAGAACGGGACATGTTCCTAGGATGAGTGTTACGAACGGGTACCAATATCCCCCCCAAGTCCCCTCACCCGTCTGCTCTCAGCCCCGTTGAAGACCACCTGATAGCTTCACGTCAACCATTTATGAGCGTTATACGTTTGACTCACGGCAGCAGCCAGTATAGCATAAAACAGCAGGTGGTTAACATTGCTGATCGGCGTGGCTAACACTCTGCATTGCCGGCTGCGAAAAGTGCCCGACAACGCTGCCTTTGGCGTACTGTACACGTCATGCACCGGCTCGTTAACAAACCTTCCTACAGAAATGGTCTCGCCAAGAAACACCTGGTGCACCTCCGAGCAAGTTCTTCGATCATCATTTACTTTGCGGATATGGCTGTGATTTCTTTTCTTACCACGTCCAATTGCTTCAAGTCGTTCAAGACTTCAGCCTCTTTATTGTAATTATGATCACACTGAAGCATCCTTGGCATGCAAAACAATGTCACCAGCTGTGAGTTCTAGTTCCTTAATACAAGAAAAAAAATCACAGCTTATTCATGGACTGAAGGATGATGAATGGGGCGAAGCGTCCATCTGTCCATCCGCGCTTCCGTCCATCCTTTCGTTCTTGCTTTCGTCTGTCCGTGTGACCATCCGTATGTCCGTCCATGCATCCGTCGATGCTTCCGTCCATGCGTGCGTCGATGTGTCCGCCCATGCATCCATCCATGCATCCATGCATTCATCTGTCCGTGCATTTGTCTGTCTGTCCGGCTGTGCGTTCATTCATCCGTTCATCTCCAAGTACCATTTCGCATCTTTTCATCATGTATTCTTTATATAGAAGTACCGCCATCTAGCGAACTTTCAAGGACTAAACGAGAGGTGGCTGCCTACTACTACTACTACGACGACGACGACTACTACTACATACATTGCAGACGCACGACCTACGGCATAAGGAGCTTCACTCGTAAAATAGAGAAAGTGGTAGTAATTTGTTTTTAGGCTGTAGAAACTATTAGGGCGTATAGTGCAAGCACTAAGCACACTCCAGCACTCTTGTATATTGTGTAGCTGATTGGCTCATGAGAGCACAGCTAAAGGAAATTGGCCGTTCAATGACTGCTTCGACTCGTTCGAAATGGTTTATGCATGACCAAAGGGACAAGATAACACTTTCACTTCACGATCAGCTTGTCGACACGGCTTCTTTGACATGTCACTCTGAGTGCGCAGTATTGGTTGGAGCTATGTGTGAAGGTGGTTTAACACTATAGATTGCTAAGAGGTATTTATGATTGCTTTCAAAACTCTGCAACTAAGAACGCTGCTCACCACAGCTATATATGCGCTGACCTTATATAGAAAAACGCTAATTACGTACGGTTAATAAGTTCGAGCAAAAAATCAATTTAAAGGTAAAGACATGCACAGGTGCTGTTCACGCAGTGTTTAGCTTGCTGATTTTTAGGTGTCATAAAGCCTGTATTCGCACAGTTCTAGTGCAGTTTTTAGGAGTGTGTGTCAACAAGCGGTCTTCACAACAATGTTCTCTAAGGTTGAATCAGACTGCATTCCTTGGACATAGCTACTTGCAAACTGGCTGGGCCAAAATCAACTCTCTTTTCTTCATGCTTTTTGTAGACCATGACATAAATACTTTAGTATTGTTTACAAATACGTTTTATTCTAGCTATAGTCAGAAGCAAGAGTGATACACGATGAGTAACGTCGAGACCTTCACAAATACGCTACGTTTCTTCTCCAAATTGATAGTTTCATATGCTTGTTAAATGCATGGTGTTAAGCATAACATTTTGTCAAGATAGCCTGTTTTGAGAAGGACATTCTTTCTACATCGCTCGACCAAGATTAATATACTTCAATGTGCAGACTCCTTTAAGGACGAGAGCCTGAGTACATACATGACGGACGTGCTCCAGAAGGTGGAAGTGCAGCTTATGAGCAACGGCCAGTGCAATGGACTCTACATCGAGGCGAAAAAGTCCATCCGGGTCGCCAGGGAGCAGCTCTGCGCTGGGCACAAAGAAGGCAAGAAGGATGCCTGCACGGTAAGCGCATGAAAAGAGCTATACGAACATAAATACGATGCAACTAAAAAAAGCAAAAATATGAACACAAAGAAAACAAACGAGAACACAGCCGTTAATGAACATTCTGTAGCGAAGATTGAATTTTACTGTCTGAGAAAGAAAGCTCTATTGGATTTTAGCATCAACCGCACAGACAGCATCAACGCGAAAGAAGTTGTTGTCATTTCCACAGGATGGCCACATCATTCTTGTCTGCTTTACCCTTTCCGCGCAGTATAAACTGCGGTGTTGTGGCATTGCGTTGGCGAAGAAATGATCTGGTAGCTCTTGGGTTGGGTGCCAACGTAACCTATTAGTAGGATTTCATGCAAAAACCTTCTTGCTTACTGATAAGCCGCAGTAATTATTAGGCATGTTTTACGCCGAGACGTGTATGGACTTACTACTTCATTCTCAATTGTAATGGATTACAATAGATCGTCATACATACGAGCGTATGATGAAATACCGATAATATATATGCAAATAAAGTGTTCAACTCACTAATGAAATTACCAAAAGTAACCGACCCTTTAATCAATATTGTTAAAAGTCGTTATCGATAACGATATAATGGTATGGTTCAGAAATGATATCGTTATTTTTGTTTAGTTGTCTGCGCGCGATTTCTATACCAAGGGAAACACCTCTCGCTCCGATGAAGCAGGTCTACGTTCTTCAGGTGTGGGATGTGACATTGGCGTACTTTTACAAATTCCATGATACGGGTGATTGACGTTCTTACCAGTGCTGCCAAAGGGAGGTGTTTGCAAATCGAACACTTCAATTTTGTGCCTGCCACTATGATCCGTGCCACCATTTTCGCTCCGGGCTATCGAAATAGCATCTTGAATACCTGCAAGATGGGAAGTGATTTATGAAACTAGTTAATATATTTATTCGGCATTGGTTAATTAGATATTCTGTACTTCTGCAATCTTTGTTGCCTCTTTTTCATTGCACGAATCCTTTTGTCTCCATCCGTCTCCCCACCTTTTCCCTGTTGTTTTTCCCGGCGTATGGTGGTGAACTAGGATATTCTCTTCCAGTTTCACACCAGCCTTTTCCTAATTTGTCCCTACATCTCTCTCCTTCATTATTATGTCTACTTGAGACTACTGTGCTGTATAATTTACCTACTGTGTTTTTTGTCCTTATTTTAAGAAGGAAGCATTGGACCCCACGTAATTCACAATATAAGGATTGAGTGAATGTTGTCTCTATTGCTATATCAATGTCCTAACAAATTGTCGTTAATGGAAAATGTGGTATGATACCTGTGCTGAGAGCAAGCACAAACAGCAGTGGTTCAGATTGGTGCATCTGCCTTTGCATTCAATGCCGCAGGGTGACTCTGGCGGGCCCTTGATGGTCCTGGCAGATAACACGTACGTTGTCATCGGCGTCGTATCCGGTGGCATTGGCTGCGCTCGGCCGCTGCTCCCGGGACTGTACACTCGCATCACATCCTACATGCCGTGGATAATGAGTCACCTGAGGAGCAGCCGCTAGTGGCCTACCAGTCCGTAGTACGAACAACAAGGAAACTGCGCTCAGCATTGACTGATGTTGTTTTTATGCAGATCCCTTAGAGCACATTGCTGTTGCCAAAGAATTCAAATATCTTAAGCTATTTATTGCAGTGTTTTGAGTTAGAGTGTTTTATGAATAATGTTTACAAAAGCTCGCCATGTCGTGAAAGCATTGTTAAACAAGAACTGATCGTATAGGGAAAAGTAGCGTGAACGTAGCACAAGAAAAACAACAATCTTGGCTGATGTCGCAAACCTCGCAGTCCGCAGAAAAGTTTGCTTATTCCCTGACATTAAACAAACATGAAGCTCAGAAATGTAGGAAAAGAAGGCGAATGAGTCAACATGTCTAGGCTTAACAATGAGTATGCAAGCTGAACATGGTGGATGTTTTAGAACCGATATTAAGGTGCATAAAAAGGACATCCAACTAATAGAAGCGTTGGACTATGCAATCAACTTCAAGGGTGTTTAAATAAAGTGCCGCTTTCACATGGATGAATCTAGCTTGATAAAGGCATGTCCTCCTTGTTTAACATGTGTTTTCCCCGTAGCCTGCCTGCATCATACTAATTAAGGGCAGTTATACAGCAGTCAATGAAGATTATCTAGGCTTGAAATGGTGTTTCTAGCGAATGTGCATAGTATAACGTTACTCTAGGTGTTCCCGAAGAATCAGCAATTCTTGCTCTTCAGCATCTGTTCAGCATCTGTCTTCCGAAAAGCCTTATGTTTGTGTTTTGTTTAATATTCTTCGGCACCTACTTTCTTTCATCGCTGTTATTCTTTCATATTTTTGAGCAAATGTCTGTGTACAAAGCGTGCAATTCGCGAGATACCTCATTTATGCTTCGGCAAGAACCCTTGTGTGTTTTGTACAGTCCAATAACACCCATTGTCATTGTATGTGTGTATGTGTGTGAAGAAACTAACATTTTATTGCTTTATCTCATACCTTTGATTTCAATGCTTCCATCTTCTTCTTCACATCAATCATGTCATCTAGCAGAAGTTAGCATACCTTTTAAACATTACCTGTTTGATCTCAGACCACTACATCAACAAATATTACTGGAAGCCTCCTTTATCAATAAACATGAGCGCATGTATTTGGTCCATATATGCAACGTTTATATAAAATAACAGAAAGCATGTGAGTGAAATGAAGACGGGGGGGGGGGGGAGACTTCAGAAGTAATGCCGCAAATTAAGTAACCGAATGTTGTTGCATCACGAAATGGCAGGCCACAGTCATGCACATTTGAATAAAAGGCTACTATGGGTGATAATATAAATGTTATTACCCATAGGTAGGCTTTTTATGTAGGTATATTGGACTTGATACTTTTAAAACTTTCTCGTATGCCTCGGCAGTAAACTTCCAAGCCTCCAAGTGTTCCACTTCAATATTCCTAATTAAACCTAGAGATCTAATTGGGTTCTTTAAATTAAGCATTTGTGCCCTATTTTACCACTGCATGTGTACGTAAAGTCCATCTCAACTTTTCCCAACTTTGTATTTTTATTTCAAAATAACATTTGCAGTGGGCCATTACTTCTGCTTCAACCTATTTATTTGCTATTTTTGGCGGGAATATTGCATTTAGGATTATGTGCGTTACCACGTCCATCACATGAAACACATAAAACAATGTCTCGGAATTTATTTTGACAACAAAGAAATTAAAGTGGACAAGCGTTTTTCGGGATGAAGAATGTGGATACGCACATTGTTGAGGCTGTATTTGCAAAATGTCTTGATCAATGTGTTTTTATTTCGAAATGTTTTTGTCAATCGGTGCACGAGAGTATCCCTAAAGACTTAGTACAACGAACTCCAATACGTGTTTATATTTTTTTATAATACGATAATTTTTCATGTCGAAACAAAAATGCACGGGTGATATGCGTGTGAAACATTTCGAATTCATTCCTAACTGAAAATCGTGTTTTATTGCATAAGGTGATCACTTCAAGTTAATTTCATAGTTTGTTTGTGCTGAAGTTTGCTGCAGCTACAATAAAAGTGATTCCAATTCGTACAACAAAAGTTTCACCAGATATGCAGAAGATATCAGGCTGACGAAGACTTCAACATATATATGTTGAACATATATATATATATATATATATATATATATGAACTGAGAGCACATAGATAGATCCATATGTACACTTTATTTTGATGCATAAAACACATCGCCAACAAGTTCAGTGAATAGATAAGACATCCCTTCTCAATGAGAAGTAAGGCCAAAACACAAACGTGATGACAGAGAACATCAACTCTCACAGCCGTGTGTATGACTTGGATTGCATTTTACATCTTGTGTTGCAAAACAAATGCTATCGTACAGACCTGCTCTGCTCTATGTACATATATGCACTAGGATGACTGCAATACGTAACTGTGACATTTTTTGCACCTTTAATTTCTAGAGGTTTACAAACAACAAAAGCGTGTATTTCTTCCCGATGGAAAGCTGTCAAAAATGAATAGGGTATTCTAGTTCATTTCAGGTGTCAATTATATAAAATCTGTTGTTGTAACTTGAAAAAGTTGACTTTTAGAGATGTCGATCCACACTTTCATGTACAAAATGCTTTGGTGTATTGGGCGTGTGAGTTGACAGAACGCATCTAATTCTCAGCTCTATAGTTCACTGTCCTATATGAAATATCGTATAATGCATGCGGCCGACATCAGACGCTAGTTTTGTAACGCGAACAGTCTATTCATATACTTTGCATGTCCTCACTCAATTTTGCTGTATATTTAGTTCACAGTGTCACAATTCAGGAAACGGAAGAACATCGCAGAAAGAACAAGAGAGAGAACGACAACAGAAATACAAAGTTATTTTAAATATTGTGAGCACAACCCTAAACAAGACTGTTTTCTAGACCTTCAACTTTGTCATTTGGGCATGTGTGAAACAGGTGTCAAAGATAATGCGATTGCGGTGGACAAACGAGAAAAAGTGCTCGTGGCAGTGGTGCAAAATGTAGTGAAAAAAAAAAACAGTTGACTAGCAGCACTCAACAGAAGACTTGGGCTCTAGACCTCAAGCACTTCGATCAAACATTCGTGATGACGTTGTGGTTGCATCAGGAATATTTCTTTGTGTCTGTACAATACCGTCACTGTGCATCAGTGTGCCGAATTCGTGCTAAGCATGAAAGTGACGAGGCTACAATTAATGCAATATAAAAAGAAAATAAACATCTGAAAGCATGCTTTTCACAAAATTTCAACATTGTTTCATCAACGTTCTCAAAGTTAACAGTGCCTATAAAAGGTGCATGAATAACAAATGATCAAAACGATATATTTATGAAGAGAATAACAATGGTCTGCATTGCAGATGACTACTACTTACAGGAACATTGGAACGTGCAGGATATACTACTCTGTACAGTAATAAATAACGCTGATACTATAATCAGCACACTTTGTACCTAGTACATGATGTATACAGTGGCGCATAAGATCGACAAGCATATGCTTATGAAATCAATTAACAACGGAAATAAGGAACATGTCATAAATGGTTGAAATCTTGAATGCACATTAATTCACCTACTCAAATAGTTTCAGAGAAGCTGCCTTTGTCCATTCTTTGAATATTATATTTGTGAGCTTTATCTAAAAGAAGCTGCAAGAAGTTGATCACTGTATGCTTTTTTACGGGATATTTAATTGAACATTTATGTATGCTTCATACTTTTGATTTTTTGTGACCACCATTCTGTAGCCTTCTGTATCCTCATGTTTATTGAGCATGAAGCACATTTGTAAATACAGTCGTATTCATGAACCAAGCTATACATTCTCATATATTATGGATCACTTAATGGTTAATCCTCCCATTATCATTTTCGAGCAGAAATACAACAACCATTGCAATGACTTATCACTCGAAGCATAACATTTAACTGAATTATTGCGGCAGCAGCTGCAATGCTAACAAGAGTGCTGTGATTATGTGATACAAGCCAGATTTAGTAATGCGCTTAAATTTCGAAGTAGTAAGTTATATTCACCCCAACGATTGTCCAACCTGTCATTTTACAAGATAGATATTGCCGCTTGTGAGTGCTCCCCTGGTTGAAAGAGCTTATTGGCTGTCATGCTTCCGGGCAGAATATATCTCGAATTGAAATATAACACGCACTGTAGGATAGCTCACATGAGTACCACAAGTATATCTCAGACATGATTACTTCTCTAGAACTTAGTCGGACGGAATAGCAACGCAAGACATGTATATATCTGTTACTGCAGTAGCGCTGATTTAAGAGGCTTTTGTGGTGCTGAGATAAATACGCCAGGGCTGTTTGGTACTGCCCTAAAGCAAATCTCGCTTATCAACAAGAACTTTAACTGCTCTATTGACCCGGCTTTAGATCGACAGAGTAGACAAATATTGTTTTAAAAAATGTATGCAAATACCTAAAATTTTTAATGCTAACAGAGTTGTTAGCGTAGCAATGGGAATTGTATGCATTTTCCGTCACTGATTTAAAAAAATAGGGGCATCTGCTCGTCTTTTGATGGGAACGGAAACTGCTGTCCACCATTCGTAACTACATTGTGCCATCTAAGCCATAATCGACCTGATAAGAGCCATGACTCTAGATTAGAATTTCAAGTGCTATTCTTTGCGTCGTGCATTGACGTTGCATTTGAAATAGCAGTTTAAGCTTAGTGGCAGCACAGGAGGCAGTATCAGCAGCAAGAATCGTTCAGGTGAGATGGCAGCATGGCTTGTAAATTACATGACACTATTTCAAAATAGCCACTTGGTTTCAAGGTGACAAGGATATGCTCAAAATTGAGTACAACCTAAATATGAACAACGCCCACAGTATCAACGCTCGCGTCTGCAGCCCGTAAGCATAGGCAGTGTTACATCAAATTCCTGGCGATACTGTCATGGTCGCCGCTGTCCGGCGATATGTAGTCCATTATCCAAGGAAGGAAAGCCGTGACTCGTGTGTAGATGCCGGGTGTCCTGGGCAGGGCACAGCCGTCACCCGCAGCCACCACGCCCACAACCACGTAGCGGCGGTTGTTCAACGCAAGGAGTGGTCCCCCGGAGTCACCCTGTGCAATGTTCAAGAATTTTACAGCTGAAGTGCTTGAGCGTGTTGGTGCGACATAATGGAAATAAACGGCGCGAGAAACCTGACAAAGGGGGACAGTGCTTTGTATGTGTCTCTCTTTGTCTTACTTTCTAGTTTTTCGCGCTGTTTGCTTCCAATAAAGAAATTCACTTGAAAATGTTGCGCAGAGCTTTCGGTCTCAAAGGACAATAATGTAACTGCCGAGGTTTCCCCACTTATGAGACCAAAGTAATACAACAGTTCGCAGGAAGATAGGCAGGCGTCAACTGATTATCATTCACAGGAAAAAGTGATGTTGCTGCAAGCTATTAATTCGACAAAACTTCTCACTCCCTCAGGGCAGCAGTGTTGCTGCCTTGGCCAAGACAAGATGCTTTATGATAATAATGAATCAGCGACGCTTTTTACTCGGTTACTGCTACTCAATCTGTTCAACCTATCGCTACCTGATATAAAGTTAAAAATGTGCCAAAATTATTAAAAAATTCTTTTTTTTTTGATGAATGAAGTGGTATCATTCATTCAACTTACTCAGGTTTTGTTATTTCACTAATCACGTAAAAAGATAACGTGAAGGTGACTTCACTAATGGCAATAAAAGTGGCAATAAAACGAAAGGCGAAACACAAATGGACAAGTTTCATGATGTAATGTCAAGAACCACTATTCTGATGAGCATGGTTCCAATTGCTTCCATGTGGCACAAATTTTGGGTGATGACAATCATAGCTAATATCAGTTATTTTGTTAGAAAATCTCACAGTTATGCTCATCAACAGAAGCGAAAGGGTGAAAGAGCGACGCATGTATAAAACAGATCTGCGTAAATATTACGTTTACTATGTGGCAGTATCATGCACTAAACGATCCTATACATTGCTTACAAAACTACCGCGTTAAGATAAATCATTCACCAAGTGAACAGCCCCACACAATAGCTGTGAGTGGTTTCGCACTAAGCAGATAAAGATAATCTGACTTAACACGCATGAAAGGTAAGAATGTAGGCGAGCCGGAAACGGTGCACTCTTGGAAAAATTCGCGTGAACACGACTGACCGCGCTCGCACTGTCTCCTTCTCGTTTTGTGTTTTCCGTAGTGTTGGCGCTAATTTTTTTTTTTCAAGATTACGCAAGAAGTCTGCAGCCGATTTCCAATAATTACATTTCACATTTCTGGTCCTAGTTGCTAACCTACACCTAATGGCAGCTTGAATAAAAAATACTGGTGTGACGAACTTAGCTGAACATCTTTTCTTAATCTTGCCCTTCGTGTTACATAATACATTAAAGCTAAGGTGTAGTTAGCTGGGCTCGTTGGTAGGGATCCGTAGTAGGAGCAGGGCGGAAAACAAGACAATGTACAACGGAAGAAACAACAGGAAGAAGCACTGACAGGAGTTAAAAGAATAAATTCGTATTGTTAGCTACGGTTCTAAAAATATTGAGTCGGCACTGTACTGACATATAATCATTTTATTGTAAGTAGATAGGCTAAAAATAAGTGACGTTTCTCGACATTCGAGGGCAGGGAAATAGTAATGCCAAGCTGCATTGACATCTTAACGCAGAAGCATACGTTGTTGCTGGGGTAATCTTTAGATTAAACAATTTCACTAACTTTTTTTTGAAAATTCATATGAACGTTGGATTTAATGCACCCAGAAATTATAGCTATCAGGACGAGAGATAATTGTAAGTGCTTACGTGGCAGGCATCTTTTCCACCTTCTTCAACACCAGCGCACATGTGGTTGTCGAGAACTCGCATGGAGTGGTTGTGGAGCCAGGTGTTGCAGATATGGTTGTCAAATACAGTCAGGACCGCCTTCAGTGGGACGGCTGCATCACAGTATTAGAAATAATCATATGGAGACAGCCACTTTCACAAGAAATAATTACTCGAAGCCTAGGTATGTATACCCACCGTATTGAGAGAGATTAGGGCTTGGGTCCCCAAGCCACTGAATATGGTAGATATTCAATAAGGATTTTACTAACTTGAATATACAAAGCCCGCAAGAACCGAATTGTCCACAAAAATAGGAGTATACGAATAATATGCTTAATTCATACGTCTTTTTTTTATCGATGTGCATTAAACAAGTAACTTACACCTTCATGTGTTAATTCAGTATACGTTTACTTTCTTCTTCGTATGAACAACGGAATGACTTGTTATTCTTGTTTAGCGTTTAAAAGAGAACTACCACTCTGGAAGGAAGAAATTATGCATCAGCATACGAGGCAAGTTGTCATGAATGCAATGTATAATTATATAATAATGCTAAAATAGCCAGGTCATTCACGCTAAGTGGTTAAAGGTGCTGCTCCCACGTTTAACTAAGATCTTCCAGTCTTTTTCTGTTGTTACACCGTATACATCGACCACTATGACAAAACCTTTTTTATTACATTTGCGGCTCTACACTTACTAAGCTAAATTGCATGCACGAGTCTATGAACTACTGAAACGGCACAAACGCATGCGACACTTTGTTATATGAAAACATTCACTTAGATAAGTTCACGTACTACAAAACAGTGTGTGCAGTTTGCACGAAGTCGCACAAAGCTTGGCCCAGCTAAGCACGGACGCATCGCCACTCGTACTCTCCAAAGACCATTACGTTCATCTTGAAGATTCACGACTTCCATACCCGTCTTCATATTCCTCTTTTGTGCTTTACTTTTGCCCCTCCTCCCCTTCATTTCCGACTTTATTGCTACCCTGTATGTGCTTTACAAAGCTGTGCTATGCTCGGCTAGCGTGCCCGTAAAGCCAATTGGTTGGAGTCTTTCCTTCGGATCGAGGAAACATGCGCCAGAGGGTTCCTGGACTAGGGAATCCTCCCACTTTAGGGTGATACTAGGCATCGCTCGGAACACTGTTTCCAGATAAACGTTTATTTCTCTCTCTCTTTCTCTCTCGTATATTTTTTTCGGCTATCTGCCTGTTTCTCTTTATTTCTTGATTTCTTGATTTATTTATTTCTCTTTCTTTCCTTCTTTCTTTTTTCTTTCCTTCTTTGTCTCTTTCTTTCACCCTAGTTTTCATTTCACCCTCGTTTCCTCCCCCATATGAGTCATTACGAGCCACGCCGTTGCTGGTAGTAGTTAGATATGTGCGAAACTCTCTGACACAAACCCGTGCATTAGAATCTTAGCTTTCGGGCGCAGTCCCGTTCTTTACACATATCTAGATCAACTTCGATATTAAAACGGGAGCAATGAAAAGCACGGGTCGGGGCTACAAAGCTAAGCCACCGCAACGCAGCCGGAGGTCACTAACCTGGAGTCCTGGGAACGTCCTCGGACACTTGCCCCCAGCCAACGACGGTGACGTTGATGCCGTTTGTGTCAGACAGTGTGAGACTCGGAAGGCACGCGGGCTGCGCGTACTCGTTGTAGCTGATCTTTCGGCTCAGCCGAACCAGTGCGATGTCGTTGTCGTACTTCTTCACCTTGCGGTAGTCCGGGTGCAGGATCAGCTGGTCGATGGTGTAAGTCATGGCGGGTGTGCGCGGCTCCTTCGTGCGAAGGTTGTATTCCGCCACGCGTACTACGAAATTGGACTTCTGGTACCTGCAAGTGGACAAGGTATGCTCAACAAGCGAAAATGAATTATGTCTTGCCAATAACCCGTTGTTTGTGCGATGCTACTTTGAAGCTGTCACGTTTTCAAACCTCGTCAATCGCTTAAATTAACGCTGCGTGGTGGAGTGAATTCAATTGCATGCATCAAGTAGTTATCATTAGCGAATGAGAATACTAGGGAATCGATAGTGTATTTATCACCACTGGTTTGAAATTTATGGGACATCCAATAAAATTATTGTGAAGTGCTGGTGTACGTATTCACGGGAAGATGTAGATTCAGAATGATCAGAGAGTATACAGTGCATTAGAGTTCACTGGAGAGTGCATGAACGAAGAATTCTCATTGCAGTCATGCTAACGGGCATGCTACATAAACAGTATATCTTGTTTTCTTCCGAATTCAAAGTTGACAAATTTGCCGTTATATCTCATAGACGGTGGCGAAAGCCACGAAAGACAATACCTTTCCGCAATAGTCATATTATGGGAAAGATCACGCGCTGAGAACCATGAAATATCTGCCGTGCTGTGATAAAGTAGCTTAGCGGGTGGTTCGCACTAAAGAAAAAAAAAGGGGGGGGGGGGGTATCTGGGTCACGCTAACCTCTGCGTTGATATTTGCTGAAACGGGTGCCAAGCCAAGAAAATTCTGCACAGCTTATTGCTGTATTTTCTTATTGACATCCTCACTTAGTTTTTTGAGATGACATTAAGGTCTTCATTCTTAGGTCTGCGTCTTTTATATTTACGGGTACAGCGTCTCAAGAAATGAAGCAATCTACCGTATTTGGTTTTCATGATGTGAGTTCTTCGATTCGGGCATTTGTCATTACGAGATACTTAACTTGCTTGCAGGTTGCACATCCCGATTTCAAGCTTTTCTTGTTTTTCAGTAATATAAGGAAACACCCCAAGGTGGAGGTCATATCTGTGTTTTGAGCTATACCACAACAAGATCTTTTTTTGAAAAAACATTTTTCAAGAATTTACGTCAGAAATAACGCTGGAACTATTTCGTAGTCTGCCGGGTAACTTACCCGTAAAAGCAGTGAGCCGCCGTAAGAATCCACCGCTCATTCAGGATAGTGCCGCCACATTTATTTTCCCCAATTGACGGCACGAACTGTATGGAAACCTATAAAAACCACGCAAAGCACATTTGGCCATTATTAGAGATCTTCGCAATCTGTGAATCTCAACTTGTTCAGCACAATGATCGAACTTCAGGTAGCTTAATCTAAAGTGTACGGAAGTTTTGCGTTATTAGAAGCTACATCTGAAACTTCCTCAGAAGGTACTTTTTGAGGAATAGTCCACCACGGGGGATCAAAGGTTACAACACTTGACAGCTCACCCGAAGGTTCAGTCCCAGCCACAGCGGCCGCATTTCGTTGGACGTGAAAAGCTAAAGGCCCATGTTCTGTGCGATATCAGTTCGTTAAAAAAACACCAGATGGTCAAAATTTCTGACCTCCACTACGGCGTCTCACGTATTGTGGTTTTGGAACGTGGAAAACCCCGAAGTTGTGTTTATGATTGGTTACGTTTGATTTTATGGCGCGAAAGCAGCAATGGCTGAGATGCACTGGCATTGCCAATAATAATAACTTATTATTATTATTATTATTATTATTATTATTATTATATTATTATTATTATTATTATTATTATTATTATTATTATTATTATTATTATTATTATTATTATTATTATTATTATTATTATTATTATTATTATTATTATTATTATTATTATTATTATCATGTTGTTGTTGTCGTGTCGTTGTTGTCGTCGTGGTTGTTGTTGTTGTCAGTTTATGAAATGACATACAATTGAAGAAGAATTGAGAGAGGAGAAACATGTCTATTGCCGGCACTCTAAGGCAGCCATATATTATCTTAGCACAATAAAATATGTTATGTCAACGTGTACTGCATCCGTATATGTCATGCGATCGGAACAGATAGCACGTTTCTTCGAAAATAGCGAGGAATAAATAACTGCTATCCTGTCTTCCCAAAGAGACCTTTAATAGTGGAGTTGTTTAGGCCGCTCGTTGACCCGTGCAGAGAAAAGAAAAAAAAACTATCACAATCATGAGCCGGCACGCGAACTCATCAGATAAGTATGGGGTTGTTGTGGTCAAGGCAGCAAGGAACAACGCCTTTAAATAATTTTATGGATAAAGTTTTCTGAAGAAAAGTGAAGAAAAAAACTATCACAATCATGAGCTGGCACGCGAACTGATCACCCTCTTCTTCATAGTCTGCTCCAATCCGAGAACATGTGCTCCGGTTTACCTAGTGTGGAACACAACAGCTTTGATGCACAAGAGAGCAAGTGCAGAAAGAATGAAATAGGTACAAAGGAACGATAGAAATACTGAAATAGATAGAACGACAGAGAAGGATATAGACAGAACAGAAAATATATTGATATAAAAATATAAAAGTAGAGAGGAAGTGACATATACAGAAAAGAGAAAGAAATGGGAATAAATACAGATAAAATTAAAAGAAACAGAAGGAGAAAGAAATAGAGAGAAAAAATGACTGAAGAAGGCTACAGAAAGAGAAAAAGGAAAAGAAAGAGATTAAGGAAGAAAAAGAAAAAAAAAACAAAGAAATAACGCATCCAGTTCAGCTGCGCACCTTCTTCAGGTTTGGCAACACTGGTGAGAATATGCCCTAGGTTTTATTGAAATCTATGTTAGCTATACATACTTCATACAAGAGCAAAAACGCGGGGTTTTAGAATATTAGTTGGCATTTTGGTAGTTACACGCAATGTGCCTTCATAGCTTTGGAAAACTGTGCCGAGTATCCTCTGTGGAAGCAACGAAATGAAATGGTGATCATAAAAGTCTCACGGACACCTGAGAACACCTGGGTAGATTTTAGAGTCGACGACATGGATGTGTTTAAATGTTAGGTTTAATCAGTGTGCCAGCCACAGCAATGAATTCACTTTTATGCTGCAGCATTCACATGTATGGGCCCGACCTCTATCATCTAACGATTACCCCTTAGCGCTTTTACCATTATGGTTACATTGTCATGACACATTGATAACCATAATAATCACCTATACCGTCTTCGTCTTTGCCTTGGTTGATCACTCTCGTTGATCGCATGGGACCTTACAAGACATGGTTAACATGGGAATTCGTTTCAGCAGTATTGGCAATGGTCCTTTTGTTACCACGTTCAGATTAGCCTGGTACACTTAATCAGTAGTGTCTTCACTTGAGCGTCTATTTCTACGGGAGGTTTAAGTAAAGGTTGTTCACTATAACAACAAATAACGGGTGCATGCAAGGGTTCACAAAGTCTGCCTACCAGCCAGGGGAATTCTCCGTCGTATGCCACTTGGCCCCCAACCACTCGAGCGTGTCTTGCAGTCCGAACACCGCAGGACCTACGGGCGTCTGTGTTGGGAGAAGAAAAAAGTAAGTTCCCCATAAAAAGCCCAACTCTTCAAAACAAGCTAACTTCCAAGATAAATCCTGGTTTCGGCAGCAGGATTTTGTCCACGAAGCTCACACTACAACCACGTCTACTAATAATAATTAAAAGTTTGTTGTGGCTTAAACTAACTTTGAATGATAATAACTGCTGCTTTGCCTAAGTTAACATCAGAAATTGGGGCGAGTTTGTGTAGGTACAGGACCACAACCTACAAGACCCCGCTGTCTCACAAGGAGCAACTGTTCTTTGCTTCAAGTAAGAAAGCTCGTTTATAATAAAAAAGCCTGCCTCGCGCATGGGACGATCAAGCGTATCAAATCATATATGCAAGCAATGTGTTCACTAATGATTCATCACCGAGTCTTTGATTTCTTCAAACAATGTCTTTCATGTGTGTTCTAACTTATCAAAGAGAAAGTCAGTAGTACTCTTTTCCGCGTGCGATTTTTTGGTGTTTTCCTCCCTCCTTCTCCCTTTTCTGTCTTCCTTTGTCTCTTTCACCTTTACATTTTTCGTGCCTATAATCCTCCACCGTAAGTTTGCCAACCATGAGAAAGTTTTCTGGTTAACCTCTTCGTCTTGTGCTTTTTTGTTTTTTTATTCATTGTACGCATCTCACGTTGCTCTGTTTGCTTTTTATCAAGTTGTACTTCAGCGCTAAGGTATGTGTATATTGTGGAAAGGAAATCAATAGAATCGTAAAAGAAATTCAGATGTATTCATGAGGTTGGAGAACTTATTTAGTGGAAGGCTGTGACAATAAAAAAACACAGCCACCCAAGAACCACTGTCGCGAAGTTTTAATATGAATATTTTCATATCCCCAATTTCAGTTTAGGGTAGCACTCTAGCGTATAGTTACGGTAAAGAAACTACCAGGCATACAAAATAATTCAGACTGGCATACGAAGGAACGCAATTGGGGCGAAATGTAAACGCAACGTACACGTGCTAATTGCAGCTGAATGCCTCGTAACATATATATCCTCGCAATATTACGTTTCGTCGCCACTTTCACCGAATCAGGCCCACTGGCGAAACTGCCGTTCTTGGAGCACAAATAAATTGCTAATGATGATCCTCCGCGCGAGCTGTCATGCGGCCAGTGTTTGTGGCAAGCTCAGGTGGAAAAGTACAGTGTTTCATCCATTAAACGCGCACAAAAAACACGTGCTCATTGTTATGTCGCCGGAGCGTATGCAATTGACCCAATTCTAGCGAAGCTAATTGCGCTCTTGGCATCCGAGCGGCGTATACACACACGCGCAACTTGGCAGTGTATCCGGCGACTTGGGCAAATGGGCCATCAAAGGGTGGCTCGGCAATTGCGCGCCGTTATAACCTCCTCGCTGGCTTTTCGCTCACGGGAGCTCCCGAGTTATGCCATAGCGGCAAAGCCGTAATAGAGCGGCATTTCTTGCTCCCTTTTATGCCCCGTGCGTGCAGCAGTGCTTTCGCCACCCAAAGCGATCTTTTTTTTTTTTTTTGTCTGTTACGACATTGGGTCTGTTACGACTTGAAGCTCTCCACTCATGTCAGAAGTTTAACGGTGCCTTTACGTTAGAAGGACATGACCTTGACCTGGAAGGGATGAGGCATTCAATTTGCCTAATTTACGACTTGTAACCTTGAAAACACATTTCCTGTAACTAAAGCATCAAGCTTTATAAATTTGCCACACTTATCATCAAAAGGCACTTTTTACAGTACGTGACTGTTTTTATCTTGTTCATTGTTATAAAAGTTAGGAACTATTTGTGTCGTATGTTATTTTGAAAATATAACGTAGATGTCTAGCTAATTTAACAAGAAGCATCTCCGTCAAATATGATCGTTCTTGTTCAAACTTATTAGATAAGCATGGGATTGATGTGGTCAAGGCAACAAGGAACAACGCCTTGAATAATTTTATGGATGAAACTTGCTCCACGTTAGCTCTGCTAATCGTACTCACGCATGCTTTATGAGTTAATTTGTTTTCGTTTACTAAGTATGCGCTCCTCGTAGTAACTGACTCCCGGATATATTGCTACTCTGGAGTACAAATATGTATTCTGAATGTGAAGGTTGCGCTCAATGTCTAGCGAAACTGTCATTCGCAAGGACTTTTGCAAATACATTCGCGCCATATTCTCATGACAGTACTGTGGGTCGACCAGAACAAATGGTTGCTACTTAGCTACAGGAAATGTCCAGTTAATTAAGATATCGTAATGAAGGCAATAACAGTACATCACTTAGTCCCGACTCAGCACCAGGAGCAGCAACACCCACAGCCAGCTCTCACTGGCACTGACATTTCCGCTGGCAAGGATCGAAATCTGATTCCGGAACCGGAAGCCAGTGTCCAGTGGGTGGAAGTGAGGAAGAACAACCTCGAGTGAAAGTAAGCGTGGGCAGCTTCAAAGGACCGGGTGACTGGAGCTTACCGATCGCAGCGGTGCTTCGCGGCTCATCCAGCATCCAAAACACAGCGACGAAGACGCCGAGCAGACGGACTTGCATTTTTGACAGCACGTCGACTTTCGCTTGTGTTCTAGAGGAGGGTTTCGGTTGTCGCCGCTGTGCGTTGGTGGTGAATGCACCTTCGAGTTTCTCGTGGTACTCTGGTCTTTAGGGGACTCGGTGGTGTATTTAAGCATGGGCACCATACAACGTCTCCTAGGTTGTCCTTCCAAATGTGCGATGTACACACTGGCTCAGTGTTCAACGCACGTTGCACGAGCGCGCACCGCGCTCGGGGTATCCGCGAGAGGGAAGAGGTTTTCATTGACCCATTTTTTCTCTACGATATCGGCAATGGAACATGACACTCGCTTCCATAGCCGCAGCATATGCTCGCGCCGATTTGTCCCCCCTCTCCGGTTCCCACCCCCTCTGAGCATCACTTTCGTATGGGCAACACTTTCGCGCGCTTCCGTCACCTCCTCCTCCTCGGTCCCTTCCCCTTTTCTTTTTTGTCTAGTTTTCGTTTTTCTTCCTTGTTATCTTTATGGTTACGCACTATATCTAGCTTTCTACAGGCTCCGCTCTTCTCTCCCCTTTTTTCTTCTTTTGTTTTTCCTCTGCGCAGTTGCGAGGTTGAGGCGGGTGGGAGAGAGACCGTCGGTGTCGATGACGACACCTGGTGAATCGACGCAGTCTTCTCTCCTTTCTAGTGCAATGGCGAGTGATTTCGTATTTTCGAGGGCGGCAGAATCGGTGGCGCTTGCGAAGGTCGCGCGAGACCTTGGCTGACCTCACTTCCGAGGCGCTTTCCAAAGGCCGTCCATGATCGATCATCAATGTGCTTGCTTGCAGGACATGACTGTTCATGTTTTATCATGTTCGGGTGGAAAACCAAGCAGGCCTTCTAGCGTTCTTGTCGAGGCCCGCCCGTCAGACAGGTTCTTCTGTGCGGGCCCGCCGCGGTGGTCTAGAGGGGTACTCCGCCCAGGTCGGGTTCGAATGCCGGCTGCGGCGGCTGCATTTCCGATGGGGGCGGTAATGTTGTAGGCCTGTATGCTCAGATTTGGGTGCACATTAACGAACCTCAGGTGGTCGAAATTTCCGGAGCCCTCCACTACGGCGTCTCTCATAATCATATGGTGGTTTTGGGACGTTAAACCCCACATATCAATCAATGAGGTTCCTCTGTGCGAGTCTGTGCTGCCTGACACTGAACCTCTTTAGTAGTAATATTTCAGGGTTCACGTTCCGAAGCCATGATATAACTAGGAGAGATGCATTAGTGCAGGGCTCCGAAATATTCCACCATCCGGTGTTCTTTAATGTGCGCCAACATCGAGGCATTCAATTTGAATGTACACAGGCCTTAAAAACTTTGCCTCTATCGAAATGCCACCGCTGCGGCCTGGATCAAAGAGGTGACCCGTGGGTAAGCAGCAAAGCTCCATAATCACTTTTCCACCGTGACTGACTCATTGTGCAAGCGGGAATGAAGGAAAAACAGAGTGTTGATACCGTCGCGAGCCCTGGCGGACCACCAATTATGAAGAGGAAGCGACAGCGAACACGAAAAAAGAAACGGGGAAGATTGGCTAGTATCAGACAGGCTAGTATTTTCATGGCCTCTGCAGGGTAAATAAAAGCCTCTTTTAACTATATCGGCGAAATCTAGTTCCTCTACAGCGGCTTAACGCCACATATCCAAACGGGAGAATAGCAAGTTCTTCGACCGACTGCCTATCCTATGATGAGGGGAAAGGTAAGCGGATAAAGGCTGGTAGATCGGAAATGTTAAAAAAAAAAGTTAACTATGAGTAAAAAAGCAAGAGAAGAAGGAAAGGTGACTATAAGGCAAGGCTCAAAATCTGTCTCAAAAACCTGGAGCTCTTTAGCGAATATTCAGGGAAGCATAAAACTGTTCCCACAGAAATCGGTTTTCAGTAGTGTCTGGGTGAGAACGTCCATATAGCATCACACGGGCAACAGTAGTTTTCTAGTCGTGATGTTCTCGATCAGCAGTATAGCCAATGAGCCCTTTCATTCCCGTTATAACCAAGGCATATCATTAATCATTTCGGACATTTTCTTTTGCGCTGTTATGGTATTCTTTGAACATGTCCATTAAAAAGAATCGAATGTCGCAAACAGAAACAAAGTTGGACAAACTACAACATAGTAACTACATAAAGAAACTTTATTTCCATGAGTATTATCTACGGGCAATGTGGGTGGTGTACCTGATGCATATATATTTTTTTTTTTTGCATAGATGTATCGTGGTACACAGCATGGGCTCGCGCAGAGTTCCGCATTTGGGGTGGCTAAATTTTGTCTTCCTCCCTCTCTCTGTTCAAAGGAAAGAAGCTTCTTAGCGGAGGCAAAACTCAAAGCGAAGTGTTGAAGTGCTTCTCAGAACTACCTGCCTTTGATCTCCGGAATTCCAGCGGTAAAAATGGGAAGCAAACAGCTTTCTGAATGCCCCATCAGTGGTCCTGGGCCATGACTAATGCCCAAATTTTGCACGGCCACTTGAACTCTATTATAAGAATGGTAATAGCCCACTAGATACAGCAACACAAAGAAAGAACACACAACCACACGCACGGAGTTTTACCCTTCTTCTATCAAAGTGCCCGTATCGCCACCTTGGAGAGCTTTTACTTTAGGCAATGTCATATGTACGACTGTGTCAATGTACATAGCGCGCTTCGCACCCCGTCAGAAGAGTGGGACCGGGTAATCACCCATTCCACTCCATGCCACCCTCGTGCGCACGCCTATGAGGCAGTCACTAGCTTGCACAGCAATTAGAAACTAATGAGTATGAATAGTTCACGAAGACGGAAGGGCACGTGTGTAATTAGCGCGTCTCTTACTTTTGCGCCCTCTCTCCCCTTCTCTTTCTGAACTCATTCTTTCGGCCATCAGGTTATTGCATCCTACGCCGGAGAAACCACCGCACGTGTTAGCGGAGCGAAGCAGATGAGAACGATGAAGACTATAGTGAAGATGATTGAAGAAAGTGCATGTCAATTCATGATGACGACGGCAGAGCTTCTTAAGGCATGGCTTGTGCATCCCGCCTTGTCATTGTGCGTAACCTCCGGTGCCCATACCCGAGAGAGCGGGTATATGCCCCAGGGGATAGGTGGGTATGTGCCACACAGGAAGGAAAGAGACCGTCGGGCGACTACAATCGCGATGAAAAGATGCGAGATGGCGGTGCTTGGAGTGTTCACTAGATGGACGGACGCATGGATGGACAGACAGACAAGCAGATGGACGTACGCATGGACGTACGTGCGCACTGAGGAATGGACGGACGCACGAATGGATGGATGGATGCACAGATGAACGGATGGACTCACGGATGGACGCACGGACAAACGAACAGACGCACGGATGGACGCACGAACGGACGAAAGCAAGAATGAACGGACGGATGGAAGCGCGGACGGGCTGATAGACGCTTCACCCCACTCCCCATTATTCACACCATGGTATGTTGTGATTTTTTTCAGGCACGACACACGGCAAAGCTTCGGTAAAGCGGCTCTACTGTAAAAAAAATAAAAATAGTTTTTAGACATTTGCTTTGCACCAAATACTACATGTCTCAGTCACTGTTGTCCGACCAAGCCATATAATAAATGCGAAACATTTTTTGCGTACTGCAGGTACTTTTGCGTATCTATCTATCTATCTATCTATCTATCTATCTATCTATCTATCTATCTATCTATCTATCTATCTATCTATCTATCTATCTATCTATCTATCTATCTATCTATAGATAGATAGTGGGGCACATACCCGAGTAGCACGGGCCACAGGTATGCGTCTATGTGCCCCAGGTGTTTGACAGTTTATATGTATACCCAAGAATGGTGAGTAAGACATGGGTGATTTCAGTGCGTGAGCGTTAAAAAAAAGCTGACATCTACAGAGTTGACCCGACGAATGGAAGGAATAAGTGTCAGGGTTCTGGTAGAAATCGAACCCAAGCAGTCCTGCGTGGCAGTGAAGTATTTTTTACCAAAAAGCCACGCCAAGTCTCGGAACTGCTTTGCAAACAGGGCCTATGTAGGCGTAACGTTCGTGAAACTCCGATTGTAGTATCAGTGCTGGCTATGCCCATTTCATTGACATTATATATGTACTGGTGCAATACATCCTTCATATAGGGTCAACGTCAGTAGTTGTTAAGCGCCATCTACTGGTGTTTATCTACGTACCAGCATCTACGGCTGCCACCCTGCGAGTACAAGCACTAAAGTTCAGCCGATCACTTCTGGCGTTGCTAATATACATGTTGTTGTTGGCTTCATTACGCAACCGTGAACAACTGGTTATATGAAACATATGCTACTGTATGATACCTATTTTTTGCGTTATTTTGTTACGTTCCGCTCAATAAAAATTACTACACAGTCACCTTCTCTCAATATGCTTCGCATAACTTCGATTCTCAAGCTATACATTGAATTTGCCAATTTTTTCATCCTTTTTTTTTCTTGATGAACTTCCTCCAAATGAAGGTTAGCATGGTGTAAGATTCTGTTAACTAATAGAATTGCTATCTCGCTATCAGCTGCATTCTTATTCTTTTTCATTTAGTAGTTGTGGTATTGTCGATCTGCAATCGAATTTCAGAGTTGTCTGAATGCGGAGGAAAAGTCCTCTTATATTGGTCTCATATTTTATCTTTATCTTTATCTCTAGCCACCATAATATGTTTTGGCCGCTGAGCTGAATTGCGTCCTATATCACATTATGCATGAAGTGAGACGTGCAATATTGTCGTCAGAATGTTAAACCAAAAAAATATTCACGCAGCATGTTTTGCACATTACCATAACGTCAATATCATTTACGGTTTATGAAGTTCGTTAAAAAGCGTGAGCGTTAGGTGCAACCACACGGAAGCAGTCGTTTCAAAGGCACGGCCTTTCCAACGCCGATGCAGTGCCCTCCGGTCGGCGTACCGGCACACCTTGATACGCAAGGGCGGGTTCGTGACCGCCAATACGTTTCATCGAGGCCTTCTCTGTTTACACACGCTCACTGCACACACGGGCAGCGTTTCGCAAAAGCTCCAACCTCGAGCTCTGCTGCTACCTTGTGCAGTTGACGGCAGCCGGTGCCGCTTTGTAAGCGTCGGGGAGAGACCCCGAGCCCTGAAAGCTAGCTAACTTCCGTGATTCGTCAGCAACCTTAGTTGCATCCACTGCAAAGGTTAATATACTAGATTTACCTCGCCTTTGAAGATGCACAGATTTCTTAATTATGTGAGTTAAGGACGTCGTGTTAACGTTAAAGTTGTTTCACATGGCACGATTGCAGCGAAAAAAAAATCGTTGCATTCGCTACATTAGCGCTGTTTGCAGCCGCTGCTAATGTTGGTTTCGTTTGACATGCACTGCAAATGCTCCGCGATTTTCGCTCTGTGACTAGAGTGGAGAGTTCTTGCCACCGTTACTTCAGGTATACACGAACGTGATGTAATAATCTGTGAATTTTGATATAATTAGGTTTCCATTAACGGTAACGATGGGCCCGCTTCTTTCGCCATATGAGAACACTTTTCAATCTGAACTCATTTTAAAATGCACAGCATCGGCCATTATCAAAACAAACACGTCGACCCGATTTCAATGGCTGGGCCATCCCGCCGCTATTTCGACGGGTCCCGACGAAAAATTGCTCTCATCGTTCGATCAGAGGGAAAATTTTCTACATGTTGGTAGCTCGCCACAGACCGCTCTGGCGGGGTGCAAACTGCCCTTTTTTCCGCAGCGAGCGGATTCGCAGCCTGAAAATCGTTGCTTTTTGTGTCATTTGAAACGTCCTTTATGTTGACGTACATGTAAATGGAGCTCCTTCATGTTGCGTTCTGCCCAACCTGATTTTACACATGTAAGCCGGCACTTGCACGATGGTCTCTTGAGCAAGAACAGTTTTTGAAACTTTTGGAACGTTCCCACACAACGAAAAATTGCACTAACAAACAGCTTAGCCAGGGTAGCTTGCTTTCTACGTAGATGCTGAGTCACTGCATGCTAGGTTGTCATCTCCGGAGTAGCAGTTCGTTGTCGACGTTGCCGCAGCAAGCTCTCACATCCGGGTTAGCTTTCAGTCTGCGTAGGCGTTGCCTCTCGCAGGTGAAAGCGTGTTCACGTTCTTTCTCATCTATGGCCGAAACATAATGTCTGTTCTGGAACGCGCTTAATCTTTATCATCATCAGCGTCATCGTCATCGTGAGTGTGCTTAACACACAACAACGAACGGCATCATCGCCACCGTGAGCATGGTCAACACACAACACAGGACAAATCTAGACCCCACAGGGTGCTTCACCCCTGAAAACTAAACTGAAACAAACCTTTTCACCCAGCTGGCTCCGCCATCGTTATGGCTTGGCACCACCGGAGCGAAGCTGCCTTCATTCGTTAACAGGAAAGAGTTTTATGCTGAGGCTTACCACGACTTCAATGACGTATATCCGTCTCGAATATCATCCTGAATGTTCTTGTCATCCTGAACCTAAGCACGTGTTTTGCCACCTCCGCCAACTGCTTAAACCATAGAAAACGGAGGCCAAGAACTCCTCAAGGTGCCCAGAGCAGCTTCTTTCTTGGCCCTTACTACTGTGTAAAAATTTTTGTAATAGAAATAAAAAAAAGAATGAATGAAAAATATGGAATTGGGAAAAGGCACAGTAACGGATGACAAAAGAAAAAAACTAGATTAAGATATCCTTCGATAGGGAATCGAACACACGACCTCTCACTCCTTGATGATAAGTACTTGGCACTCTATATCCTCGTGCTTTTTTTTATTAGCTCTATTCACAATGCTATTAATGCCCATCCACGACTCTACAAATACGTCTTAATTTTTCATGAATTTTCACTTGGTGCTCTTCGTTGGTACGGCTTGGCGTGGTGCAGTGGTGTCGCCGTTTGGGAGCGCTGAAGAACATAAATAGGCTTTATAAATAGGAAGGATTCAACGGCGACGCAGTAAGGGCGCGTAGATGGCAGCTACGAACACTGGCTGCTCAATCGTCAAGGAGTCGCCCTAAACTGACTTATTTCATTTTTTTTTGGGGGGGGGGGGGGGGGTAGTGGTTTTAAACGATCAAATGAAGAGAAAAGTGAACCCTGTAATTGTCGGCATCAAAGTGCGACACCTCAAAAGTGCTTCACAAGAAAACGGATAACGAGGGTATTATATATCAGCTTTAGGACAAGTGAGCGGAGACGACGAGAACGAAGCGGCACTCCCGAGTTATCGATTTCGAATTTTGACCATACAAGCATTTTTAAAACTTTATAGCTTACCGGCAAGAAGATCTCAATATGTTTTTATCGCAAACCCAAGCGCCTTCTTTCTTGCTCATTGGAAACGCTTTCACTCACCTCAGATAATGTTTGTACAAAAGAATCTACAAAGTATAAAATGTGAACATTAGAAATGTAATTGAGACTCATTGTCATGTTACAATTGAGTATGATGATATATTCCCCCAAAACGCCAAGTTACAATCTCTCAAAATTTTAAATACCATATTATTAGATTACTTGGAGCATGCAGAAACTAAAAATATAATAGCCACAGATGCTTCAGTAAATAATCAAGAGGCAGGTGTAGGCATTGCCTCTGATTCGCTTGACTGGTCCTATTCAGTGAGACTGCCTTATTTTACTCCACTTTTTGAAGCGGAGCTCGTGGCGATTATTTTAGCTCTTCAAAAACTTCGTCAAATCAAAACAACGCAGTCATAATGACGGATTCTCTTTCAGTTTGTGCAGCTCTGACAGCTTCAGAGAACTTTTGAATTCTAAGCACATTCAAAACATTAGTACCCCCACGGTTGAGACTCCCTGAGGTTACTATGGGTTCCGGGACACTGTAAACTAAGATTAAATGAATTGGCCGATTCTTTAGCATGAGCCGCACTTGATGGGCCAGTTTTATCCATACTGCGAGATGTTGAATATCATCATCATCATCATCATCATCATCATCATCATCATCATCATCAGCCTGACTACGTCCACTGCAGGACAAAGGCCTCACCCAGCTGGCTCCGCACATCATTATGGCTTGGCGCCACCGGAGCGAAGCTGCCTTAATTCTTTAACAGTAAAGAGTTTTATGCTGAGGCTTACCAAGACTTCAATGACGTCTATTCGTCACGAATATCATCCTGAATATTTTCGTCATCTTGAACCTAAGCACGTCTTTTGCCACCTCCGCTAACTGCTGCCACCATAGAGAACGGGGGCCAAGAGCTCCTCAAGCTGCCCAGAGCAGCTTCTTTCTTGGCCTCTACTATTGTAAAAAAATTTTCACAATGGAAGTAAAAAAAAGAATGAATGAAAAATATGCAAGTGGTAAAAGGCACAGTAACGGATGGCAAAGAAAAAACTTAGGATAAAAAGTCCTGCCATAGGCAATCGAACACGCGACCTGTCGTTCCCCGATGATAAGTGCTTGGTGCTCTATACTCTCGCGTTTTTTTTTTCATTAGCTCTATTCACGATGCTATTAATGCCCATCCACGACTCCACAAACACGCCTTAATTTTTCACGAATTCTCACTTGGTGCTCTTCATTGGCACGGCTTGGCGCGGCGTGGTGGTGTCGCCATTTGGGAGCACTGAAGAGCATAAGCAGGCTTTATAAATAGGGAGCATTCAACGGCGACGCAGTAAGGGCGCGTAGATGGCAGCTACGAACGCTGTAGCTGTTCAACCGTCGAGGAGTCGCCCTAGACCGACTTATTTCATTTTCTTGGGGGAGGAGAGTAGTGGTTTTAAACAATCAAATGAAGAGGAAAGTGAACCCTCCAACTGTCGGTATGAAAGTGCGACACCTAAGAAGTGGTTCACAAGAAAACAGATAACGATCAGTATATATAACGATCTGCAACCGTATATATCAGCTTCAGGACAAGTGAGCGAAGACAAGAAGAACGAAGTGGCGCCGCCAAAAGCTCTGAGCTCGTGACCAGGCTGCTGCATTTCAGTGTTCTGGAAATGCGATAAATGAAAGAGAGAGAGATAAAGATGCAAGAAAAGGCAGGGAGGTTAACCAGACGCACATACGGTTTGCTACCCTGCACTGGAAAAGGGATGAAGGGGAGACAAGAGGTTGCAGAGAGATAAGAAGGTACACACAATCACGAGCACACTCGGGGGAGCACACACAGTCTACAGGTGGTCGCTCAGGTTTGTTGACTTTAAGTAAAGTAGGAGTGCTTTACTCGCTTTCTGCGCAACTGAGGCAGATGCCCAAGGTCCTAGAATCTTCTGCACACAAAATGGTCTGGAGTCAAGTTGATTCAAAACCATCCGAAGCTGGCATCGCTGTGTGTCGTAGCAAGCGCAGCTGCACAAGACGTGTTCGATGGTCTCTTCAGCTCCGCAGTAGTCGCATGTAGGAGTGTCTGCCATACCAATACGAAAGGAGTACACCTTTGTAAATGCAACACCCAACCAAAGGCGGCATAACAGTGTCGCATCGGAGCGGGAAAGCTGTGATGGTAGCTTTAGCTTGAGCGAAGGATCCAGTTCATAAAATTGACACCTTTGGAAGCTGGTAGACGACCAGAACGTGCGTGTAAGATCTCGAGCCAGCAGGTAAAGTTGTCTTGCTGCATCATTCCTTGATAGAGGAATCGGGACCACACGGGTTCCTACATGGGCTGAGCGGGCTGCATCATCGGCTAATTGATTTCCGGTAATACCGATATGTCGAGGCAGTCATTGATATATAATATCATGCCCTCATGCTAGAGCTTCATGATGGCAATGTCTTATTTCATGTACCAACTGTTCATGATTCATCCTACGCATGGCAGACTGCAAACTCTGAAGCACTGCCTTCGAATCACAGAATATGACCTATTTTCCTGGACGCTCTTGGACGAGATATTGTAAAGCAGCCTTTATAGCAGCAAGCTCTGATGTCATAGATGTAGTCATATGCGACAACTTAAATTTGATTGTCATTGCTGCAGCCGGAATCACAGCGGCACCTGATGAGCTGCTGGACGAGACGGACCCATCAGTGTATATCTTATTGATTGATATGTGGTGTTTAACGTCCCAAAACCACCATATGATTATGAGAGACGCCGTAGTGGAGGGCTCCGGAAATTTCGACCACCTGGGGTTCTTTAACGTGCGCCCAAATCTGAGCACACGGGACTACAGCATTTCCGCCTCCATCGGAAATGCAGCTGCCGCAGCCGGGATTCGAGCCCGCGACCTGCGGGTCAGCAGCCGAGTACCTTAGCCACTAGACCACCGCGGTGGGGCATCGGTGTATATCTGCGTTCGGTCCAAGTACAACTCATGTAATAATAGCAGTGTTGGTTGCTTCAATGCTACTCTGGAGTGATTGCTTTTCTTTTTGATACCCGGAATTTCTTGACGTACTTGCGGCTAATCGAGGCACCACAAAGGACATGCTATTCTCGTAGCCGGCGTATATCCTGATGGAATGCTGTTTAGGTACTTTGCTATGACGTCTGAAAACGTAGCACGTGGTCTTCCGGAGGGTAGAAGGGCCAAGTGGTGGTCGGGGACACGGCTAGCATGTCGATTGTGCGCTCTGAGGCGATCCACAACTCTATATGTCCTGACCGGATGGTCTTTGGCAAGCACGATTGTGGCATAAGTAGAAGCACATAATAAAACAGAGAGGAGAACAAACATTTGGAAATGGTTGAAGAAGTCCGTGGATGGGGCCCCAAGAGGCGAACGGTCGTCGAAGAGAGGATATCGCGGACGCGACTATAATCAGCCATGAAATCCCCCAAGCATCTCCTCATTTTCTTTTCAGTTCGTGTTAGCGTGGGACGCCATGACGTGGGACGACTGACTGTCGGAGTAGTGCCGCTTCCATGCGCGCCTATGGTGTTTCTTTGCCGGCCCCAGCTTTGAGTGTGACAGCACTGACTGATATAATTGCTGCGCTAAGTGCCGAAGAAAGCCAACAATGTCGATACGTGAATCTCCTGTCTTGGTGGTGCAATACAGAGCTCAGCGGGACATGCGATGACTGCCCGCGTTCATGGCTCAAGCTACGAATTTCTGCCTCCCATGTAGCTGAAGCCCAGTTAGGGCATGAGTCTGCGCAGGCACAGGTTACCCTATTACAGGACTTGGGAACCTTGCAGTTTTCTCATTTGTCGATGCCGCTGTGTAGAGGATATCTAGAACAATTGAGTGTTTATTTTATGCTCGTTCATGCCATAATTGAGCGGGATTAACTTCATGCCGAGCCCAGGTGTATGTTAACTACTTCCATCTATCCAACGGTTGAATCATAATCACGGGACCAACGGGTTTGTTGTCACGACGGAGGTTTGCCACAAGACGTCAAAGTCAGTGCATCCACGTCAGAGGTATGGCTGCCACATACCTGCAGACATGGTACAAGTGCTCATATATTAATGCACAATAAACAAAGAGCTACTTCTGGGAAGACACGTTTCCTTTATGGTTATACCGATTGCCTTGATGGAGGGATCAAACATGTTTTTTTTTGTTTTTTTTCCGGAATATTCAACAACGATGGGGAAATATCCAAAAAACAATGTTCGAAAATGATGGACAGTTTTTACTGTTTCATTAATTGGATTGCCCAGCTTCACTTAGATCCAGCTTCTACTGGACTATCAACTCTACAATGATTCCTTCATGAAGGCGCTTTAGTGTTAAAGCTCCAGTGCAGACAAAATGAACGTGTCACAGATGTACTAATTAAGGCACAAGTGTCTTGTGTCATGGTTGTATTGGGAAAGAAGTTGCCGGATGGTCAAAAGTTGCTAATTTTACACAGCTCTTGATGATGATGATTATAATGATGGTGATGATGATGATGAATAAATATTTATTTTGGTGCAGAGAAGACGCAGAGGAGGCCCCGCACCACCGACACAGCTCTTATCTGAAATAAATACAGGATTCGCGTGTTCAATAAAAAACTGAATTTGTATTGATGTAAAAAAGATTCGTTTATGGTTTTCTGCAATTATTCAACATTCGGTTAGTTCTAACGCTATTTCAGGTCCCTTAAATCCCGAATCAATGAGCTGTAGTGGACCGTTGTAGCGTGTTTTTGTTTCTTTGTTTGTTGGTTGAAAGGAATCGTTCATATTTGTGAATAATGTTGATGAACATGGTATGAAGGGTTGCTAACTTTTAGATATGTTTCAAAGTTCTGGTCTTAATATGGAAAAAATAAACTATCTGAATACTATTAAAATCGCACCTGATTCGTATCCTTATTCGATTAGGTTCTAAAGTTTGTCATTCGCACTCCCCCCTAGGCGTTAACATCACTGCTTAAGATATGAAGACGTCAGCTCAATATCATAATCAGTGTGTCGCGCTTGTACCAACGTTTCCATTCAGTCGTCCTGTAGAGATGCATGAGCACGAGCATGTTCTGTCAGCCAGCACTAATAAACACAAACAAATCGGTGTATGCACCTTGTCACATTCATGTTCTGGGCGTAAGTTTCCACGTTTCCATGTCCTGGATATGCCTTTGGAGCTCTGTCTTCCTGCTGGAAAAAGCTGAATCGGGATCGTTGCTATTCATAGCGTAACAGGCCTGGCTCGCAGTATACCGTTTGCACGCACGAGACCTTGTCGGGAGGACTGATTCATTGCTGCGTACAATGATGCTGCAAGCGCGTTTAATACGTGAGGCCCTAACCTACTTTTATAGGCGTCACTTCTGGAAAAGTGCAGGTGACGCACGGATGGCTACACTGAGACAGCCTTGTCGTGTTGATAAGAAACGATCGATACAACTCTTTCCTAGAAAAGCAGAGATGATTGCTGGAGAAGAAAGGTTCTGCCACCACCTCTAGCTTGTCAGAGGTAATCCTGATCTAAAACACAAAAAAACTACAGCAAATTTGCAGATACAATCTCTCCTGTTTCGCAATATAAACCCACTCAGAAGAAAAAAAAACGTCACTTTTGGTACTTTTCTTGTGAACCGGCTATCTTTTGGGGTGTAAAATTGACTCATATAGTTGCATTGAGCGAAAATAAAATGGAACCAGTTGTGTGAATATTTCAATTGCAGCGGCAGCTCAGGGAATATGGCTTTTCGCTTCTAAGAAAGAAGGTGAGAGTTCATACCTCAAAAGGGCTGATTTTTTTTTCAATTTTTTTCGGTGAGAGTGAGAAACACCAGTTCTCGTGTACTTAGCTTTAAGAGCATGAGAACGGAACACACATGGTTGAAATAAGTGCGGATTGATACGCTGTGGCATAGCTTCTAATGATGTCACCGCTTTGTGAAACGATAGCTAAAATTGTATTACCTTTTTGTAAATTTTAATATTTTTAAAAGTGAAGGCTGTTTTAAGTCAGCCGTTTTTGTGTGTGTCTTGCCTATCAAAAAACTATCATAATCTTAAACGTGTATGTGTCAGAAATACCGGGTAAATCTCGCCAATCACCATTGGTCCACTAGAAGAGCTCGAGAAATGGCCGCCAAGTGAGGGCGGTAAGCCGAAGATCTAGAGTGCATACGTACAACGAGAGAATATTATAGGGAAAGGGAAAGGCAACAGCGCCTGCGAGAAGACTGCGAAGAAGACCCGAAGTGGCACAGACGAGATGCCCCTATACGAGAGGTGCGAACGCTTGCTTTCAGTTCGAGTTTTTGGCGCTGAATCCATGTCGTGTGTGTGACACAGTCATTTACATCGAACTCTCTCTGCGCTATAACTGAAAAGCTACGCTGAGGCAACCTATCACCAACACGGCCAAGGCCTACAAACAACCTATAGAAGCAATCAAGTTAGTCTTCAGAATCGTCCAGCTTCGCTGTTTGAAGGTTTGGGTGCTGTAGTGCTAGCTTCACAATTTTTCAGTATAACGTTAACATCTCTTCTCTTTAACGAAATAAGCGTCATAGATGAGAGAGACAACTAAAACATTCGCATTGTGTTCACCTTGTCATACAGATTAAGTGATGTGAGCCATCATATTATTGACTGACGAGGTTCGTATAAAATTTCTTGCGAAATAAATGTAATATTGAATTACTATTTCACTCCCTCGGATGTACGGAGGGAACGCATCAAACACTTTGGCTACTGTAGAGAAGTTTGTTGCCAATTGGTATGTACCAGCTGAAACGTTTAGTAAAGCTGAAAACGTACCAGCTGAAAACGTTTAGTAAAGACGCTTCCGGGAAAGTTTCGTCGTCTCTTTCTTGCATATATATATATATATATATATATATATATATATATATATATATTATATATATATATATATATATATATATATATATATATATATATATATATATATATATATATATATATATATATATATATATATATATATGTGTGTGTGTGTGTGTGTGTGTGTGTGTGTGTGTGTGTGTGTGTGTGTGTGCGTGTGTGTGCACGTATATATATACGAAAAGCATAATTGAACTTCTCCTGCCCCCTTCCAGAAAAATGTTTTCGCTACGTTACTGTTCGTTCTACACGCAACGGTATGAACCAAGAGTTGATTTGAATGTACTTTATTGGTCCAACAGATGTGCCCGGGGTCAGGCTGCGAAAGATCCACCATTCGAAAAACATCTTTCGATGTCCTCGGTGATGGCTCTGGCCTGCTCGACGGTCCGCTCCTGATCTTCGGCAGCCCCTCAGAGCAGACCGGCTCCCCATCGCTCAGCAAGGCACGTCGATTCAGAGGGTCCTTTGTTTGACGTCGTCCTTCCTCGTGGCCCGTCGTTGTGTCTTGTCCATTCCCAAAGTATATGCGTTATGTCGGCCTGTCTGTTCTAGCATAACGGGCAGCGAGGTGACCAGTGCAGCGCGGGCCACAGGCGGTGCAGATGGTCGGGGTTGGTGAAAGTGCCCGTCTGTAGCCGCCTCAAACCAAAACGCTTCTCATTTTCATAGCGAAGACCTGCGTGCTGTGCCGCGCCAGTACTGCCCCCCCCCCCCCCCCAATTTACGATGCTACAACACCTACATCAGATTTTTAAGCAGTAAACACAAATAGTGGAGTTATCGCTGTAAGATACAGTTCAATAATAACCGTGGTTGGTGCAGCGACCCTAAAACCAGTGTCCCAGCTAAGCGAGCCGATCCCGGAATCGGCATGCTACATTTCATTTGAAAATGTTATCGTACGACAGCAGTAGCCATTGAATATAAGTGAAGCCTGAACATTTTTATACATGTTGGTAAATTTGCGAGGAATTTCTATGATGGCTGCGCAATGATGCATTCATGGTATATGTATAAAGTGGAACCAAAAGAGTGTTTGGGGGCAGTGCTAAAATGCATAATCAGTGTTTCTATTCGGTAAGCGCGCGGATTACAGCACAAACATCGAAACGAGAAAGCGTTGAATCATTCTCTTTCCACATGGCAAGTTCTCAAGTAGGCCTGAGTTATGCAGCCGCATCGCGAAACGCCCGAAAGTGGGAGACGCACCTTGACGTACATTTATCGGTGTCACTGTATCAAGGTTTGAATAAAACTGACGCAACAGCTGGCGCGAAGACACCACGGCCTCCGCTGCTGATCCGCCGAGACGCTTCCTGCATTCCTTTAGCGAGTCGTAAACAGCGCCTGTTTGAATTTTGATGTGCTACCGGCTTGTTTACCGCGAACGAATGATCTCTTCGCCAAGGCCGTTTCGTTTACTCGGCTTTACGGAAGCTGAAGTCAAGCAGCATAAAGTGCGCGCCCATGCAGGGGCGCGTCGCTCGCTACACAAGCATACCTATTCACATAAGCTTTCGGGATGTGAGACTTATGAGAGAGCTCTAACAGTTATATCACCGTCCCAGTTTGAGATTTAATATTTATAGCGGTGTAAATATGCACTTCTAAATTATAAGGGCTGCTGAGCAGTTATCATCAATCCGGTAACAGTTTACGCATGTTTGCGTTTTTCAATACGGTGAAATGGTTATCTGAACATTATACGGTTTATTCAAAGTACATTCCAAGGCACATATATTTGTTGATACGAAATAAACACTCTTGTTGTTAAGCAGCATTTTGTCCTGTTGTCTTTCTTCTCTCCTATACCAATGCTGCTTTTTATGATGAATCCATGCCAACAAGCTCGGGCTCTTACCCATTGCGTTATATTTAGAAATGCGACAACACTAAATCCATGGCTCGGCTTCAACGCCTGGTGCATTGGGCGTCACGTGCATGCTCATGTTACGGCGTCACCTTCTCCTGACTCAACCGTGCGAGGCCATGTCTTCCAGTCAAGAAATATTTCTGAATACGTGGGCTAGTAGAGTTTTGCGTGTTGGTAGAGCTCTGTCGTAAATTTTATTGTGAAAACTCACAGGGTTCCTTTTGCATTCGCGTAAGATGACTGGAAGGCGAAAGGTGTGGAATTCTTTTCATTCGTTGTATTGATACTGCCCCGTCCCCTTCCGGAGGTGTTCCGCAAGTACCGTGGCTTTGTACTGCCTCTATAGCAACTGTAGCATTGCAAGTTTTCGGCAGTTCAGCCAGTTTTTGCCTTTGCTTTTTTTAATCAGCCCACCTTCATCGAAGCGTCGATGTCGTGAGAAAACGTCGTAATGACTGCATGACCACGTCTCGAATGTCAATCATCTGTGACCTCGTGAGAATGACGTCATCACTTGATTTTTGTATAGCTCGTGTTGACGCCTTCCTACGCGGCACGCCGACGCCTCCGACGGTCAAGTTTGCGTTTGATAAGGCACCTAGGGTTTGGATTTTATGTATATATATGTATACACTTTGAGAGGCCCTGCAACACATTTTGAGCATGGTCTGAAAACGCTGTCGATTGGTGGTCGAGGCTCCAGAGAACATGTGAGCCAGATATTAGAGCGCAGCTTGGAGCCTGTAATTTGAAATAAATTCACAAACCCAGCCCGAAATAGCTTTCTCTTCTCTCGTGAAATGACCTATAGTATGCCCAAAATACTTGCGTAAAAGCAGTTGTATCAGTCATTGGCTGACTTGAGCATGGCGCACTCGTTCGTTACATGAATGGCCGTGGGAGGTCGTGACTTGTCCACACATGGACGGCACGCGTGTTGTTTTTCGTTTTTTTCCCTTGCCATTCCTCTTTGTTTAGTTTTCAGTGCGCTGATCGGGACGAGGGAAGAGAGTACAATCGCAGCGTAATACAAATCTTTTCAACTCGGATAGTTTTGGCTGGATTCTAAAGAAAATTGCGGCGGTGAATTCTTGAGGGAAAACGCTTCTTTGTTCACTCCATTAAATGGTTCTTTGAGAAAGTGTTGCAGGGCACCTTTAACTTGCAAGGGGAAGCTGGGACAATGCAAGCAGTGTGCAGCGTCGACAGATAGAACACCCAAACATTTTCAGATGGACGATGTGTAGCGAGAAACCGTGCTTAGCACATACAGCTTACTGCGTTTACAATGATCGCTCGTATCCTATGTGCATGGGTTTAAAGCTTTTAAGATAAGTTAAAAGGAATTAAAATACCACGAGTTAAAACGATATTTTAATACCATGAGTTAGGATGTTTTGGCACCTGTATATGCAGCAATAGCCACCACCAACGGGTTCTGTACGCGAACGATTGCGCAGAGTGAACGCTAAGATTAGCGGATTTCTTTTTTCCCGAGGCTCAGATTGGGGTGTCGTCTAATAAGTCTTTCGTTCTATTCCTTGCTTTTGAAGGCCTATTATGCTACGCTTCAAACGTTTCAAGCTATGTAGTTGTGTGCGTCGATTCACAAGTTTGCCCCGCCGCGGTGGTCTAGTGGCTAAGGTACTCGGCTGCTGACCCGCAGATCGCGTGATCGAGTCCAGGCTGCAGCGGCTGCATTTCAGATGGAGGCGGAAATGTTGTAGGCCCGTTTGCTCAGATTTGGGTGCGCGCGAAAGAACCCCAGGTGGTCTAAATTTCCGGAGCCCTCCATTACGGCGTCTCTCATAACATGTGGTGATTTTGAGACATTAAACCGCACATATCAGTCAGATCAATTCACATGTTTTTATGAGTTAATTGTTCTAGGCAGATAAAAGAGTAACGACATATTAGAAAACTAACAAAAAATTGTGTGTCCTGAAACAAACAGGCCGGTTATTCATTGAGTAGATGTATGTTGCTGCACACCTGTAGGTCATTTCTAAAACAGTAATCATGTTATCTTTATCATAGAGATTAGCGTAAACCCTGTCAGGCATTTTGTTTTCTCGTGAATATCTAGTTTCTGTTGCCATCTCGATAGAAATGTTATTTTGAGGCATATAGCCAATACATTTAAGGCAAAAGCTATTCGAAGCTAGCATTTCTTTAATGTCAATGCATTGAAGCTTTACAAATGATCAATCAATCAATCAATCAATCAATCAATCATTTTATTTCCTTTAGATAAGGTGGAGTACAGGATTAAAGAGCTCAAGAGCTTGACGAGGTCCTGACCCCGTTC